>JAEILZ010000007.1:3600000-4040848 GCA_018873225.1 [Phialemoniopsis] sp. UDSM-2020
CCTTGCGACTGCCTGGCCTGTGCGCGCTGCGCCTCTGCCAGGTATTGCCCGCTCGGTGGAGGGAGCCCTGGAGGGTTATTCCAGCCCACTACTCAAAGCTATATAGCGCCTGTGTACAGTACCTGCCTCAACCCACGCAGTGGAAGCAACATGGAAGGCGCACGACAGCTGCCATCAGCTCTACCTCGATGTCTCGTCAGTCTCGTCCCTTGGGGGCATTTCTTGACAAACACCTCTTCATCATTCGTTTCTTGGTCGCATTCACACTGCCTTTGGTATTCTCGTCAACGACACTACCTGGAGTCCGACACAATCATGGTTCCCTGCATCGTTTGCGGTATCAATGACCCCTGGAAGAACATATTCAACTATTGTCTCCTCTCATATTACCCAGCTGCACCTACCCCAGACATAGAACCGGAGGGACACCTCCACGTTATTGAGCCAGGATGGCAGGGAGTCCCCAATGATCACCACCCCAGAGTTTACTTACTTCATAAAAGCTGTTGGAATCTTCTCGTTGATGTCTCTTTCCACTTGAGGATCGATGTCGACTTGAGGAGCGACCTCGGTACATTCTGGGAGCTTATAGCCCGCACACCTCCTGTATCGACAGTGGTGGACTTCGGACACAATTACGGCGGCAATCTGGTACCATTCTTCCTTGAGGATCCGGCCATTACAGAGCTGGTGGACGTTGGTGATGATGGACATGGGGGCGATGTTATCACCCCTGGCGAAATCGTGCCGACGCTTACGTTCAAGGACCCTCAGACCTACTTCGACCCTGACCCTGACAATATTCCAGAATTATCTCCTATATTTCGATCCGACGAGTCTCGAGTGGCTACTCGGAAGCCAATCAAATTCGAAAGGAAAATCGAACGCGACGAAAAAGATGCTTTACGCGACGTGCCAGCAGAGATACTGTGGGAGATCATAAAGCAGCTACCTTCGGCCAGTGTCGTCAATTTCATGCTATCTTCGAGGAGATACGCGACCCTGGAGCTCCCGAATGCGTTCTGGAAATCTCGATTCTGGCTTGGCCGTGACTTTGAATCCATCATAGAAGCCAGGCAGGTCATCGATCCCCTTAAAGGCCAATGGTATTCGATTTACAAAGAAGTCAGGGATCTGATGAAGGTCAGCCCCAATGTCGTGTCACGAAGAAAGATATTCAGCTCGGCTGTCTACCTTCTCGAACTGATTTCCGCGTGCAAACGAGTCATATGTTGTGGACTTGAAATCCATCGTTGGGGACATTGGACTGAGAGCAGCTCGGGCCTTCCAGGTCGAGAGGATTGTCAGCCAACCGGAAAATGTCTCCACGGGTTTCAATGCAACAACCGGCATAGCATGCTACGGTACATGTTGCTCGGGTCCAATGTTCAAGCCATATTTGTTACCACTGCTTCTCTCAGTGGCTCGAAATATATCACAGGCCTTCGCTTTCTGCAGGAAAATGGTGTCAGCAGCGCCCTCGGATACAGCCACCCATTCCGAGAGACTCGTGTTGATGTGACGACTGGCTTCCTTGGATTCCGTTTTACCGTTGATAGACTTGGAGCCCGGGGATTAGCAGTGGTGTCAAATACAGGGGCCTTGTTATCGTGGGTGGGTGACTAGCAAGGCTTGCCACAGACTGAGATTTCACTGCCGTTCGGTGGCACAGTCATGGGACTCAATGCGGAATTCGATGTAAGTCATTTGATTCCACACGGTAGCGGTCGGCAAACGGCTGCAAAGCTATCCCACTGACGTTTCTTTTTTTTACAGCACGTCAGATTGACCAGCCTCCGACTGTATTCTAGTTCTCTCAACATCTCCGCCTCTTTGTGGGACACCGTAATGATTTACAACACGATGTTATGCTGGCATAAAGTTCCAGAACCACCTCTCCGATTACAGTTCGGACATCGATCTGCGCTCTGGGAGCCCAAGCCAATGTCTTGGCGATCCCGTCCTGACCCACTGATGTACTGGGAAAGACTGCAGTTCACGCATCCGGAGGGGATTGCTAAGGCTTGCGGCATTGCGGTCTATTACGACACTCGACAGCAATTGGGCTATGGTGCAGAGCGCATTGCATGTCTCGAGCTCTCTTACACTTTCGGCAAACCAACTTCGTATTGGGGCCTTGGAAGACTGAACATTGCCAAGTACTAGGATCCGACGGATGAGTCTTTCCAGAGGACGGAGTTCAAGATAGACGCAGACTCGGGTGAACACATTGTGGGCATGGAGGTTTATCACGGAAGAACCATCTGCGATGTGCAGTTCTGCTTCGGATTCAAGGTCTGACCACAAAGGTTGCGCTCGGTTCTCACCTACATTCCTGCTAACACGCAGCCAGATTTTGACGAACACTGGCCGTGAGGGCTTCCTTCCCCACTCAGTGCCCACAGCCGCGGTGAACTTGGGGCCGGACCATGTCAAACAAGAGGTCAAGGACGGCGGCCATGTGGTTGGCATTTGCGCATCACACGTGAGTATTCGCGTGATCTACAACAGTGCTGGTATTCCATATCTAACACGGTCATTGAATCTGCAGAACCGTGGATACCTTCAAGACGTGGGACTCGTTTGGGAAGAGGAAAAGCCTTCGGAGGTGCAGGGCGTAGCGGATGATATAGCCAGTTTGCAATTATGAGCGCGTCGTTAAGAGTATCGCGGGAGAACTTTACTGAGTATCTTTAGTCATTCAGAGCGGAATTGCAGTTATGGCCAGGCTGAGGTAGAATAGGGCATCAATGCATAAAGCGATCATTTTATCAAGTACTGAACTGATCATAGCTTAGGGTTGCGTTAACGATATGCGGCAGATGTACTGGTGAAGAGGGGGTTGGCGACGTCCGGCGCTCTGCGAGAAGAGACTTAATGTCTTTCACTGTCCCAAAGAGGCCGCCCAGAGACATTCCAGCTCCTAGTTTACTGCAAAGCTGAGCGCTAGCAAAGTAGAATGGCTCTGACCTGCCCGAATTCACCTCAAGCTAGTCTTGGTCGTCTTCATCGTCGTTGGCGATGTAACTGGACCACCGCTCGCTATGGGTCTTGAGCCTTGCGCTTGCGGTCGAGGACCGACTGCGCCGTAGAAGCACCCTAGTCCTTGACGCTTTCCTCCCGATCGACCAACTGCCGCAGATTGGCGCGCGTCGACTTACACAGCTTGTCGAAGCGCGAAATGAGGACTTCGACAGTGTAGTCAGCGAGCTCGATGTCTTGACGGGTGTCGATGCGGAGTTTGAAGCCGACAAGCAAGTCATAGGCTTGCATGAGCATCTCCATGCTGTGGACAAGCTCGTAGTCCACGTCCTCGCTGCTGAAGAAAACGAGCACAACCCATCCACGCTCCGGGTGTGCCTTATGTATCTCCCTCAATTGCACCGTGATAAACGGCGCCAAACCCTGCTGGATTTTCTTCAGGGCTGTACAGGATATAAGTTTCTTTGTGCGGACCTGCTCGTCCGTAAAGGGGATCTCCCAGAGACCTACGCCGGGAAACCGTATCAGGGCCCCGATGCGGTCCTTCGACACTAATTCGCGGCGCGCTGTATCGGGAATGTTCGCGGCCTTCTTTATAGAGTTAGCAGTCTTTTCAGCACCGCCATCTTCAGGAGTGGATGTCGCCAGGGCTGGGACCTGGGCTAAGGGTTGTGTGCGCATGAGAACTTCGAATACCTCCTCTGTGCCAGGTTGGACATCGGCGCCTGTCTTGATCCTGCCCATGTATCGCGCGACGTGGTGGTGGTACTCGGAAGCATAAGGCTGGGACTCGGGGTCTAGCTTCTCTTTGGGAGCAAACAACGGATTGCTCTCCTTGCTGGGCTCATCGTCCGCGCACACTTTGATCTTCCAAATCCTGTAATCCGTGTCGGCGTAGAGGTATTCGGCACTCATGTCTCGCTGAGTCGAGTGGGCGACGTAATGCCACACAGCTACCCTGCTCTCCCATTCCTCGAAGAACTCGTCGACTAGCGCTGAGGTGGTCAGAAAGTGATGTTTGAGGAAGAGGTGACGGATCAGGTCTTCTCGCCGAGCACGTGCAGGGCCAGCGAGCTTAGCCAAGTGTTTGGCATCGCGAATCTCAGGTGGCAGGGTGATGTTGGCCGCCATCTTGACCAGGAAGATGACCTTGCAGGGCCTTGACCAATCTGAAGATGGAGTGACCTGACTGTGGTTTTGTGTGTTTTTCGCACAAGAAGCCGGTGGTTGTTGCTGTCAAAGTGGGGTCGCGCCTGCCCCTTTTTACTGACGGAAGGTTCAAGTCGATTTGCAAAACAAGGATATGGGTGTCAAGTCAAAGGAAAATTGACCTTCTCACCGACTAGTTTTGAGTTAGTTTACGCTCGTGCAAACATCCCATGAAAAGTGTTATAATGACCAGCGCCGCCGGGCTCTAGGGAGGAGACATCAATGCCACACCCCCAACCAGGCCTCGAGTCGTTGAGGCAAAGCAATCATAGTCCAGGAGGAGGCAAGTGCCCTCCGAGAGGAGCTTATATGCTTCGCGAGGAGGCACATGTGTAAAGCAAGGTTCACACCACCGACCAGGCTCAACTAATTATCTCGTGGGGGCGGGTGTGTGTCATCGAGGCACAGGCAGAGGAGACGACAGCGCTTAAGAACTGAGCTGGTGCGTGAATCTATTTGCAGAATTCCAGATATCTCGAGGCCCACACGTTGATTCAACGCGCTCAATATCGGCTTCGGGATACTGATTTCTGCTGCTTGAATTAATTCCATTTCGGAAGTCGTGTTATGAGTCCTTCAGTTCCAACTATCATAGCAAATCTCGAATTTTCGTCGGTTGAATAACCCACAAGCTAAAGTTCCCACCCATCAAGCATATTTGCGTGATGGTCTCTAATTCCACGCAGCAGTTCCTCCGAATCATCTCCAAGTGAGCGAGCGTGACACAGCAGTATCTAGACGGACCTCTGTGGATCGAATCCCAGACCCGCATCCTGGATGAGACCATTTCTCTGGACAACGGTCAGAATAAACTTGAAACCGGACGGGAAATGGATTTTACTTACGAAGAGGACACAAAGTCCAAGTGCAGGATGATCTTTGTAGGCGATTTGCTCCTTGTGCCCTTTCGAAACCCCGAGCTTCGAATTCGCGAGGCCGGCCGAAGGTGGAAACATGGCTGTACGTTTGCGGTTCGTGTGGACAGCAAAACCGTGAAACTCGAAGTGCGTCTCTCCCATGTTGTTGAAGGAGCGAGCCAGGGCATACAAGGCTTCCAACCGCAGGATCTTCTCACCGCCGCGGCCGTCGATGTCGAAGTGGGCGCTCTCACAGAAGTCACCAGCCGGGTCCGTTTGGTTAAAGACATCCCTCCCAACAACCTGTTTGTCGGGGCCGAAGTGTACCTCTAGGCGAATGAGGCGCTCTGCACCATAACCCAGCTGCTGACGGGTGTCAGTGAAAACGGTCAGGCCCGTAAGGTACTGATGGAGGGACCCTTCAGGCTTCTCCAATGGTAGCCAATGTTTGGCTCCACTACTACTCTGGCGGCACGAATCATCAGAGCAGTTCTCGTGTCCCATTATCAACTCCAAGACGGCACCTGGGATTTCAGTATACCAGTGACGCGAAGTCGTGTCAGCTGTTGAAGGTAAGAGGGGGATGGATCCGTCGCGATTGAAAGGGCGGTAGGCGATGTTCGCCTTTACCATCTTGACAGCCTAAATGATCATCAGTCATTGTTCTCACGAGTTCGGTTTTGGGAGTGCTCACATCAAATTCCACTTCTAGTCCATCGAAATAATCCCAGGGGCCGAGCTCGATCTGCGTCTTCACAAGGCCTCGCTGATCACCAACCCATGGCGAGCAATAGCCCCGCTCTGACAGAATTGCCATTCCCCTGGCTCCAGCCTGATCGATTGCGAAGCGCAAACCTCTGAATCGTCCGCATATCTGGATAGACACTTCTCTCGAGGGGTGGACGTACCCCAGTGCGAGGGTTTTGCCACCTCCCTGCTGGACACGCAAACCGGAGATGTACCTCGAACCATTGATGTTGATGAGCGAGACAAACACTGTTGCCAGTGAATCAAAGGCCGGGATAAATCGGCAGCTCTCGCTCCTGGATGTACGAGGAGTCTCGCAAAGATTAGCTGTGAAATGTTGGTAGTGCCACCTCGTGCTTTCGGCATCGGAGCTGGGGCATAGACCATTGTCCTCGATATTCGGACTGTGCAATGAGATTCTGCCATGGCAAGTATTCACCTCGGCGGCACGCACCAAGTCGACAAGATAGGTGGCGAGAAAGTAGACGTGCTTCCTCCGCAAGACGGCGAGGTCCTGCGCAATCTCCTTGATGTCGAAATAGATATCCTTCCATTTTCCGCGGTATTGATCCCAGCCGTGCCTTGCCTCAATGATGTGGGCAAACTCGTGGTCGGCAGAGAAGCGCGATTGCCAGAACTTGTCTGGCAATGCGGCTTCCTTGAACACTCTCGACGCTTGCATGAGCCTGACCAGAGATTGCGAGGGGAGTTGAGCCGAGATCATGGAGATCAACTCCAAAGGCAGTCTGGAAAATGGATCCGTTCCAGTGACTACCGGTGTCCGAGTCTGCATGTAAAGATTCGGGACCATGCCCCGGGTGGTGGCATGGTTCTGGAAAACCCGGCTGATCTCGCGGATGTTGTACAGATCAGGCTGCGAGTGGGGCAGCTGACCCTGATACTGAAGTGCCACTTCCCCGGGATACTCGCATAGGCGCTCTTCTTCTCCATCGCGGTAGTTTTTGCGGACGTCTATGCCTTCGTAGTCGTGGCCAAAGTCGGCCAGTTCGAGATTGGGATAGAATGGTACGGTCCACAAGACTCGGTACAATACCACAAGGTTGCGTTCCAAGCCGGGGTACAAGTCGACAAGGATCTTCCAGCAGCACTTGTGAAAACCAAACGCGTAGCAGACGAGCTGTTGTGAGGTGCTTTCGACCTCAGAGTCGAAATGGGGGTGGAAGTGCAAAAGGCCGACGGCATCTTGATGGCCCGGGACTGTGACATAGTCGTCGATGAAATTTTCGTTCGGAGCTAAGCCGTACACAAAGGCCTCATCGCGGTGACCCTTGACTGTGTAGACTATGATAATGGGTTAGTGGAACGGTTCTTCCGACGTTGAGCACTCATGTTCACGAGGTGGTGCTCCAGACTTACCCGCACAGAGGTCTTTGCCATTGGGATCGCCATTTTGCCAGTTGTCAACGCCACAAAGTGTACAGGCGAACATCGCGTTTATCTGCGCCTCAAACCTTTCCCACAATGAAGATGTTTTGAT
Source organism: [Phialemoniopsis] sp. UDSM-2020 (assembly GCA_018873225.1). Classification (NCBI taxonomy): domain Eukaryota; kingdom Fungi; phylum Ascomycota; class Sordariomycetes; order Thyridiales; family Thyridiaceae; genus Thyridium; species [Phialemoniopsis] sp. UDSM-2020. The sequence continues at coordinate 3,607,294 of JAEILZ010000007.1, forward strand.
GGATCGGGGAATTGGGAAATAGGAGCGGATGTTTTGTCTGCCTCAGGTGGTTACCCTGCGGTTGCAAGAGAAGAACGCGGTGATAAACAAAGAAAACGCGTGGGGGATCTGACTTGGGGTGAGTCTTTATGAACGGGAACAATGGTAGCGAGCATTCTTGAAGATCTTCTCACATTGAAGTGACGCCTCTTTTTGTTGCCGTCTACTTCTGGCGCTCAAGAGTCCTAGGTGAAGCAGATGTCGGTTCACTAGGAGACTGGAGTGACCCCCTTCTGCTACCGCTGGCAGGTTTCAACACTAAATTTGCAGGCAGCTTACAGGAATTATTCAGTACTGTGAGATTTTGTAATGAATCAGAGGAAGTGACTCTTTCTTTTGAATTTTGAAATGAAACCCAGTGAATGAGGTGACCAAACCTGAATCACTATCACCTTGTTATTCAAGGCTTTGGCTTCTATGCCATAAATCTTTGCCACCTTCCTCATCAGACTCGTTCTCACGGCTCACCTCACGACTCCCTTACCATCCGCATTTCTCCTACTTAACTTCCTACTGCAAATTTCTGCCACGCAGGCATCTTCCTCATCTTGACAAGCATAACTTCTCACAAACATCACCACCGACTCGAGCATGGTTTGCACACTTTGTGGCCAGTTCACACGGGGATCCCGACCGCCATGGATGCGTCGGGTCCAAGCAGGTGCGTCCTCTCTACAAAAAAGACAGTTTCCTCTCCATGTAGCTGACGGTACTAGTGTTCGTCGTCGAGGGGCAGTGGGAGGTTGCACGAGTCGCTGATGTGTCTAACCTTGACTTTGACGATGAAATCAACGGCTACCAGATTGAGCTTCCGGTATTTAAGCACCCGATTGCGGTGTATATCGATTCGCGTGACCTTGTCGGCAACCCTGCCGATGAGGAGGAAGAAGAAGAAGAAGGGGAAGAGAAGCTCCGCGGCTTTGGCTGTACGATTCACAGCACCTGCTTGCATTTCCTGCAGATTTGCCGCGCAGACCAAGAGCTCGACCTCAATTCCTTTGTGCGTCGCTATCTATCTGTCCCAAAATATGAGTTACCTTTTCTCGTGTTTGGCTTCGACTACGCGGGCATCTTGATATATTCTCCAGCTGCTCCGAACTCGCTTCTGCCTGGAGAAGTGAGCCTGCCTTGGCATATTTACCCCACGATAACGTTGTTCGAGATGGATCCTAGCAACATCGCACATCCCACAAGTCGAATACGCCAAGCCGCGTACCCGCCCAATCAATTAAGCAGCACAGTGTCACCTCCCTCATCCCTGTTGCCAATAAACGACGATGGGTTCTCCCGGCTGCCCGAAGAGATCATGTTGAATATCTTGGAGCGGCTTCCAACTGCTGATGTGGCTCGACTGAGAATGACTTCTCGTGCTGTTGCCACTACAACCCTCTCCGATCTATTCTGGAGATCCCGTTACCTCCCTGGAGGCGACTTTGAGTACATGGTCGAGGCTCCTTCGTGGTTCTCGGATCCCGGTCTTAGGGGCAAGTGGCGTTCCATCTATCTAAGTGACAAGACGCTTCCCTTGCGCCCAGACGTCCAACAACGGGAAAAGTTCTGGAAGCTGGCCCTCGAACTCCGAACTTCAATTGACCAGAGCGGGGTTAGTCCTTGCCAGGGCGAGATCTGGTGCGGCATTCTCGACGACTCTTATGTTATCGATGACCTCGCTTGGGCGACGGCCAGCTGCCAGCTCACGAGGTCAAACAACAGTTTGTTCGACCAAGGAGCAAGATGTCTGTTCGAACGCGTGGTCGAGATATATCCTTCTGCTGTGAAAGAGGTATGCATCTCAGCCTTCACCGCTTTCGGTCGCACTGTCATCACCGGTATCCGCTTTGTTGGAGATGACGGGAGGCACACCGCTGTAGGGTGCATTCGCGAAGCAACGGAGACGTGCGTCACTCTTGGGCCGACCAAACCGGGCCAGATGTCGATCACTGGCTTTCTACTAGCGCAAGATCGGCACGGCATTCACGGCATTGCTGTGATTGCTCCTGAAGGGCCCTCACAATGGGTTGGAGACCATCACAACGGGACTCTTACCACTCGTCGACTCGTCTGGGGTCCTTCCGCCGCAAATGCAGCGGTTTCGTGGCTTGTGAAGGGAGGATTCGACGTATGTTGCACTTTATCTCCTTTCGCTTGTTGCCTTCTACTGCTCGTGGTAGTTACTAACCCTTTGCGTAGGATAACCACCTGGTTTCGCTGTCCCTTTCCCATGGCGAGAAGTCATACGACTACCAGCCTCGAAGGTTCCAAGATCACGACTTGAGAGATCATGCCATGTGGTGGCCTGATCTTCCGCCTCCAGGTCTCCAATTCAAGATGGGAAACGACGAATTTCTCCAAGAGTACGGATGTGTGGACGACTACCCAATTTCATGGATGGTCCTTGACGGTCACGGTGAAGAAGGCTCGTTACACGATGTGACGGGTGTCATCGTCTGGGCTGAACGACCAGAACCTGGAAAGTGGGAAGCAGCCGTCTTGGGAGTCGAGATTCAACGATCAACTGGAGGAAGCAAATACCTTGGACGATGTGTCTCCAGTGGAGACCCAAATTATGTTCCTTGGAGCATGCCTATCAATGGTATGGGAGGCGAGCGAATCGTCAAGATTACTAACTCGTACGGAGACCGCCGTTCGCACAGCAAAGATCCCATTTGTCCCATGAGATATCTGCAGGGAGTCACAGTATGTCTTCCAATTCCGAAGTAAGCGCCTTTAACATGCTACGTGGTACTAATTGACGCGTAGGTTCATACGAACCATGGCCGTGTATTGGCCGTGCCTGACGATCAGACCCAGCTTCTGAATCACGAGGAGCCTTGGATCACAACAACCTCAACCTCAATGGAACACGATGCGATCGTGGGAATTTGTGTTGCCCGGGTGAGCAAATTGTTGTCTTCTGTGTGGTCGTACTCATCACTGATAGTCTTCTTATAGGACCACGAGCTCATATTTGACCTCGGAATTCTCTACCGTCCCAACATAGCCACATCGGACGCCAACGAGGCCTCTGTTGTTACTCTGCAGTTGTAGCTGGCCGAGTAAAGGAGCTGACTTCAGTCAGTCACAGGGAGACCAAACGTATCCTTGGGAGAAGGAATTCCCTAGTGGGAGAGATCCATCAGAGTCATTTGATAGCGAATGGCTACGTCTGAGCTAGGTGGTACTTGTTGGCAAATGGGTTGCCTAGGCGTCTTATTATGACTCCTTGATTTTGCGCTTGATGGACTTTAGAGCATCATCTAGATAGCTCTCGTCTACTTCAAATCCCCCGGTTCATCCTCGCTTCGTGCTATGGTCCGAATGAATCATTATTTGTCTAGATATCCCTCCGTTTATGCATGTCCCCCACTACATCTTAGCCACCGCTCGAAATACAGGATAAGTTCCCCGGTCCAGCGACCTCCTGAGCTCCCGGATACGCTCCTCCGTCAACAGCAAGGACGTGGGGAAGTCCTTGGGCAGCTCCTCTCCCAAAAGCATACACGCAGCGGCTTGCGAGGACCGGAAAGCCTTGATCATGCCAGTGGCGTGGTAAGCGCCGCAGACGAACTGGTGGCTTCGGCCTTCGAACGGCACGGGGCCGATGAAGGGCAGGCCGTCCTGGGTAAAGCTTACGATGCCAGACCATGTCTGGTCGATGCTCATGACAGCGTCTTTCTTGGGGTTGGCGATAGACTCGTAGGGGAAGCCGCGGAGGTGGGCCAGCGGGCCCAGGTCAGTGATCGTGTCGTCGCCGGTGGTCTTGCGCCCCGTGCACGCACGGCCTGTCACGATGCCGCCGTCTGTCCGCTGGATGAGGTAGTCGTAGTCCTTGCTGCCATAGCGGTACCAGATGGAGTACTCCGGCACCGTGCCGAGTGGCGACTGGCCGTTCTTGTCGCCGGCCCAGTGCATGACATTGACGCGCACAGGCGAGACAAAGGGTTGCATCTCCGGCAAGAGGTAGCCCATCCAGGCGTTGGTGGCGTGGACGACCTTCCTCGCCTGGATGCTGCCGCGGGGCGTCTTGACGGTGGCGAAGACTTCTCCATCGCGGTCCTCGATCGCCGTGGCGGGCGTGTTGGTCTGCATGTTGACCTTGTTGTCTCTGATGAGCGTGTCCCAGACTTTAGAGATCCACTTGTACGGCCACACGGAGCCGGCCGGGATGGTGATCGCGCCGACACATCGGGCTGATAGCTTCATCTTGCGCTGCAGGACGTCCTTGTCCGTGACGACTGTGTGCAGCGCGGCGAGGTGAGGCGCATGCACCCTCATGTCCTCGAGAGCGACGAGGTCCTTCTCAAAGACGGCTTTCTCGTAATACGCCTCAACACCGGTGGTACGTACGAGGTCGCAGTCTGCGCCATCCTCCTTGGTGGCGGCCGTGATGGCCTCGAGGTGGCTTTGTTCAAACTCGGAGATTTTGATCGCCTCCTCGATGCCGAACTCGTGCTTGCGCTCGTTCCACATGGAGAACAGCATCGTCTTGATGTGGCCTCCATTGCGACCGGTGGCGCCAGAGCACAGCGAGCGCGCTTCGAGAACGACAATCTTTAGGTCAGGCCGCTTAGCTGTCAGGGTGCGGCAAAGAGCCATGCCGGTGATGCCGGTGCCGATGATGACGATGTCTACGGGTTGTTGAGGCCATGGCGAGTTGTGATTTGCGTAAGCGTGAGGGTTGACGTGCCAGTATGGTATCGTCGAGTTGGCGCGAGGCAGACCGGGGTTGACCACGCCGGGCTCGTAGATGCCCTCGAGAGCTCCAGACATTTCCCGTAGTAGTATGGGTCACTCGAAATCTTCAAGGAGGGTGGGAGGAAGTGAGGATAGAGTGAGAGAGAAGGGCAGCCACAACACTATCGTACACGTCTCTGTTCATCATTGGCGGAAGGGACTTTAATATGATTTCGACATGATAGCAGCTTCGAGGCCATCTTGCATCTCGATCTTTACTACATTGGGAAGCTTGGATGAGACCACTGGCTCTCCACAAAACTCCGCATCTCATCTTTTAGGGCCAAAAGTTGGAGTCATTTCGCCCTTAAATGGTCCAGTCGTCATCTCACCCGATGTTGCCGAGCTTTAGGCGGTGGGGTCCCATGGCTGCTCGAAAAGCTTACTGTGAATGATCTAGCGTGCTGCACCCTGGTCTCATATCTCTGCCTCGATCAAGCCGGATCCCCAATGCGACGGTCTCTCTCCATTATCTTATTCTGGGTGGCTGGACCTGTAGCCATCTGGGGTTGTCCCTGAGATCAAGCGTCGTCTGACCAGCACCGACTCAACGGCATTGGCGCTTGCACACGAGTTTCGGCTTAAATAACGATTGTCTTTGTATGATGTTACATGAGGAAAAGCCGCGCTTCAGTGATCAGCTGCGTCCACCTGACTCCTTGGCCCCTCTTTGCCCATATATATGGTAAATGGTTGACGCCCCTCAAGAGATTAGCAAACCTGCTCCGGCTGTAATGCTCCAGCAGCACCCGCTCGAAGAATGTCCTATGCTTCTCCAACGAGCTAGCAGCAGCTACCAAGAATGTTGCCCAAACAAGGACGTGCGTTCCAGGCCCGCCCGCTGGGAGTTGCTCAATTGTGTTCTTGAACCGCTCTATTCGTCCGTTGAGCTCATCGTCCTCCATGACCTGTTCATTCTCCCAGAGAGAAAGACCGCTCGTCTGAGTTACGCCTTGCATGTATATATCGTGGGCTTGCTGCATCACGTCCATGATGGAAGTCACAGCCACGGCGTTTTCGGGACGACTCTGCGAACAGTGACGAACGCAGTCGAAGTACTGGTCCCATTGCGATTGCGAAGCCAGTGTTTCCACACCGGCCAGCTCACTGATGTACGGCGCGGCGTACACTCTCATTCTGTTTCAGATCGTCAGCCGCTGTTGATTCCTTCGCTGCTACTGTAGGGTTGCTCACTTTCGTACTTGACGGACTAGGAACCCACCCAGTTCGCTGGTCCCAAGCTGATGCTCACCGCCAAAAGCATTCGTCGCTGAACACAGCATGCCAAGAATCGTCGGGTAGTCCTCCCTTCCGGTTACCATCGCCGCTACAAGTAATACTAGAACCGCCATGAGGACAGCTCGCTTCCCTTCGTAGCTTATTCCCACGATGTTGCTCCGTTCCCGAAGCCCCTCTATGGCCGTATTGTAGAGTGTCTGTGGGCTCGGCATTGCGTCGGTCCAGGTTGGCTGCGAAGTGTTTGTAGAGTCTATCAGGTACCTGGTGGCGGCGTCCTGGCTCTGGCTTGCCTCTCGGTGGAAGGCTGATACAGCGAGGACGGCGTTCATGACTAGCTCATCGGCGTGAGCCATGGGAAGGACAATGTATCGCCAGCCGTTATGCTTCCCGTCGATGGCTACCATCTCAGCCGCGATATGCTCCGAGTCTATCATCAGGAAGATCAAAGAATTAGTCTCGGCGTAACAAAGTGTCCCGACCGGTGTACTTGCAGTGTAGTAGTAGCCTTCTTTTCCAAGAGGGCATATCCCCCAGCAGAGGTCTCGTGAACAAGTGATAGCTTGAATGAGTACGAAAGCGTGCGAGCGACGAGACCAACTCGCGCTCTTGCTTTGTATCCTCCTCGCTCGTTTCTTTCCGTGTTCGAGGTGGCGGCGTCCCAAGAGATATCGGCATAAGAAACTCTGCTTCATCACTGACAGATCCCGTCAGGCTTGGAGGGCTTCGTTCGTTCTGGTCAAGTACGTTATCATCAAACCACAGTAGTGCTGTATCCAAGGTCGCTTGTGGTGATGTGGGATTGGCAAAGACCGGGCCTGGTTCTCCGAGGCATTTCTTTGGACTCGATGTCTTTCTCTTCGCCGTTGACGAGCATTTCGATATCTTTCGTCTTGGTTGCTGTCAGGCCTGGCATCTAGAGCGGCAGAGACGGGAGAACTCATACTTTTCACACAGGCTCTCAATGGTCTCGCCTGCCCACTTTCCACGGACGTTGACCCCTTCGGTGAAGCGATATCGTACGTTGACATCCGAGCCACTGCACTTTAGACCTTTGGAGCAACATTTCTCGCACTGAGGCGTGCCCCGGTCGCACGAGATGCGACGCTGGGAGCACTCGTAACAACCTGTGCATGGTCAGCTTGCCGGGGATCGGGTAACGGAGTCTTCAGCTCAAGGAGATGAAAACACTGGAGACAATCACAGTAGCGACTAACCTTTGACCTTTGGGCGATAAGGGCGCTTTCGTGTGGGCATGTCTGTCTATCCCTTCGTCTTCCGGCCGCTATCTTTGGCAATGCTCGAGTCGGCGTGTGCTAGGATGCTTCGCAAGGGGTTGCAGGATCAAAATAGGAAGTTAATATGAACATGAGGGGTTTGACGCATGGTCGGGAGATCAGCTCCTGGGGTAGGAATTGGGGGAAGATAGAAGAGTGTCGGAGTGGAATGTCTTCGCCTGTGTTACGTGGAGTGGGCGAGGCAGCTAGAACAGCCGGGTGGTCTCTTTCGATTGCCTTGATCCGGACAAGCGCGGTGCCCGGCAAGTAGGGCGGGGGAAGCGGGGGAGCAAAACACCGGGTCCAGGCCCGGCGTTTTCCCTCAACTCTAGCGACCCTCCACTCAGTCGAGACAACCAGAGATAAGGCATCTCTTTGTAAGCACTCACTTCGGGAAGACGAAAACACGTCATTAGTTGCAGATAGAAAACGGATGCTGAACATTCTCTAGCTCCATAGCGAGTCATCGCGATGCGGGGATCTGGCACCCATGTGAATGTCAGTGGCGGGTGGAGTGAATGCTAGCTTTCCAGAAAGGGGCAATACATCTCAAGCCGCGCATTAGTCGCTTTAGCTAGCCTATGATAACGCCGTTGCAGTCTTGTCGGGGATGATACGTGGATCCAGTTTAATATCTGCTTGCATTGATGCAAAGTACTAGCAGTGCTAAGACAAAAGTTCACCACATTCCTCGGGCAAGTGCCAGGTTTTCATTAAGCTAATAAGCCAGGTGGCATTGGATGGTTGTGGCGACCGAGTGACGTTGAAACAGACTAAAACAGCTTTGTGATACATCCACGCCACAGAATTGACGAACTCAAGCTGGCATAGCCAATAGCTGAAAAGATTACCTATCATTGCAATATCAGCTCAACTGGCATTATCCGATAATAGTCAACAGGCCCATAGACTGTAAGACGTCCATCCAAAACACGTCCGCTCCAAGGTCCAAGCGCTTGAAAATCTCCACAACCACAGTCCGGACATGCTGTATCGGAGCAGATAGATTCGCCACACACAGAAACTCAAGTCGATCGAGCACGAATTGCCGCGCCCGCCGGATCTCTTGCTCCCTGTCCTCCGAGTCTCGCTCCTGCGGGATCTCGCCCTCCTGCCCTCCAATTCCTTCTCCGTGCCCTTCCGTATCGACTGACAAGGATGTAGCCGCCACCAGGAGCAGTAGCGCCTGGACACACGACGTGCCAGAACTGGTTTGTATCTGCTCCAGACGTATGATGATACTCTGACCCAGGAACGTGAGCCACTTGTCCGTTCCATCATCCTGCCGCAGCATTCTTGTCCACGAACACACTTGTGTGCCGGCCCAGGAGGTTGGGTCCGCAGTTGCTTCCTTCATCCACCTGACTCGCTTCTTCCGCACATTGGAGAACACACTGTATAGCTGGTAGAGGTTGGCAAACATATATGCCTCGGCAAGAAGAAGATGGTGGACAGCCGGAGTGTTGGGGTCTCCGATGTTGCTGATGTCGTGTAGCTCTGGTAGACTGTACGCCCATAAGGCCCCGTCCAGGTCTCTGACCGTCTCTAGAAAGTCATCGGGTCGCTGCTCCGAGGTCGGTCCGTCGTCCAGAGATACCGCACCTGTAGTACGTAGTCTGTGAATTTGCCGCGAGATACGGGTGAAGATCGCCTGGGGTCCCGACGCGACACCTGTCCAGGGATGCGGAACGAGGCGTGTTGACTTTTCATGAGCTCTATGTGCGGTTGGCGACTGGGATTCGGGCTTTTCGGGCTGCTTCGAGTGCATATTGGCGTAATCGTTGTAGGTCACCGACTCACTCACGGCGCAAGATACCATCTCCCAGTAGATGAGAGCGTTCCGGAAGAACCCAACCGTAGCACAGTCGTCAGAGAAGATTACCTCGTCTTTCAACACAGCCTGCTGCACTGCCTGCAGGTGGTCAGTGCCCAGATCTGCGATGTCGAACCACGACGAGCTCATGCCGATGAGCAGCACAGCGAACAGGAGCTCCGTATTCCAACAAGGGGCGGCCGATATCTCCTGCTGAAGATTGTCCAGTACCTGCGATCGGTACTCGAGCGCGACCGCCCTCATCTCCGGCATGTACCAAACAAGCTTGGCTGCCGCCATGCTCTGTATCGTGCAGAACATGGTGAACGAATCCTGCCACTTCTTGCTGACGAAGGTGCGGAAAACATTCTTGTCAGAGTCGAATGTGGATAGAATGGGACAGACAACATTGAAATAGAACGGCACGAGCTCCACTGTTGCACCTGTAGGCTCGGGATAAAGAGTAGGGGAAGTGCCGTCCCATGTCAATGTGCTGTCTATGCCAGCCTCAGACAGGCAATCAAGAGTAGGTAGGTCGCATCCCAGAAATGCCATGTCCCTTTGGTCGGTGTTCCACAGGTTGTCTTCGACTCCTTCCGTGAAGGAATCAATGAGGCTGTGGTTCTGAGAGCCGTTCCCCTCGAGTATGGCGATATCGTCCAGGTTTTGACTGGCTATTGAGCTTGGCGAGATGCCAATTGGAGTAGCTTGATGCTCAGAACCGGACGACTCCATGTTGCCCTCCATTATGATCCTGTAGAGTTCTTTGCTCCAGATGTCCTCTGTTGGTCTCATTTCGGCGAGGACCGAAGTGCTCTGACTGTCAGCCATGATGACCTCGTCCGTAGATGAGGACTGCTCGCTCGAATCTGTGTCACAGGGTGGGCTGAGCATGGAAAGCCTTGGTGACTGATTGCTAACTCTTTCGGTATCGTTCGCAGAGATTACTTCTCTGGTTTCACTGTCCACGGTGGGATTTTGGCGTATTGGCTCAAATACTTCATGTTTTCTCGACCAACGTAATCGAGGATTCGAAGGATATCCAGGGCAGTCGATACGCTTGGTCTTGCACTGCGTGCATGATGGTCGTCTTTCGTCACACTTGATCTACAGGAGAGAGCGTACTTCGTCAGCATTTTGTTAGAGTTAGAATCGGAGGGGAGGGGGAAGATGACCAGGTGCTGACCTTTCTCCTCTTGCAGCGTTCGCAGCCTGAAGAAGACTTCTGCACGCGTCTTCGGCCAAAGGTTCTTGATGAGGATGACGCTGAATACATTTTCGACTCTGTAAGATGGAAAGAGGAGGGGATACAAGGGAAGATGGGGACGTCAGGGATTCAGACCAGGAAGGGCCAGTAATGTACCGGGTGTCTAGGAGTAAATCTATCATTAGGGCGTGGTATTAAATGCCCTGGTGTCTATACAGCATGCGGGGTAGTCAGTTGAAGACTGGGGTTCCCCAATCCAGCGTCTAGCTTCATTGCTGACCTAGCCTCGCTGGGGTTTATCCTTGATCGGCCGGTAGTTGATCCACCTGACCCGCCCCTTAAATACATATGAGAAGGCTTGAGTTGGTAAAGCTAAGCAAACATGTGATTTCTCGGTGTCCAAGCCGCATGCTTGCTTTTAATGTCAAAGAGCTTGACAGCACGCAGTGAGTCTCGGAACCTTTCACGAGATCTCTTGCCTACATGACACCTTCTCTAATCAGGCGTCGTCACGAAGTGTGACTTCTAGCTTGCCTCCTGCGGGGAAGATGAAGAACTGCAGCCGCTGTGCCATCATCTCCTCGGTCATGTCCTTCCCCAGTCGAATTCCGCGGCATTTCCTAAAGAACGCCGCTATCGCCAAGCGCAGTTCCATCTTGGCCAGATGTATGCCAATGCAGCTTCTTGAGCCAAGCATAAAGGGGTTGTATGCAGCTTTCAACTCTGGTGTCGGATCTTCGAACCGTGTCTCATCAAATCTTCGAATGGGTCAGCTTGTGAAGCAAGACACCTTGCACACGTGGAGGACACTTACTTCTCAGGGTTCGGAAATGCAACGGGGTTGCGGTGAATGTTCCAGTTCAGAGTGCTGATCACAGTGCCTTCCGGGATGTGGTAACCGAGGAATGTTACGCCGCCTGGTGGCGCAACTCGCTGCAGAGGACCACCTCCGGGGTTATAGAGACGCAAGCTTTCGTCAATCACGTTGTTCAAGAGTGGAAGTTTCTCGAGCTGCTCGTCGGTGAAGTCCGGATTAAGTAGTGCCACCTCTTCCTCTAGCCGTCGTTGCAGTTCCGGGCGTCGAAGGACTGCCCAAACCACATAGGTCAAGCCCACTGCGGTGGTGTCGCTGCCAGCCACCATCAACAGGGCGACCTCTGAGCGGATGACGTCGTCGGTCAGGTCTGGCTTCTCGCCGCTCTCGCTGGCGTCAAGCATATCAGAAAAGAGGTTCCGATTCGTGTCGCCCGACTTGCGCAGATTGTTCACCGCGACAGAACCCTGGGCAGTGATGACCTCCCCTGCCCCCGCCATCTTCTTGAATATGCCTAGCGGGATATAACGCAGCAGCGGGAAGAAGGGGAGCACATGCCTCAGAATGAGATTCATGCCGGCGTACTGCAAGGCCTCGAAGTACTTAGTCTTGGCTCCAGACTCGAGCATGTGAAACGACTCGCCAAAGGACAGCTGCGAGATGACGTCGCCGGTGAACAGGCGCCACAGCTTCCAGACATCGGCGGTGCCACTCTGCGCCTCCTGCTTGATCAGCTCGATGGCCAAGTCGACCCGCTCGCGGACCTGGGGCTCCCAGTTCTTCCGCAGCGACGCAACGGTGAAGGCGCGCGAGAACAGCCGGCGCCGCTCGGCGTGCTTCTTAGGGTCCTTGAGGCTGAACAGCGTGTGCTCGGTGCCCACCTTTGAGGTCTCGTACAGCGGGCCCTTGAGAAACTTGGTACCCATGGCGTGGATCTTTTGGTGCACGGCCGGGTCGTTGATGGCGACCTCGTTCGTGGCGAAGTGCACGATTGGCCCGTACTGGGCGTGGAGCCCTTCTATCCATCGGTGTTTGGACGCGTTGAGGCGCGACCAGGTGTGCGGCAGGTCAGTGAAGCGCGCATACCATGGCCCCGGAATGTGCGAGAGAGGGTTTCGCAGGCCGATGATCAGCGTCTGTACTTGCGTGCGCGTGAGTGAGCTGTTATTTCGCGATCTTCGTACACGGGACACTCACCTTCAGAAGTTGGAAGACGAGAAAGGCCGCCGCGGCAATGCCTAGAGTCCGCAGATCGAGTGAAAGCATCTTGCAAATCTATTCTGTCCTTTCGTCTCGGCCACAATAGTGAGCCGGAACGATCGGGCAGGAGTTTTGCATGGCCCGGGTCAGCCTGTGATCAAATATGAGCACGCTGGAAAAAAAGATCAATGCTCTCTAGTGCTGATTCGGGGTCTGCTGGAACGTGGAAGGATGACTTGGCGTAAGTTTTAACTAACATTCTGGGTCCAGCCGTACTCTCTTATTCGCTAGTTCTTAGCCTCCCCCGGTCGAGAATAAGCCCCAAACGGGTCCAAGATAATTGCCCCGCCAATCAGTAGAGCTCGATTACGGAACCCATGGCATCTTAAATCATCCTGATGATGCGTGTGGCTGTAGGATTCCACCTGTTACAACCCCTATTGCCCTCTTAGGCAAACGCCCTGCACCGGGCTCGGAATAGGCTGAAAATTCACAAGTTCTTCCTGCCATCTAAAAGGTAAAGCTTAAATGTATTGAGCTTGCCATCTGGGTTGCAACGAAACGAAGCATAAATACAGGCAATAGCAGAGAGGGACAAAGCCCATATTCCTCTCAGTCCTCAAGATCAGTCCTCGTTCAGATGATCATTAACAGGTGGTGGACCCCGGTAGTTTGTTTGACCCCAGATGAAATACCATGCGGTGGCCAGCAGGATAAACCCAACAAAGACAACGCTGGCGTAGTTGACTGTGTTGGCTGTGACCGGGATGGTTGTTGGCATACAGAACAGGGGGACAGCAAGCAGCGACCACGCTGCAGACAAAGCATCAGTACCTCGGGGTCATGAAGTGGGACATCGAAAGAGAGAGTAAACGAACCTATTGTGATCACATTGTAAAAGACGCCCCAGCGGCCTAAGTAGAATGTGCCGTGCTTCACATCCTTGCGGCCCCTGAACAGCGAGACGACGACAGGTGTTGCGTAACTGATCGTCAAACAGATGATGCCACCCGAAGAAAAAGAATTGAAGGCGGTAGCGGAACCGAAGTAGATGGCTCCCAGGACAATTTGCACCATCATGCTCAGCATCATGGCGTTGAAAGGGATTTGCAGAGACTCGTTGACCTTGCGCCACCAGGTTGAGCCGGGAATACCGCCGTCTCGAGAGAAAGCCCATGTTACCCTAGAAGCAGCTGTCGTGCATCCAATTCCGCAGATAATGGCCAGAACCATCAACGGGATGAGCAGTGCGAAGGCACCTCCGGAGTTGCCCACGGCGCTCTTGACGATCACTGGCACTGGCTGCTCCGAGTTGATCAGAGTCTCCAGGTCAGGAAGAACGAATGCAAAGGTAATCAGGGTGATGAGACCGGCGGTCGTGTTCATGAGTACCGTCCCCACCATGGCCTTTGGAACCTGAAGCTTGGGGTTTGGGACCTCTTCACACATCCTGTGAATTTGAGTCAGTGGGTGAACGCTCAATGAAGTAGAGTTCGAGACGCAAGGATGTCAATACTTACGCAATCAGCATTCCCGTCGATGATGTGGCGTATGCGGCATGAAGCAGCCCGACGCAAAATGCCCACCCATCCGGCCAGCCGGAAAGGGGTTCAAAGTGGCCGAAAGCATAGGAAGCCGAGTGTCTACCATTCTTGGCTAGGGCCAAAAGACATACAGCGATAGTCACTAGACCGATACCAGTCCAGTAGACAGCAAATGTCTAAACAATTGACATATCAGCAAGTTGATTCAGGGAGAAAAATTCGGCGGGAAGACAACTCACGTCAAGAACAGGAAGCCACCTGTTGCCGAGAGATGAAACAGCGTTGCAGAGAAGTGTTAGTGCCACGAAGATGAGATAGACTTGATACGTCTCCGCTTGGAAGATGCCTTCCCCGTCAGCCGTCTCAAAGACGTTGATGCATCCAACGATGAAGAGAGTTGTGCCGAAGTTGACGGCCAGAGTGATGAGAATATTTCCCACTACATAGGCCCAGCCGCAGATCCAGGACGCAATGCCTCTCCAGCGCTGAGAAGAAAGCATAAACGTTTGATAGTACACGCCTCCAGCCGTGGGGTACACGCTAGTGATCTCGGCGAGGGACATGGCCACGCAAAAGATGATCATGGAGACGAGGACCCACCCCCAGATCATGGTCGCCGGACCACCATTGAGTAGGGGGTAGATGAGACTTGTTGCCAGGCCGTATGGAATCGATGCGAGGATAAAGGCCATGAACGCGAGTTGAAAGGTGGAGCGGTTTCGTACCAACTCCGAGACATAGCCTGTCTCCTCTTCAATATCCTCGACTGCGGCGTCCTCGACATTTGCACTCCTGAGCCCCGATGCGGGGCTGTCGGCGGGAGACTTCATGGGCTTTGAGAACGGCGATTTGCCCACTCTCTTTCCATCAGACTCGTGCTGATTGATGGACATAATGTTGAGTGAGGAAGGCGACTTGTCCCTGTTGAATGGAGGCAATCCCGGTTCATCCACGCAATACCACGTGTGAGGGATTTCTTGATGAATGTCTCATGTGCCTGTGACGGAAACCTGGGTGCGTGCTTGTCGGTCCTTTTATGTCTTTTTACCCCCTGTCTGGTTGCTGGCTGAGTTGTCGTACAGATACAGAGGTCACCTTGTCGTGGAAGGGAAGATGGGAAAGGTATTGAAATTTGATCATAGCAAATTGAGGGAAAGTCTACCTATCAGCTCCATTAAATTTCACATGACCGGGTATTGGCTTTTCTACAGTGGGTATCATTATTTTCGTATCTATGCGTTGTGGAGTTATCAACTCTGAATTCTGGGGTAGAGCCAAGGACAAGCCAAGCAACGAAACAGGCTCAACAACAGACCGAACAACTGATTCGGCTAGCCCAAATAGAGAAAGTGGAAGGAGACCACACCACCAAGAGCCTCCCCACAAATTTGTGGCAATTTGGGTGAGCATCATGCCTGCAACTAGACTAGATCGAGGCAGTAGCCTGAGACCAAGACATTACGCGCATTTTTGCTCAATCTGGTGAAACTTGGCGTATTCGGCCGCGGCACGCGGGACGATGGAGCATCATCCTCTTTCCACCCCTCTTTTCGAGATCTTGGAGAAACCTCGATGCGGGAAAGTGCCATGATTTCCCTTATCTAGTTCTTGGGACTCGGGACTATCCTGCAGCTGACGTCTGCTGGAGGGTCCCACCTGCGTATACATGGGGACACTGGAGGTTTTGATGATACATCCACCATAGAGACATCTTGGATTATTAAACGGTATATATTTCTCGTGCTTGTGACCCTTGGTTCTTAGCTGCTCCTCTCCAATGTCTGCACCCTTCCAAGAAAAACGAGCCGTTGGACTCAAACCAGCATTCCCTATCTCGAACTCCTGACAACACTTAATCACAATATCAACTTTTCATCTTGATACTTCCCTCCCTCCTCACAATGGGTGCTATGCCGCTCAAAGTCCCCGAGGGCAACATGCCCGCCTCCTGGTACCACCAGCCCGCATTCTTTGACCTAGAGATGCGTGCCGTCTTCTCCAAGCAGTGGCTCATGACGACCCACCGTTGTCGTCTCCCCGAGGCCGGAAGCTTCCTCCGCTTCGAGATGGCCGGCTTTGACTTTTTCCTGATTAAGGACCGGAAGGGTGAGATACATGCCTTCCACAACGTCTGCCGCCACCGTGCCTACCCTATTCTTGAGGAGAAAGACGGTCGAGAGGGCAAGAAGCTCATCCTGAGCTGCGGTTATCACGGTTCGTATTTCCTGAGCGTCCCTTCGATTGTACATCTATCTGACTATTCTCGTCCTGAAAGGCTGGTCATACGGTCTCTCTGGCAACTTGGCCAAAGCCCCCAAATTTGAGGAGGTCGATGACTTCCGCAAGGAGGACTACAGCCTCTTCTCTATCCACACGCACATTGACAAGCTCGGTCTTATCTGGGTCAACTTTGATGCCTCAGACGACCCCATCCCCTGGGAGGAGCGCAATGGTGGCACTGACACACAGAAGCGCTTCAACGATTTCAACATGGACGACTACGTCTACGAGCGGACATGGACCACGAATGGCCGCTACAACTGGAAGCTCGTCGGCGAGAACTACAACGAGTGCTACCACTGCCAGGCCTCGCACCCCGGCATCACCAAGATAACCAACCTAGACCGTTACTCGGTCGAGACCAAGGGTCCCGACAAGGGACGCATGGAGCACTTCCCGCCCAACAGGGACGACATCAAAGCCGAAGACGTGCAGTTCTTCGGCAACGGTGCCTTCACCTTCAACTACCCCAACACCTCCCTGAACCTGTCAACTCCATACTGGTTCCTCATGCGCGTGGTGCCCAAGACGCCTACCACAGTCGTCACCGAGTACGAGGTGTACCGCAACACCAAGTCGGAGCTCGAGCACTTCAACCGCGCCGCTGAGTTCTTTGAAGGCATCGAGGTTGAGGACTACAACCTTATGAATGGCGTGCAGCAGAACCTCGTCAAGGGGGTATTTGTTAACGGCCCCTTGCACTCCACTCGCGAGTCCGGCACCATGGCCTTCAAGCGCCTGCTCAAGAAGGACCTCGAGAAGCACTTTGATGCTGAGAAGAAGTTGGGTCATGAGATTCACCCTGCTCGGAGGGAGGAGCAGCTGCATCCCCACATTGCCGTGGAGGAGAACTTTTGCGGCGATGTCTGCGCCTGTCGAGCGGCGGCCGAGGCTGCGGCATGAGTGAGCAAGGGCACGTAGCGCTAGAATGAACAATCAAAAATCACTTTTTATAACATCCCGCAAGAAGTGAATCACTAGAATTGCAATGCATTTATATCCTATGTGAAGTCTTAAGCCCGTACTCTCTTTCTCCGGTCCTTCGGCCAGAGAGTCGTTGTCCTCATGTATGAATCTTCTCCTAAACTTCTACACAGTCATGGAGATTCGGTCCAACGTAAATGACCATGCACCTCCACACTCAATTCATGATTCCTACCGGCATCGTGAGATTCTTTAAACCGGCTCAACCGTCTTCTCAGTCTTGTCTTTCCCACCATGCATCCTTCGAGAAATAGAGTCGTTGAACATGGACTCCAGATTGGGCGAACACACCGCGGCCAAGATGGCCATGGCACCGAAAGCAACGCTGATGAGATAGATGACCTGGAACGAGGCGGCGTAAGCAGACTTGTACGCATCTGTCGCCGCGTCTATGATAGCAGAGGTGATTCCGGGCACCTTGTCGAAGCCTAGCGTGCCACCCAGAGCTTGGATCAGAGCGGGAACAGCCTCAGGGTCTAAGCCAGCTGCCGTGGCCGCTTTTGTGACAAGGTTTGGAATGTTGATATTTAGTTTGTTAGCCAATACCGTCGAGTAGATGGACAGCGCGATGGCTGCAAGTCCGGTGCGCGTCGATGCGAGGACCCCGGTTGCCAAGCCGAGGTCACCGTCTTCAAGGCAAAGCGGAGCAGTCGTCAACGACACCAGCTCGATGTATCCAACACTGATGCTTCCCAGGCACGTCAGGGCGACGGCGATGCTTGGGGTATGCTGATTAGTGCCTGCCATGCCGCCGATGAAACCCGTCATGGCCACGGCGCCGACGACCATCTGCCACTTCTGACGGCCTAGGAACTTGACAAAGATGCCACCTAGGACCTGCCCTAGGAGGATCGACCCGCCTAGCGCACAAGACATCCAACCGATCTTGGCCGAGTCGGACGTGTACATGGCGGTGATCTGCATGGGCCAGAGAACACTGAGTGAATAGTAAAGCATGCTTCCGGCCGACGCCGCGATGACAACGCCGATGTAGCCTCGGTTTGCGAAGAGACTCATGGGCAGCAATGGGTTCTTGGTTCCGTAGATCTCTATTATCACGTTCAGTTCAAAGTCTCGTACATGTTGTTTCAAGTAACAGGGTTACTTACCCCAGAAGACAAAGGATGCCAGAATAGCAGCACCGCCCAAAAGTGGTCCTAAGGTCTGTCCACTTGCCCAGGGGTACTGCTGGCCTCCCCAGTTCAGTCCAAGAACAAACAATGTCAGTCCTGCAGTGAACAGGAAGATGCCAAAGTAGTCGAGACCCAGCAATACGTCCCTCTTGCTCGATCGCGTGTGGAGGAGGTGGAAGTCGGGCGGTCGGTAGAAGAGGAAGGCGAGGATAATGGCGAGGGCGGTCGTGATGATGTTGAGATAGTAGCACCACCGCCAGCCCGCTGCCGTGTTGGCGACTAATGCCCGTGCAATGACGGGTCCGAAGGCGCCGAAGGGCATGCTGACGAAGAGCATGAAGGCGTTCATCTGGCCTCGCCACTTCTTGGGGATCAACTCGGCCATGGCCACCGTGAAGCCCAGCTGAGCCTGCACGGCGAGCCCGACGAAGGCGTTGGCCCAGATTAGGGTTGTGACGTTCTGTGCAACTGAGCCCATGATCGATCCGACGAGGCAAAAGGCGTTGCCGCTGATGAGGAAGTATCGTCGGCCGAAGAGATCGCTGAGTCGGCACCACAGGAGGGAAGACACGGCCACGGTTAATGTCCAGGCTGTGGCCATCCAGACGTAGTTCGGGTCCGGTCCTGTCAAACGGGTTAGAAATTCTTTAGTATAATATGGGATAAGGCCTCAGACGAACCAATATCCTCGTTAATGATACCCAAGATGTTCGAGGGCAGGACCCATCCGAGGTATGAGCTAATGCAGCCCAGTCCAAGGGACTATGGTTCTCTAGTAAGATAGATGTTCTTCACACAACCTCCTCTGGACATGGCGTTGCCAAGTCGACAGCCTCACTTACAGCCATGGTTCCGATAAATCCCCAGCTCGTGTAGTATCCCTCGGGCAGTTGCTCGATCGTACCACCTGCAGACAACGCGTGATTAGTTTGTTTCGGTGGTCAATAGCTGAGGGCCAGAGTAAAAATACCGATAGCTTCCGGGCTAATCTCATCGTCAATTCCCGTATGGCTGACCTTGGCTGGTGGCGAGTGAGCTCGGGCCGTCTCGCTCATCTCGATGTGATCGGCTTCCATCTTGGCGACGCCAGGCTCTGCGGGAGCAGACATCTTGTTCAAAACTCAGAGTCGTTTAAGCTGAGTACCAATATGGTAGAATCGGAAGAGACAAAGTAATGTTTCCCCGGCCATCATCTGTGGGAAAACTTGGCATCTTATTTCCCCAAACGTGGACCTCGAGTAATCTGGGGAAGCGGGGGCATCATGCATCTTCCAGAACCCTGACTGTCCGGTCAATGTAATCCGAGCCTCCCAGCTGGGACTCGCCATTCTACTCGGAAGTGGTTTCCCTGGACGCGGTAATGATAGGCAGCCCGGGTCTGCGTGGTGGCATTCCCCCTGGCGGTCACCGCTGGCTCCTACTCCAGAAGGGTCATGTTTCCCAGCTGTATGTAGATATCTCAAAATACATTGCGGGGGATGCATGGGGTACTGGGACTTAGTCGTGTGCCACTCCCTGTGGCATCAACTTCCCCATGGGCGACGGTCCAAGGGCTGATGGGGAGGCTCGGGGAAAGTGGACCATGTCGAATCACTAGCGTTGTTGTCGGATCCGTCCGCCTTGGGCACACTAATGAAGCAGCAGCTCCAAGTGCCAGGTGGATCTTTGTACGCGTGAACCCCCTTTTGGCTTTTCGGCTGTCGGTGGGTGGTCATGGTCCTGGCCGGCCCTTGACTCATGGGCTCACTGTCGCGCTCGAGATTCGACAAGTTCAACACTCCATACGCGAGACGAGGACGATGTCAACTCTAATGACCGCGAACATATATGTTTGATCATGGCTAACGACAAAGACAGTTTGGGTCCTTGTCTGCCACAGTCATCTTGCGATCTTCCTTCACTACCGCGGTATTGAAAAGCTTGCACTACCAACGATGGAGCACGTCCCGAAGAACCAGCCTGAGGAGGACCGCATCGAGAGAGCTCCCGACCCCGAAGTTCCAACCCAAGTGAAGGACGACGATGCCATTTCAGTACGGTCTGAAGCCCGCGGCGATGACTTGCCTGAAGGCTATTTTCGATCGTTTCGATTCATAGGGATGGTTGTTGCAAGTAGCGCCTGGGATCGACGGACTCTCAACTGGAGGCTAATTTGTTTCGAAACAGGGCTTCGCACTCTGCGCGCTGTCGGCCAACATGTTTGTTATCATGCCAACCAACATTCTCTCCTACATCAATGAAGACATCGGTCCGTGTCAATATCGTCCTGTTCGTCAATGTCGAGATGCTAACTCTTTGGCAACTTAGGCCCGAGTCCGTACATTGCTTGGGTGAATATCGCCAGAACCTTAAGCCTGTCGTTCGCATACACAATCATGGGTCGCCTCTCGGATCTCTTCGGTCGTCGTTGGTTTTACATCCTCGGAAACTTGGTCTCTCTGTTGGGCATTGTCGTGTCAGCTACTGCGCAGAACGTTGACAGTCTCATTGTTGGTGCAGCCGTGTGCGGCCTCGGAGAGACTGTCCAGTTGAGTTTCAACGTTGCGCTCGGAGAGCTCGTGCCCAACAAGTACCGGCCAGCCATCCTCTCCTTTGTATTCTTGACCAACTCGCCGTTCACGACGTTTGGTCCAATCTTGGGTTGGTTTTCCTGCTAAAGTACTCTCACCTTACCAAACTAACAAACAGCAGCTCGCCACTTTGTTTCGAAGCCAAATCTCGGTTGGAGGTACTGCTTCTTCATCAACATCGCTTGCACGTCCCTTGGTGTTCTGCTGCTGTTCTTGTGCTATCATCCTCCCACTTTCGAGCTACTACACGAGCGCAAGACCAAACGGCAGATCTTAGCTAAGCTTGATTGTGAGTACTTCCTGCTCTGGAGTTAGGGCTATCACTAATCGCTGGAATTTGTTGTAGATGTCGGTATTGTTTTGTGGACAGCGGGCCTCACCACATTCTTGATGGGTATTTCCTGGGGCGGCGGTATCTACCCTTGGAAGTCAGCTGGTCCAATCTCTGCGATTGTGATAGGCGCAGTTCTGTTGATAGCTCTGTTCGTTTATGAGATTTACATGGACCTGGAGTATCCGGCCATCCCGGTCAAGTTGTTCCCAAACCGGGGTTTCATGAGCCTTGTCACTTGTGCGACAATCGCAACGGTATGCACCATGTCTGCCCTTCTCAAATCTTTCAAGTACTGACAAGCAATTAAAGATGTTTTACTACTCGGCGCTCCTCTTGTGGCCGCAACAAATTGCCAAGTTCTTCACGACCGATATCACTTACGCTGGCTGGCTCTCGGTGAGTATCAACAATACCCTCCTGACTACACATTACTGATCCTGGTTGTACCAAAGTGCACTGTTGCTAGTGCGACAGTTATAGGTCAAATCTCCGCCGGCGCCATCATCCGTTGGGCAGGTAACGTCCGCTACTGGCTCATCTTTTCGTCGTGCGCCATGTGTGCCTTCGTTGGTGGCCTCGCTGCTCTGACGCCGGAGCGCAAGGCCCTTGGCATCGCCCTGACGCTTCTCGGCCCCTTCTTCGTTGGCTTTATTGAGCTGGCATCCCTCGCTCTCGCGCCGCTCTTCTGCAAAGCCTCAGACATCGGTGTAGCGTCCGGTCTTCTCGCTTCCATCCGCTCGGCAGGAGGGTCCGTGTCGGTGGCAATCTATGTGGCAATCCTGAACAACAGGCTCGCCACGACACTGCCTGCCAATATCGGGCCCGTCGCAGTGCAAGCAGGGCTTCCGGAAGACCAGGTACCCAAGGTCGCGGCTGCAGTACAGGCGGGGACCTTGGCGAAGCTCCCGGGCCTGTCGAAAGACGTCTTGGCTGCCGTGAACAAGGTGGTCCCTACCGCCTATGCCCAGGCTTTCAAGACCGTATACCTTGCCAGCCTTGCTTTTGGTGGGATTGCCATCTTGGGCAGTCTGTTCTCCAAGGACGTGCAGAAGCATCTGACTGACAAGGTCGAACGCAAGTTGCACGGGAAGGCTGAGGCTAGGACGGACGAGACTAGGACTGAGAAGACGGCCGACGATGACTAGTGTGGGGAAACATTGAAATCAGTTTGAGATGGCATTGACCATGGCTTCGTTGACGATATAACAGGCTGCACTTGCCATGTTTCAGTAGTAGTATTTGACTCCGTTTCCTCGAGTTCTGTTCTCTCCGTGTCTTCGTGAAGAGGAAAACTCGTGGATCTCTCTCCGTGAACGAGATTGCGTGAAAGCATTCAGGCTCACGAATGTGCTTGAGGGAGACTTTCAGGTGCAGAAATGAAATAGTTCTGTTGTAGCTTGGGCAGACTACCAAACAGTGCACAGATTTGACGACGGAAGACAAAATCCGTCGACTCTCCCTGCTGCAACTGGCTTAAACGCATGGAATGTCAAATTCTTATTAGAGACTTGAGCCTCAACGCCCTTCGGGTATGCATTTACGGCCAGCGCATTCACAACCCTTTTATTCCTTTCACGGGCAGAAAAGACATGTCCCTGAACCTGAAAGTGCACAGTGTCTATGCCTGCTCTCGAGACAAGTAGAGTTGGTTGACAGCATAGATGTGGGGTGCATTACCCCCCTGGGGCCAGCTGGACTTACATGGGGTATCGAATCACTAGTCGATTAGGTACGTGAGGTTGTCTCATCTTGCAGTTGCGGGGAAGTCATCCATTGCGTCTGGCAGCCCGGACTCGTCCAATTGCATCTGGCGATCAATGGCCGATGTTGGAAATCCTGGATGCCCTTTCCCGTGTCATTGATAGCCATACTTTAGACCAGTGCGCTGCTTGAACCAGGACAGATACCTCGCCCCCGATTAATTCATATTCGCCTTTATTAACCATGTGTTGAGAGTACCCTCGTCGTATCTCAATGAGTCCATCGGGGTTGTTAGATGGTCGGCTGTATTTGCGGAAAACGTTCTCAAGGGTAAGAGATTTCAGCTCGGAGCTGATGGACTGCAAGCCGACCCTCGGGTGATTTACTGTCCAGGCATTCCTCTCAAGGTTTTATTTGAAAGAGTCTTTCTTCGCCAGTCTAGGCCTAGAGTCTATCAAAGTATCTGGTAATTATACACAACAAGAAGGAGATACATCTCAGTCAACCGCACCTCAGTTAACCCTCGAGATCTTGAACCCAAAAGGAACACGCCTCTGGAACACGCCCTGAGGATCGTACCGAGCAGCAACATCCTTGAGGAACCGCACATTCTCGGCGCCATACCCACCGAGCACGTCCTCGCTACCATCAGCGTAATTCATGTACACAAAGTCCACCAAGCCATCAACCGACTTGGCGTAGGCCTTGACCCGCGCCGTCATGGCGTACACCTCGGCCTGCGCGACGGCGTAGTCGACGACCGTCGACGAGACGGCCGCGCCGAACGTCCACATGATGGCGTTGTGGTCGACGCCGTCTAGCCCGAGGACGTTGCCGCCCTTCCGTTTGCTCACCTGCGCCATGTACGAGGGGAGCGGCTGGAAGAACATGCCCGTCGTGAAGCTCTCGGCGCCGATGGAAGACTTGAGCTTGGTTGTCAGGGCGGCGTGGAGGTCGATGCAGCGGCGCAGGATTTGGGGATCGTTGCGGAAGGTTAGAGTTACGGAGACGTCCCTGTATCACAAAGTGCACGTTAGTCGGTGGCCAAGAGCGGAAGGGGAGGAAGACCTACTTGGTACCGCCACCAAGCTGCGACGCGGCCGCTGCTTCGGCCATGGTCTGCAGATCAGTCGAATTCGCCAGCGCAGGCACGGCGCGCATGCCATCAAACGCCGTCGACACATTTTCCTGCCCCTGCGTGTTGACATAGATTGTCCCTGCAAGAGGGTCCGGGAACGCTGTCGCATTCTGCATGATGAACGTAACGAGGTGGTTGTGCTCCAGCACAGCAGGGTCCATGTCCGTGAACCCCGTCACGGCGTCGACAAGTGCATCAAAACCGGCCGCCGACACAGTACGCAGCTCGCGATACAGCTTGCGCGACGGTAGCGCCTCCATGTCGAACCGCGTCACGATGCCAAAGTTGCTGCCGCCGCCCTTGAGCGCGCGCCACAGGTCCGAGTTCTCGTCCTTGTTGGCGTTGACGACGCTGCCGTCTGCCAGCACGACTTCGTAGTTGACTACCGTGTCGCACCCGAAGCCCATCTCGCCCGTGAAGAACGAATTGCCACCTCCTAAAAGAAACCCACCCACCCCGACATCGCCATCACGGCCGCCAGTGACTGTAACACCACTCTCGCGCTCCAAGTCGGCGTAGACATCCCGCCACCGCCCACCGGGCTCGATGCGCGCCGTGTTTGTATCGGCATCGTACGAGGAGCCGTTCATGTGGCTCAAATCGATGGTGACGCCCGCCGCGACGTTGTTGCTACCCGAGAAGCCGTGGCCGCCGGAGCGCACAGCGATATGCCAATCGCCCGCACCATCATTGGCCTTGACGAGCGTCGAGAGGGCGGTCGAGACCTCCTGCGTGGACTGCGGGAGGATGAGGCACCAGGGCCGCTGGCGGGCGCTCGCGGAGTACCAGGTCTGGATCTGGGGTTCGTAAGCCGGGTCCGTCGGGAGGAGGACGCGGTTGCGGAGGCCGGCGGATATCAGGGCCGCACACTAGTAATAAAGCAGTGAGGTCAGTACTGTGATTTTGCAGTAGTGAGAGAGACAGAGATGTTGGGGTGACTTACGGGCAGAGCTGCACCGGTGACATTGCATGAGGTCTGGTTGGTGGCCTGGCGGAGGTGTAGGTGAGACGACGACGGTACGGTCGAGGCGGAGGCAAAGCTACCTGCGACGGCAGCGGCGGCGAGAGTGAGTCTCAACATGATGTAAATGGCAATGAGGAAGAAGGAAACGGAGTCGCTCAAGTCCAGTGTCGAGAAGCTGGTGAGACAGCAAGCAAGCCATCGTTACTGAGTGTCGATCGGCTCATATATACACTTCTCATATTTCCCCTATTCTCGATCCTTCGAGATCGTCCTCGCCATCTCCGTGGCCCTCACAGGCAGCTCTATCAAGAGGTGTCGTGGGTGTCTTAAGTAATACGCGTGTTTACTAGCGGAGTCGCAGTGGACCCGGTTAACATCGTCGTCAATGCGGGATCAACGGCTTCGGGTAGATCTGCGTTGATGTCAGTGGTTCATCTCAGACTTTTGAGCGGGGCATTTAGATGGACCGATGCTTGGAGAGAGGCTGTACTCACGGGGTACGCAACACGCGTATTCCGTGCCAAGATGGCAAACGATGCAATGTCCTAACATCCAGCCGAGCCGTGGTAGCGAGGTCCCCTGCCCAGAAACGATCACAGCCAAAACTTAGACTGAATACGCGGAGATGGAAAGATTCGTGGATGCCATGCTCCGCGATGTCAGATCGTAGCGTCTGCAATGATGACGATCTCACCGGCGCCCAAGACACTAATGAAGAGACGCGCGTTGGACGCCCGCAGGCTTTCCCGAGCGGGCAATCTTTGCCAAGGCGCAATGCGAGTGTCAGGAAATCAATCGACATTATCACGTTGTAAGTCAGACCAAGTCCGTTGTACAGTCTAATTCTTTCTCCAAACCTAGGGTATCATAGGAAATCTATTCAAAATCGCAAAGAAAACAATACAAAAACAAGCTCAGCTATACCAATTCCCCTTCTTGCCCACGTCGAGGCTGTGCAGCATGCGGCACCGATCCGTCTGGCACACCTTCTCGCGGTCGAGGAACTTGAACTTGGGACCCATGGGCCCAGTGATGTAGTGGTACTGGCCAAACAGGCGCCACTGCCGCGGGTCGCCTAGGCCGTACGTCTCGTCGCCCCAGGGGCCCTCGAAGTGGAACCACGAGGTCGCGAGGTCCGGGTTCTCGGCGGTCGGGATGAGGCTCTTGTACGCCGTCTCGTTCTTCTTGGACTCGGCACCCTGGACCTCCATCTCCTGCTGCTCGTCCCTGTCCTCGAGGTAATCGTAGTGGTACCCATAATAATTCTTGGCCGGGTCCCAGATGGGGCCCTTGTCCGTAATGTCGCGCAGGAGACCAAAAGGCAGGACGTAAGGGTGCTCGCCGGGCAGGGCGTACATGGCGTGGCTGCCGACGGCCGAGTAGATGACGGGCCTCTCGGGCCTGCGCACGGCGCCCTCCTCGGTGTGCGGGTAGAACTTCTCGAGGGCCTCCCAGGCGTAGGCCTGGCCGCCGGCGTGCTCGCTGAGGAAGAGGGAGCGGGGCTGGCCGTTCTCGAAGCGGATCATGCAGTGCTCCCAGTCGCCGACGTGGTTGCCGAAGCGGATGTTGAGCACGGTCTGGCCGAGGTTGTACGAGTAAAAGAAGAACCAGAAGGCGTCGAGGATGCCGGAGCCCTTGTCGACGAGAACGAGCACGGCGGGCGCCTTGGAGTAGCCGCTGTCATCGGGCTTGTGGCGCGGCGTGAAGGGGACCTGCTCGCCGGCGACCTCCTCAAAGGCCGCGGCGGTCCTCCTGCGCCGGCCCTGGCGCAGGCGCGAGTCGTGCGGCGGGCGCTTCTCTCCAATGTGGTGCGCCGGACGCTTGGTGTCGACGTGGGTGGGGCTTGAGATCTTACGGGGGTCGGAGATGCGGTGCAGCGGGTGGTCCTTGTCGACGTCGAACCAGGTGGTGTCGTCGGACAACGAGCCGTCGTCGTCGACAGGGACCTTGGGACGCAGCGGGACGTCATCGCCCTCCTCGGTGAACTCTGCGGGCTCGCCCTCGCGGTTGTGCAGCCACTCGGGCCGGTCCTCGACGTCGACCTCGCTGGTCAAGTAGATGCGGTCGAGCATAGCGTTGAACTTGTGCAGCTCATTGAGCGAGACGGGCACCGAAGTGTTGTACTCGCCCTGGTGGGTGTAGGGTGCGACGTGGCGGACGTGTTCCGCAATGTCCGAGGGCCAAAAGTTCTCTTGCGAATAGAGGTGGACGAGTGGCGCATGGTCGAGAACATAGTCTGGGATCCCCTTGAGCTCGCGCGGCTTGCCCGGGGCCTCACGTCTGACCTTCGACTCTTGCCATGCTTGTGCCCTCTCCTCGTCGCTAAGTAGTCGTAGTGTGTCTTCGGAGAGCGAGCGCAGTTCGTCTGTGCCGTCGTCATGGCCGATGCCGGTGCCCGGAAGCGCCGGAGGATCCCACTTGACATGCCACAGGCCGCAGAGGCTAAACCAGCGGCAGGCCTGCCGGTCGAGCCAGTGCGGGCTCGAAGCGATCCATTGCTTATCTCGTCGGCGCTCTTCGGGGGTGGGAGGTGTCGGGTTGAGAACGCCCGGTAGGACCGAGGTGATGAGGGCGATGACCACGACGACGAGACTGAAGACGGCGAAGCGCCGGAGAGTGATGATCATGGCTCCGGGAGAAGTCTACGCTTCTCGAATGCAGTGATGGCGGCAAAATGGAGAGAATTTGTTGGGAGAGTAAGACTGGTGGCTTTGTTCGTTCTTTTGGGTGTCAGAGCGGTTTCGGCGAATCCTTCCGGAGAGGCCGGCAGCGGCGGTCAAGGCGTTGATGAGGGGTATGGATGTCGCGCAAACAATAGGAAATTCTAAGACAAAACAGGCCGTGACTCCATATTCGTAAGGAAAATGACCGTGCTGGGGTATCTGTGCTGAGGGAATGGCAAAGAGTGTTTGCTAAGAGAGTAGAGGAAAAGAAAGAAGTAAGAGGAAGACGAAGCCAGCCGCTGGTCAGGTTTGGGGGAAGAAAGTTGGTCACCAGCGCCCACCAACCAGTCGTCTTCGTCACAGTCCAGTCAGTGTGCTGTGTCAGACTCAGCGCCCGCTCCGCTGCATCCATCCAGTCTGCGCCTCTCTTCTACGTTTCCAGGTTCCCCCGCTTTCTCACCGATACCTCCAGGGATCAGCAGTCTAGCCGCCTTCTGCCGGGTACCGAGTACTTTTGGGCACGCTATTGCCAAGCCTGCGGGGACCGGTGCCTCTGCAAGGGCCAGGCCAGGCCCGCTGACTAAAATGCAGGGCCCCAAAAAACCCTTATTCCCAGCAAACTCGCCAACTAAAGTTCCTAGTCCATATGCCGGACACGACTCGCCCACGCACCGTCTCTTCCTCGCTGTCATTGGACCAACTCGGCAGATGCATCTCCGGTCAGCGGATCGCGCTCGGTATGTACCGTGACGCCCCAGAACCTGGTTGTGCGCTTCGCCGTGCATAATGGCTGGCCGCCTTGGAGTCCATGACCATTTAAAGATGAGTGCATCTCGTCCACACGGATAGCCACGAGGCATTTCGTGGCGTCGATTGGCACTATCACTGATACGGAGATAGCGTCACCCGATGTCGCCTGCGCGATGCATGCAGGTCGAGGTTACACGACGAACCGCCGGCCAAGTGGAGGAACTACTCAAGCTCGCATGATGTCTTTGCGCCACAGAAACGGCTTTGCAACCTGGATTATATCTCGTAGCATTAGATTTATCATTATGTAAGGCGCGAAGGTCCGAGTGACCACTGACAACCGCCGTGCCACTGCACCGTCCTTCTTCTTGTAACCAACTAAATAGGAGTCGGTCCAGGTATTCATTTCACGACAGGTCTACATCAGATCTTCACAAAAACCTTGAAGCCGACCTTCAGGAAACGTACAGACGTCAGTATCGCTGCCGAGACCAAGAACATGGTCCCGCACCAAACAATCAGCCCCGTCCAATTCCTTTCAGGAGGGTTGCCCAGGATCCCACCTGCCGCAGGGCTACCGATGAGCGCGCCGAGGCCGATGATCGCAAAGCTCATGCCCAGCCTTGTGCCCCAGATGCTCTTGTCAGGCGACAGACTCGTCACGATCGGAATGGGCAGGGAGACGTAAGGCGCCGACACGAAGCCGTAGACGGCTGTGAACGCCACGACGCCCGGTGTTGACTTGATGCCCAGCAGGGCAAAAGCCAGCGCGCCAGAGATGACTCCCAGTATTATCTGCACATTTAACAACCCGACGCGCCCCGCAACATAATTGGGTATGAGCCGGCCGAAGAAAGAACCCGCGTTCAGGATGGCGAGCAGGTACGAAGCCAGGTCCTGGTCGGTGCCCACGACCTCGGTGGCGTAGAGGTTGATGTAGTAGTAAAAGACGTAGAGCCCCAGAAAGCTGACAAAGAAGCTCAAGCAACTGAGCAGGTAGGGTATGTCTTTGAAGTGTTTCAGGTCCAGGACCTTGCGCTTGGGCGGGTTGTCACCGATGCGGACGCGCATCACTGCACCGGCAAGGAGCATGCACCCGAGGACCATGAACGCCATGATGCGTACCGTCCATGGAAAACCGATGCGAGGGACGAGGCGTTGGAGCATGATGGGGTAGACGACGGCGCCTGGAAGCAAGGTCTGTTAGTCCGATATCATGATATGATCAAGGAAGAGGGGAGGAGTCACCAATGCTAGATCCAGTCATCGCCACTCCCACCGCCAACGCAGACCGCTTCGAAAACCACTGCGGCACGATCCCCGAGGCCGGCAAGAACACAAACCCGAATCCAATCCCCGTCACAACCGTCTGCGCCAGGAAGAACTGATAGTATTGATGGCACAGGCTGACCATCATGAGGCCAAACACCATGACCAGCGATCCGACGCCGAGCAGGAAGCGGATGTGCCCGGCGTCCCAGACGGGCCCCGTGAAGACGCAGACGAGGTAGCAGATGAGGAACTGCGCCGAGCCGATCCACGAGATGGCCGAGGCGGTTTCATGCGGGAGGATGTCCGTCTCGTAGAGCGCCTGGAATTGGCCGTACGTGTTGAGCAGGCCGAGCACGTTGAAGAGGACGAGCCACGAGGCTGCGACCTGGGTCCAGGCCATGAGGCCACCGTCGGGCGGGGCGGGTGCGCTTTTGACCTCATTTTTGGGACTCGGACTCGGAGTAGGAGGTTGTGGTGAGGGCTTTGGTATCTGGCCGGCTTCAGCCAAAGTCGACGAGTCGGAGACTTGAAGTTCTTGTTGTAATGAAGACATGATGGGAGATAACTGCAATGTCTAGCTCCGGGGACGAGCCCGAGTGAAGGGAGTAGTCACCTGAACTTAAATAGTCTTGGCAGCACTTTGACAGCTTCATTGTGTTTTAGATGAGTAAACAGAAAATGATGCCATCCAGCCTGTCGTCACTATACGAAATACGGGATCAACCTGCTCACAGCTCATTCCATGGAGCCTTGAGAGCCCCATTTCCTAAACAGGCCTAGGTACGCCCTTTAATCTAACAACAAGGGCGCATCACCCGAGAGAGATCTCCCAGGGCTGACCTTGTCTCCCACATTGAGTGGGAGGTCGCGGAGATCATTGGTCGCTGAATTGGTAAGCGAGTGTCTCTCGGCCGAGCAGCGAGCACATCATCAGCGTTTTCCTATTCAGGGTTATGATGTCACATGGGTTGGGCATGTTGAGTGTGGGCAAATTAATCCAGTAATATCAAGTACTTAGCTTGGACGGATCGGAAAGACTACCTCCCTAAAAGGGGGGAAAAGTCAGCCTTTTTGCTCTGAATTATTTGATTGACGTTCTGATTACTCACCATGCAGAGAGCCTAGGCGATGAACAAGGCATTTGGATTTGGGTATTCCCCATTTAGAATATGCTATGTAGCTCTTTTCGTGATCTTGGCCACCATAAAAAGAACACTCAGTGTGCCCCTCGTCTGAGACAATGTGCCGGTTATTAGAGAGTATGTTTCGGCCTATGTGCTTCCTGGAAAGCCATTTCGACTTGTAGCCGACGGACAACCTTGAACAACATTGCCCATCAATAAACGACTGTCATCTTCAGGAGGAGGTTAGTAGGAGAATGTAGCGCCACCCCCGTCGCTCGAAATATTCTTTTTCCGCTGAATCGCCTCCGAGCAGCTGTTCTTCTCAGCCAACGTGGAGATCACATTGCAGATGCCCAAGAATCTCCCGAGTCGCAATCCTAGCTGTGCAATATTTGGAACCACTGTAACGTACCACGTCTGTATCCTTGAGGGTTATGTCAGACAGCTTGCGCAATCCATCACGGACTTGAACGGAAGACAAGCCGTGCCGGCCTTCCTCGAGCGCCCGATGAAACGGTTCCAGGTCCTTAGATATCTCTTGCCACCGACACCCTATAGCACGCTCCTGCCACGAGCTATCGCCCCAAATAAGTAGTTTTTGATGTTTGTTCGGCAACTCTATAGCCAAAACACCTATGACTCCAATAGCTCTTGCCTCCGGGTCTGGACTGGGTTGGCGGATTTCAATGAGACTGTCGCTACGACGGGGCTCTTCCGACTGACGTGGCCAGTAATGCAAAAGCCTGTACCCCTCCGCGAAATCGATATGGAGCATCAGGATACGTTGTGGTGGTTCTTCCCAATCGGTAGAATGCACTCCGTCACGAACGATGCTGATCCTCTGCAATTGAGCCTGTTCCAAGTCATACTCCATCTTACCTGGAAGCGTGTTAGGTGACTGGGCCTGAAACCTGGACCAAGATTATAGCAAGAATAAACTTACAAGCGACCCCATCGTCATTAAGTAAGCCATGTACATCGATTGTTGCACACGTCTTCAGTGTTGAGATATTTGGGACATCGTAAGAGAACATGCTCCCATGCGAGTGCTTCCGAAACAGCTCTTGTCTTTCTTTCCCTGTCCGTAGGACAATCACAGGCCGACGATTAATGTCAGACAGGGAAGCACAGTTCAAAATTCCCAGGTAGAAACGACTGGAATGGTAAGACTGACTCCAGGAATGCCTAGACATATCCACATACATCGAAGGAACTCCGACCATTGCCAGTGGACATAGGAACATGGTGAGAGATACTTTGCTCGAACTGGATTCCATGAAGGATTCATCAGGTGTACCGTCAGGGTGACGAGGGCAAGGTAGCTGCGTGAGCTCGGAAAGTATAGAAGAATCAAATCCCTGGTAGGCGCGTGTCGACTTGAAGTCTTCGGCTGAGCGTGCGAAGAGCCTTGTGGAGTATTGAATGGCAAGAATAGATTGGTCTCTTGAGCCCCGAAGAATTTCATCCTGCAGTCGGCGGAAGGCTTTCTCGCCCTCACCGTACAGGAACGGCATGTGAATCGAAAATAGACCAAACAAGGAGTAGGCTGCATCTTCAATGCGACTGGTCTGACGTCCTGCCGCCCAGTTCATCCGTTGCGAGAT
Source organism: [Phialemoniopsis] sp. UDSM-2020 (assembly GCA_018873225.1). Taxonomy (NCBI): domain Eukaryota; kingdom Fungi; phylum Ascomycota; class Sordariomycetes; order Thyridiales; family Thyridiaceae; genus Thyridium; species [Phialemoniopsis] sp. UDSM-2020. The sequence continues at coordinate 3,639,675 of JAEILZ010000007.1, forward strand.
GCTGAATCCATTCATCAGCCACTCGAGTTTCTCGCTGTTAACGGCGGCGCTGGGCCAGCAGCGATTGAGAGCGGACTCAGGAATCTCGGTAATACGTGATAGCTCTTTGTAAAGATACGGGCCTCGCTGTGTCGAGAAGTATTCCCAAGGATATTCGGCCTGGATGCAAGTTTCACGATTCTCCCTTTGGCCGATCAACTCCCAGGTCACGTCGAAAAACCATACCTGGCGAGGGGCGATGAGTTCCTGCAATGTCCATCCTCTTGTGAACCAACGACAAGGGAATAGATCTAATAGACGGCGCTCTTCTATTGCGTCTGAGAGTTTGAAGTCGCTCAGATACGCATAGCAAATTTCCGACGCAGCGTACCACCTGAACATGGAGTTGATGGCCTCTGATAGCTCTGCACTGCTGCTCTTGTCAATGCAGCAAGTGTCGATCCAGATATATGTCAAGTCATCGTTCGCAGCCTGGTTACAGCTGTAGTCGACCTTCTTATACCCTTTCATCTGTTTCACTTCTTCGATAGGCCGACTCATATCTTCGAAAAGCACTTCCTCGTCTTCCCATGTGTGGGAGAGGATGGCGTAATTCGGCGGCTCCGCGACAAAATACTCCAACTTGCGGGTTCGGACGTTGAGAAGCCTCATGTTGCTATGCCTAGGGCTTGTCCAGGATTTCGATTACAGGAGACGAATATGTCGGCCTAATAAGGTGCATTGTCTGTGGGGATCCTGGACAACAGAAGGAGAGGCGCAAAAGACCAACCTCAGCCTGATCGCTGAGAGGAGACAGCAGCTACTTTATATCACGCACATCACCTGACCAGACTCGCTGACAAGAACATGCCGGTTGAACCAATAAAGTGAAGCAGACTCAGCCATGAGGTTGACTGTGGACGAGCATGGCAATTTCGACTCTGATTTGCCGTCCACTCATGGTAGAATTGGGGCCAACTAAGTACCGAGGCCATGCAAGTTATATGGCGCCTCAAACGTAAATGGGTATCTTAAACACATTCTCCTCAAGCATCAGCCATCTCCGAGTCTACAGCAGAGTCCTCACGCAGCGCATCCCATGTCGTGGGTGTAGGCGTCGACACATTGAGATTCCCGCTGCCCTCTCTCGGAGTAGCGACAGCCGCGGCGCCCCTCCCTCTCCCTCTGCTCCCTCTGCCCCTGCCCCGTTCCATCCCTAACCTTCGCTCCTCGGCCTTCTTCTGCCTCAGTATGCTCTCATTGAGCTCGGCCCTCTTGCGCCGGTGCCGCAGCTTCGACTTGGCCAGCTTGACGTTCAGACTGTCGCCGTCACGCGCGGCGTCGTCATCGTTCACTAGCCCCTTGTACTGCTTCGTGTCGGTCGCGTACACCGTCACCTCGTCCTTTTCTGCTTTGCGCTTCTTGATGGCCTGCAGGTGCTCGAGGAAGCGCGCCTGCGGGCGGCGCTCGTTACGCACGTCGCCGTGTACCTGGATGAGGAAGCCGTTGGTCTCGCGCGTGCGCTGCAGGCGGTCGTCCGGGTGCGTGGCGCCGTGGGAGCGCAGCTCGACGGGCGCGCAGTTGATGCGGGCCGAGCTGGCGGCGAGCAGGTCTACGTCGTCTGGCAGGTGGCGCAGGACGGGGATGTTGCGGTCCGGGTCGTGTCGCGTGAACAGGAGCTCTGTGCCTATATTGTGTGCCCATTGACCTGTGAATATCCGGCCCTTGTATGATATGAGCGGTTCGGGGCGATGTAAGTCGAGGATCTGTATCTCGGTCGGATCGTCCTCGTCTGGGCCCGGCCGTCCCATCTCCCTGGCGGCGTGGGCCTCATTCCTGCCCTTTCGCGTATTCCCTTTGTTGGGAGTCTTTTGAGTTGATGGACCGGCATTTGAATCGTTGTCATTGTCATTGTCGTTGTCATCTTCCTCTTCTTCCCTTTCCACGTCGTTTTCGTCATTCGCCTCATCTTTGTCGCCCTCGTCCTCCATCATCTCCTTGTTTGCGCCTTGCATCACTGGCGGATTGAGCAGGGGATTTATCCATGTCCGATAGCCGCCGCGCGTGTTGTGAACGATGTAGTCCTCTCTCCGATTAAGAAAGTCAGGAATTGATAGATCCAGCGTCAGATAGTAGGTCTCTGTTTCGGTGCTCGAATACTCGTACTCCCAGTCCGAGTCGTTGCCGTCATCCGCGATCGGAGCGGCAGACTGGGCAGCACTGCTAGGTGCTTCAGCCATTGGGCCTTGATGTGATGAGGTTTCGTTTCAAGTCTGTGATGGCGCACATTGATTGCCAGAGAGCGAGGTTGTGATGGTTGTGATATGTCGCGGTGATGAACGCGTGTGTGCATTCTTCGAACCAAAGCTCCAGCGATCGGCGAATGACGAAGGACCTAAAAGCACCCCCTGTCAGCTGCAAAATTTAGCGGTAAGAGGAGGCAGAACTCGCTGATCGCGGGGTCAGTCCCTATCGTCGTGCGCCCTGCCCCACCAAGTCTCTGGCGCATTCGGGTCTTGAATCTTTCTCTAGCACCAAGAAAGCGCCCCAACTTTTTTATTGACTCACACGGCTGCGACTTCATAACCTTGATGCTCCCGTCATAGCAAGGCAAGAAACACTCACTTTCTCATACCCAGGAGAGTTGATTGTTCTACGACTGGACAACATGGCCCCCAAGGTCCACCTGCTCGACTATGTCGCGGGCAATGTCAGGAGTCTGGTCAATGCCATCGAGAAGGTGGGCTACGAGGTCGAGTGGATCAGGAAACCCGAAGAAGTCGCCAATGCAGAGGTACGAGGCTGTCCTCGCTGTCACAAACTTCTATGGCAGTACCACTGACCCCTCATACAGAAGCTGATCCTCCCCGGCGTCGGCCACTTTGGCCACTGCCTCTCCCAACTCGCCTCGGCCGGCTTCCTCCCCGCCGTCCAAAACCACATCGACTCCGGAAAGCCCTTCATGGGCATCTGTGTCGGCCTGCAGGCCCTCTTCGCCACATCCCTCGAAGACCCCCAGACGCCCGGCATGGAGGTCATAAAGGCGCCCCTCGACCGCTTTGACGACACCAACAAGGCCGTCCCGCACATCGGCTGGAACAGCGCCGACACGGCCGGCAAGAGCCTCTACGACCTGCGGCCCGACTCCAAATACTACTACGTCCACTCGTACAAATACACGTATATAAAGGGGGAGCTCGAGGCCGACGGGTGGACCGTGGCGACGGCAGAGTACGGCGGCGAGCGGTTCGTGGGCGCCGTCGCGCGCGGTAACGTCCTCGCAACACAATTCCACCCCGAGAAGAGCGGCGTCGCGGGCCTGAGATTGATCCGGTCTTTCCTCAACGGCACGGGCGCGCAGACCCTCGGCCAGCCCCTGCCGGCCTCCACGACAAGCTCAGCACAGCAGCAGGGTCTGACCCGCCGCGTCATCGCCTGCCTCGACGTCAGGACAAACGACCAGGGCGACCTCGTCGTCACGAAAGGCGACCAGTACGACGTGCGCGAAAAGGGCGCCGACCGCAACGTGCGCAACCTCGGCAAGCCCGTCGAGATGGCCAAGAAGTACTACGAGCAGGGCGCCGACGAGGTCACCTTCCTCAACATCACCTCCTTCCGCGACTGCCCCCTCGCCGACCTGCCCATGCTCGAGATCCTGCGCCGCACCTCCGAGACCGTCTTCGTGCCCCTGACCATCGGCGGCGGCATCCGCGACACGGTCGACACGGACGGCACCAAGGTCTCGGCCCTCGAGATCGCCACCATGTACTTCAAGTCGGGCGCCGACAAGGTCTCGATCGGCTCCGACGCCGTCATCGCCGCCGAGGAGTACTACTCGCTGGGGCGCAAGCTCTTCGGCAACACGGCCATCGAGCAGATCTCGCGCGCCTACGGCAACCAGGCCGTCGTCGTCAGCGTCGACCCCAAGCGCGTCTACGTGCCCAAGCAGGACGCCACGCGGCACAGCGTCGTCAAGACGAAAACCCCGGGGCCCAAGGGCGAGGAGTACTGCTGGTACGCGTGCACGATCAAGGGCGGGCGCGAGACGCGCGACATGGACGTCGTGGAGCTGACGCAGGCCGTTGAGGCCATGGGCGCCGGCGAGATTTTGTTGAACTGCATCGACAAGGACGGGACCAACAGCGGGTTCGACCTCGAGCTGATATCGCAGGTCAAGTCGGCCATCAGGATACCCGTCATCGCGTCGAGCGGGGCGGGCAACCCGTCCCACTTCGAGGAGGTGTTCTCGCAGACAACGACGGACGCGGCGCTCGGGGCGGGCATGTTCCACAGGGGCGAGTACACGGTACGGCAGGTCAAAGACTTTTTGCAGGAAAAGGGACTGGTCGTGAGGCAGTTTGAGGGTGATCTGTGAGGGTAATAGATTTGGTTGGTAGAGCTGGTTGTTCAAAAGATATCACATTTAGACAGGTCACGATGATCAATGGAGTCACAAGATGATTTAGACCACAAACTTCGCTGACAAACTGGTGCGCTGTTGATATTCCTTTTCTCTCAAGAGACCTTCAAGAAAAGATGAAAACTACCTAGTATGAAATGACTTGCTTTGTTCCCAGCCCGAAATGCGCCCTTTTCATGGGAGTCGCTATGGATGCCGATGCAATTACTGGGAAACGAAAACTCCGGGAAACGTCGAAAATGCAACGAGTGGCAGGCAGAAAGAAAGGAACGACCAAAAAAGACTCCTTGAACCCGGGCTTGACGGAATTGCTAACAGACTCCCAATATTTCAGAGAAACGTTCTAAACCCATACAATGCGTGCGTGCGTGTAGAATCAATCGAGATCATCCTAGATCTCCATGCCCATGAAAAGCCAGCGATCGCTAGTGACATCGACACAGCCGGGTGCCCAGTGATCGAGGGCAGTGAGCGAGAAGCCCGCCCATTGCAGACCCTTGATCAGCTTGTGCTCGCCGTCGTCAGGGACCGGGCTGGCGGCCAGCATGCGGCGGTCGAGGCAGACAACCAGCTGGGAACAACCCAGTGGACCGTCGGCAAGCTCGATGAGCGCCATGAGACTGATTGAAAGTTAGCAATTGAAATGGTTTGTAAAGACACGGGATAAACTAGACTCACCCTTGCTTCAGATCCCTGTTGACCGAGCCGGCATCGAAAAAGGCAAACAGCGACTTGTCACCGGCGTCGTCCTCGGCCAGGAACGCCCGGAAGCTGGCGCCGCCGGCGTAGTCCCAGATCTCGAGCCAGGCCGCCACCTCAACGCCGCCAGCGCCGACGACAGGAGCACCCGGAGCCGACACGGCGTACTGGTCGGTGGGGTAGTCGTTCTCGGGCGGCGTGCAGAGCTGGCCGTTGTTTCTCGTAGTATGATGATAAGCACTCGTCAGGCCGGAGCCGCGCGATGCCGCGTTCCTCTCACCGTGGAACACAGCCCGCATGGACTCGCAAAAGAACCTCTCACATTCTTCCCTGATGCGCAGTGCTGCCCCCCCTCGGCGGCTGCTGTAGCTGTGGTTGTTGCTAGCAGCAGGCGTCCCTCGCTTCTTGGTCTTGGGCGTCAGAGCGAGTTCGTTGGACGCGGTGATGGCCGCGAGGGGGGGGCTTGACGGGGGGGATGGCAGTCCTGAGGAAGGGACCTCAGGAATACCACTCTGCCCCGGCGGCAAAGGTAGTGCAGTAGTGCAGGCCCTTGAGCTGGGCGGCGTGGTCGACGAGGTAGCAGCTGGCAAGGACGTTTGCCTCGCGGACAACGCCCTCGCCGGAATTACTACTGTGATTACTGTCGTGTTTTCTCATGGGCGCCATTGTTATTGCGTGGTAGCCACCGTGGTGCTGTCTGGTCCTATGTGCCTTGGGTATAGGAGTTCCTTGAGGAAAGTAAAGGCTTGATTCGTTAAGCCTTCGGCGAGAGGTGGTGGAAGAGACGGTGAGTGGATTTAAAGATCCTGGAATTTGTTAAGTGGAAATTGATTCGAGCGGTGGGAGGCGAGAAGTGCTGGTTATTTGTAGACTGAGAAGAGTCTGATTGATTCGATCTGATCGGATGATGTGACGAAATACTGGAGGCACCTGGAGATGTTTGCGCTGGGTCGTACAGTGTATGAATGTCTTGGACGGGACGAGGTTTTGGTGTGGGAGGAGAAGAGGTGGAGTTGAGGCGGCGGTGGTGGTCGTGAGTGGTTTAATAAGGGCAGAAAAAAGGCAGGGGACAGGCGAGACACACAGGGACGAAAAAAGGGAAAGGGCAAAAATGGGGTGGAATTGAGAGCGACAGGAACGTGCGGCTTAGACTGTCCTGGCGTGTCTGGCTTGGCTGGCTTGGGCTTGACAGGCCCACTCCTAGCGCACCAAGTCCACTCCCCTCTCCCTGGAGCAACCACTAGCGAGTGCGCAACCCCCCACCTGGCTCGCCCCAAAATGCCTTGTAACGGAGTCTGATAGGCCTGTTCCTCCCAACTCTCCCTCTTTTCGCCATCACGTGGGCCCGCTCGGTTCCAGCAGATTGGTCAGAATGGAGAAAGGGACTGGCCAGACTGGTTGGGCGCCCAGACAAAGCCAGGATGCGATTTGCTAATAGCCTCGTAAAAAGGGAGCGGGGAGAGAGGCCATTTCGATGATTCTGGATGAGTCGGCACCTTTCCTTGTCAACGCATTGGCATCTTGATGATATTAGCTAATTGTGCTTCCTTGGCGGCGGGGTGAACAATGTCAGAGCCTCGTCTTGAGTCACACAGTCTTACTTGGCTGGTGAGATTTTCACTTTGCGGCGGACTCTTCGCAAGCTACCTGGGTATTCTAAGCCATGGATCGACTTTGATAGAATTGATGGCTTTCGCAATTACTCACGTCTCAAACAGAGACTACCCCACTGCGTTCAGTCCAGTACCGGATGGTGCAGATTGCATCTTCATTACACTGTTGACCGCCAGCGCATATCCGGGGCTAACCGGCCGGGGATCTCTGTTGCCAGTGTCGCCCAATGGAGGCCCAACCAGCATTTGGAGATCGTCTGAAAGCTTTCAAGACTGGCCAAACGGGTTCGCGCAGCGGATGGCTGCTTACATTGCCGTATGTGTCGTCCGAGGAATAGCTACGAAGTTTGTCCTTTGACACGAGAGCCAGTCGGCCAAGCAGCCAAGGTTACTTCCGGCTTCGCTTGCAACTCGCCCCCTCAGCCCATATCCACTGATATGATTCCCCCGCAGCAGCCGAAGTGCCGTGTGACTGCTACGCTAACAGCACTGTCGACGATCATGGATGGAGCGCTGCCCCGCCCCAAGTCCCGTGTGACCACCGCCCCGTTATCGATAACCACCCGCACCTTGATGCTCGCTCTCATGCAACAATGATGCAAAGCCGATCCCTCATTCCTTGGCCCGCTCTCTGCTCGCCCAACCCGATGCAAACCAAGCCTTACCGCTCCTTGATATGAGCCTTTAAAAGGCCAAAAGCATGCTGTTATCGTGGGGTTCATGCTTTTTGGCCCATTTTCGTGATTCTCGCCTCCCCGTCCATATGGTGTGCTCGCAGCCCGGCCGTTTCAGAGCCCAACGCTCGCCTTTGCTGGTGAGACTTTGCTAGAGGCAGCTCTTGAACTAACCCCTCCTTGCGCAATACCGTACCCTCCATCTCAGAATATTACATATGATCGCAGTATAAGCTTTCGCCCGCCCGACTGGTCCGATCACGCCAGGAGGAATAGAGAGCATCATCCTAAAAGCAAGCGTTATCTCTCCTTCCCTTGCGGGTTTCAGCTTCAAAATAATACACGAGCATCCAGACTACTGGCATCAGACCTTCTTCCCATGGTCCGAAGCACGTCTTGCATTACTCGTCGCGTGCGCACGCATATTTCACTTTGACAAAAGCTCAGGCAGTCCCGCGTCCAGCTCGTCCACGGGTGACCACCACATAATTACTCGGGCGCAAATGAGCCCTCCCACGGTTACGGCTTTGGACCGGACCTCCATCATACCAGTACCTCGTGATATCCTGTAAACGCAATACCAGTACCATGTTCGCCGCGGGCCTCTTCTCGTCCGCCTCCCCATCTGGCCCCTCCACCTCGACCACGGCCTCGTCGACCATGGCAGGCAAGAGCAAGATCCAGCCGCAATTCGCCTCTTTCCTGCTCCCTAGCATCCCCGTACCCTTCCGGCGCCGCAGGTCCTCCGCCATGACCGGCACAACTATCTCGACTTCATCGCCGCCGTCACTTAGTACATCGCCATTCTCCGATGCAGGAGACCCGTCATCCCAGCCCAGCACTCCTCCAGACGTGACCTTTCCACTACCCTCCGAGATGACCAACACGGGCCTCTCCCGCCTCCGCCCCGACACCCTCCGCTGTAGGAAGTGCTCCGCCGACGTCGCTCTCGCTGCGCAGATCGTCTCCAAGGGGTTCACGGGCCGGCACGGACGCGCCTACCTCGTCGCGCCTTCTTGTCCCCAACCACCGCCCTCTCCATCCACCTCGTCGTCATCGCCACCGAAGAAAGAGGGGCTGGCCAATATCACGGTCGGCACCCCAGAGAAGCGGATGCTCGTGACGGGCATGCACAGCGTCGCCGACATCAACTGCGCCCTGTGCCGCACCAACCTCGGCTGGAAGTACGTCGACGCCGCCGAGGCCTCGCAAAAGTACAAGATCCACAAGTACATCCTCGAGACGGCGCGCGTCGTCGAGTTCCGCAGCTGGGAGGACGACGGCGGCGGGTGCGTGGAGCAGGAGCCGGAGCAGCAAAGGCGTGATACAGTGGAGACTTTCACCGGCCGGAGGAAGTCGTCGGCACGGGCGTCGAGGGATGACGAGTGGGTCTCCGAGGGAGAAGACGAGTCCGAAGAGCCTGTTGTGTTTGACTCGGACGATGAGGAGGAGTGCGAGGACATATTTGCTGGCGTCTGGGACGCCAGCGTCGTGGCCAAGCGGCGGAGCAGCAGGGCCAGCTCTGGCAGGTACTGAAATGGCCGCCGGAACGCCGTGATGTGATTCTTCTTTCTATGATATACCCTCTCTTGGTTCTGAGCTGGCGTTTGTTTTTTTGGCGCTTTGTTATTTTCTCCTCTCGTTATACCTATCATCTGATACCCCTGACGACAGTCGTTGAGAGTGGAGGGACGAGGCGGAGGGTCAGAGTACGACTTTCATGATTGATACCACACACAAGATGGGATGGAGTACATCGGAAATCTTTTCACAGAATTGAACGCAAGGAATTGATCGATCATTGCCTGATAATTATTCTGCATGCTGTTGAGATCTCGCGTAGCTAACAGCCCGGGTGGGCTTACAAAAGCATACAACGACTCTCCGTAACCTTCTCACTTCGCACCAGCTCCCCACAAGTCTATTGTTGGGGCTCCTGGGCCACGTAGTGCAGGTAGGCACCGAGCAGCTTGATGCCCTCAATGTAGTTGCGCTTGTCGAGCTTCTCGTTGATCGAGTGCGCGCCGTCCGTCGAGCTGCCCATCGGCAGCAGCAGCACGTTCTTGCCCGTCGCCTGCTCAAAGGTCAACGTGACGGGGATACTAGGAAACATGTTAGCAACAATATTTCAAAGGTGATTCCATGGAAAGAGGAGAACTCACCTGCCGCCCTCCCGAGTAAAGTCGGGCTCGACACCCCACACCCGCTCCACGGCCTTGGCCGCCGCCGAAAAGTTCCAGTGCTTCGGGCTCGCGACCCACCAGTTGCCCGTGTGCAGCGCGTCGACCTTGAGCGTGTTCTTGCTGCCCAGCTTGGCAAAGACCTCCTTGACGTACTTGTATACGAGCTCGTTGGTCTTATCGATCTCCATGTTGGGCACTGTCCGGATCGAGAACTTGCCGATGACCTTGGCCGGGATGACCGTCTTGGCGCCGGGTGCAGAGTAGGCGCCCTCAATGCCGTGCACCGAGAGGGACGGATACCGCCAGCGGGCCATGAGGGTGCTCTTCTTGTCTTCGTGGATCGTCGTCGTGGCGCCGAGCGACTCATGCAGCGTCTCCATGGTGAACGAGATGCCGTCGTACAGCGAGGCCTCGTCCTCGGTCACGGGGGCGACCTGCTCGGCGATGCCGGGGATCAGGATCTTGCCGTGGGTGTCGACGAGGCTGCCGAGCACGCGCACGAGGTCCGTCATGGGCTCCTGGGCGGTGCCGCCAAAGACGCCGCTGTGCAGGTCGGCGCCGGGGCCCGAGATCTCGACCGAGTAGTAGTTGCAGCCGCGCAGGCCGTAGGTCAGGCAGGGCTTCTCGGTGCCGAGCCAGTAGTTGTCCGAGATGCAGACGGCCTCGGCGTCAGCAAAGTACTTCTTGCCCTCCTCCTGGATTAGGTCGTCGAGGCCCTCGGAGCCGTACTCCTCCATGCCCTCGAAGCACATGAGCAGGTTGACGGGGAAGTCAACACCAGCCTTTTGGTGGGCCTCGATAGCGTTGATCCAGCCGAGCACGGGGCCCTTGTCGTCCGTAGATCCGCGGCCGAACATGCGACCGTCGTCGCCGACGGTCAGGTCAAAGGGCTCGGTGGCCCAGCCGTCAGCCTTCTCGGCGGGCTGGACGTCGTAGTGGCCGTAGACGAGGATGGTACGCTTGTTCTTATCGTTGCCGTAGCGGGCGAGGACGACCGGAGGTAGCTCGAGCTCGGGGTGATCGGGCTGCTTGCCGAGGGCTCTCAGCTCGACTGAGGCGCCAAGGGCCTTGAGCTCGCTCTCGAGGAAGTGGCCCATGCGAACGACATCGGGTCGGCGGGCGGGGTCGGCAGAGACGGAGGGGATGGCAACGGCCTTGCGCAGGCGCTCGATGAAGTGCGGCGACAGGTCGTCGACCTGCTTGAAGAAGCCGTCGAGCTGGGGAGCCATCTTGCGGGCTTGGTGGGCGCGGATCGGGTCGGTGAGGTAGGGGCGACGGGGCTGCTGTTGTCGAAGCTGTCGGCGGGGTAGCTGGGGACGGTGGTGACGAGGTCGCGGCGGCGGGGTGGTGTGCGTCGAGGAGAGATGGTTAAATGGGAGGCGAGCAGAGGCTGATATGAAGGATCTTGTCTGAGCTGCGCAACCGTAGACCGAGACGGGATTGAATGGGGAAGGTCGGAGAAGACGTGTGCGGGGCATTGAGAGAGGAAGAAGAAGGAGGAGGACCAAGAATAGAGTGTGCGGCCTGCAGCTGCTGCGGCGAAAAAGGCGTGATGGTTTGGTTGTGTGGAGAAAGCACGAGGGCAAATGCGGTGCCGTGTGTTTGTCAAACCTGCATCCACGGGTCACCCATATGAGCTCATCAGAGCACCTGCGCACCTTGTGCACCCCAAAGAGCTTGCCCCGCCCCGCTGGAAGCCGATGGAGAGCGCAACTTTCGGGCGATGGCTACAGGGGCACCAGCCGCTAGCAGACAAGACCCGCAGGGGACCGTAGTTGGCCGATCACCGGGGGAATTCGATCTCAACTCCGAGAGAACCTTCCTTTTAATCCGGTCAATTCTCCATATCTGGACGGACGAGCTGTTGCGAGTGAGCATATTCTCCGAAGAGTATTGTTTTAGCTAGGGCATTTGCAGTTACTCTCAATCAATACCCCTACAAGGCGGACTTTTACCCCACCCTGGAGCCGACGGAATAACACCTGTGATGGAGTAGGGAAGGGAAGCCATCTTACGTCTTCTCGCTGTATCTTCGCTTTGCGCAATCAATACAGAACAACTTTATTAATGTCGCTAAATAAGAATTGCAGCATCTCCTTCGAGATACGCTTCAATCTGAGGAGACATGGGAAAGGGGTATTCTCAAAAACATGGATACCGACCAGAACCGATCACACCTACTAATTTTTCACCTCCACTTGCTTCCGAGACTTGTCCTCCTTCTCTGTGGATTGCTACACTGTGTTATTCGCTGAGTAGAATGGCCATGGCAGTCTTCCCAATCATATGTTCGCGAACAAGCCTATCATTTCCGTAACCGAAAAGCCCTCACCAAGAGCTCTCAGCTCAGCCGTCGACTCCAAAAGTTCCAATCCAAGAGACACAGCCTTGCCCAACCAGAGCCCAGACGCGATTATGAGCATAGCATCCCAAGACAACACATCGTCTAAGTCGACAATGTCTAGTAATAGGAAAGCCGCATATGCGCCCCGCGCGAGTATGTAGACAAGGACCAGCGTAGGCATGAACTGAGTTAGTCCACTAAGCACAGAGAGGAGGTTGTTTGCCAAGTGTATACCTCTCCGTGTACATGTCTGAAATATCATAGCCCCAGAAAATGAAACCAGGGACAAGAACCCAAGCCACATCACAGGAGGCTTCACCTTGTCTCGCGATCCGGATGAGCTTGTAGATGAGGCAAGTTGCTCCGCCAGGAAGGTGGCGAACAGTAGACCTCCAACGACCAACCATCCACTTTCGATTATCAGGTTAAGAGAAAGGACTGGTATGAGCTTAAGCCATCTTCCAAGAGCCAAGAAGATAGTGGGATAGTTCGATCCAAGGTATTTGACATCCACAGCAATCTGGGTGTTGCTTATGGTCCTAGTCGTCACGTAGAGAATGTTGCTTCTGTGCCTCACATAATTCTGCCATCGCCACCGGTACTGCCTCTCGGGGTCAGGATGAGCGATGAAGGCACTGATAGGCCAGAGCTGAGGCCAGCTTGGGAAGAAGGAGATGCTCCTGTTCCAGACTTCGAGCGAGATTACTATTTCGTCACCGTGCTCCATATCAATGAGCCGAACTTCTGTAGTCGAGAAGGGGTCCGAGGGACTTTCCATGTACTCGCTTGTGGGAGTTATAAATCGTGATGAGCCGTCGCTCCCGTCCCGGATGACCAGATCGGAGGGCATTGTGCGAATATAGTATTCAAAGCCATACAGGTTAGGAGAGGAGGCCTGCTCCTCATCAAGGTTGGTTGCCAAGGTTGCTGTTGTTTTGAAACACTTCAGTGAGGCTTTGATTGGAACCATATAGAGTGATGGGCCAGTTCTGACGAGTGCGCCATCATCTCTCTTTCTTGTCCGAAAAGCTACGACGTGGAAGGGATCGCCTTGGCGTCGACAATTCAGGATGGCGAACGGCCGGCTGTCCGCAGATAGCGATACCGTGAGGCTTACACCTCTATTCGTCAATGTGCAGTGACTGATGGGACTGTTGACCTTGTATGGGATGTATTCCGCGCTCTTGAGGAACATTCTAGGATGAGTCGCCAACACCGTGTGCTCTGCATCATTTCCATCTGCCCCATAGGCAGCAATCGTTGGAGGGGTATCTGGGACCCATGCGAACAGCGAATCGTCTTCGGTACGCTTCATGATTTCCTCCTGCAACCTAAGAAACGCTTTCGGTCCCTCGCCATATAGAAGTGGCATGCTCACGTCAAAAATTCCAAGCAGGGAGTATGCAATATCCTCTTCGCGGGTGGTCGTACGGGTGGCAGCCCAGCTCATCTTTTCCGCTACACTGGCCCTGCGCAGCATCAATGTGATGTCGTTGCTGATGAGGTAGGACTTGTCTATACGGGTGGCCAAGCGGATCTGCTCCGCAAAATGACTGCGGTCTCCCATAACTGTCCATCTGGCATCGAAGAACAATAGCACGCGCGGCGCCAGCAATTCTTGCAAGGTCCATCCCCGAGTGAACCACCGGCTCTGCTCTATCTTGTCTGGTGTCTCAACGTCGGCGAGATACGCATAGCAGACTGTGGCATAGGAGTACCAGCGCATCATGGAGTTGGTTTCTTCAGAGAGCTCGGTGCTGCTCGTCTTGTCGATGCAGCAGGTGTCAACCCATGCGTACCCGAGGCCATCTCTCAGAGCTCGTTCACAGGTGCTCTTGATCTTGTCGTATCCTTGCTTTCTCTCTGCTAGAGCTCGGCGGTCAGTCAAGTCCTGAAACGAAACCTCCTCTTCGCCCCAGGTATGCGATAAGATGGCATATTTAGGGATGCTGGACCGGGAAAAGATTTCGAACTCCAAGGTTTGGGCGTTCAAGAGGCGCATCTTGGCTGGCTATATTGCACGGAGGGTGTTGAAGTGAAATGTTCGTCTCTCCCGCGCAAAATTCAAAGACTGTGAACATGACCTTGTGATATGTACTAGTTTTGTGATTAGAGGCATCTAATAATAAACTCTTGTCGTCCGTGCATAGGGACCGATCCAATCAATTACATAGCCACGCCAGGGTTGTTGGGGCCTGTACTACTTGACACGCTCGAGAGGAGCAGAAAACATCCCTGTCGACATGGAGTTGAGGATGGCTGTGTTGGGTAACCGATTGCGCGATCGGTTCGGCGGCTGGCAGCCGGATCGTCGCCAGCACAAACAATTTGGACTGGGTGGAAATAGAGTCGTTGCTCATTATTGCCATTCCTTTTGCTTTACCCCCGGCGAGATCGAGTCACAGTCTCGGTGAGAATTATGCCGGAACTAGGGTATCCAGGACCAACCCTTGTTCGCTGCACTTTTGTCTCTGTCGCGCAACAAGCATGCCGAAACTCGTTGTATCGCGAATACTACAGCAAGGCTAAAGTCATACGAAGGTTGCAGCCTGAAACCTTGAGCTCCTTTCTAGTATTGACTTATGGGTCAAGGTCTATCTAGCTACCCACTTCATTACAAGCAGCCTTCACTTGAGAAAAGCTAGACCTTTACAAAAGCTTGACGGACAAGGACAAGCTTGACTTTGCAAAGATTGCCACTGTTGACGGTATGTACTTCGCGCGGAGTGAGTTTCTGAAAAGCGTGCGGCAATGCCCCGGACAATAAAAGGGCTCGAGAGGATAAGATTTTGGAGGAGTCCTGCAACAGTATGGTAGCGTGCTTGATATATATGCGCAGGTCAAGCACGACATACGATGTCTCATAGAGGCACGCATTCGAGGCGGACGGGGACTCTTGGAGGTAAAGAATGAGCAAATCTAGGAGCCACTTCACAGGAAGAAACCTGCGTCTTGATGACATCGCAGCATTGTCGCTCATTGTAGCAGCGGTCATAGTGGATGAAACAGATTGACAGCATACGTAGCAGACATTTCAACCCTTCAATTCAATCAGACACCCCATCGCCAATAAGAATCGACAAATCAAGGAAATTAACACTGAACCCTTGCGCCGGCCTGGGTACTTCTGCCCTTTGGCACGCCTGGCGCTGTGTAAAAGAGATTCAAGAAGGCCAATAACACTCGACAATCAGTGTTAGGACGGTGTTCTGTGTACTCCATCCCCCACCATCGCCAGGTTTGCAAGTCTGTGTCAAAGGGTCGGGTCGTTTCTTCTGGCAAGGGATGACCTGGTTGTCGCAAGTCAGACTACCTGGCCCTGGGTTGCCAGGACTATACTTGCACTTATCAAAAGGCGGACGGTGATTCTGGAATGAGTTGGCTGGTGGGAACGGGATGGAATCGTAATCAGACGGCTGCACTAGAGGAGAGGTGGACGCTTTGAGCGATCCAGCAAACCTAGCACAAGGATCGAGTCCTTGTCCCTTTTCACCCTCGTAAAAGTAATAATTGTACCAGTCTTGGTCCTTATTGTAGACATAGGCTATAGCGACCCAGGTTGTCGTCGGAGTCGGGAACCACGGTGTTACTGCCGTTGGTGTGGCTGGAGCCGGTGGTGCACAGGTCACCGCGTTGCAATCACCGCAAGTCGGCACGGTGGTGTAGCCGCAGCCTTTATTAGTCGTCCCGGAGACAGTCGATGTCAAGAGCGGTCCGACATGTCCGCCACAGTTGCAGTAGTCGTTGGGGCAGAGCGCCGCCGGCCCAAGATTTGCGGCAATGACATACGCACAGCCGGGGGTGCCGCATTTCCCTGGCACGCCTGTCATCTTGCTACAGTCTACTGATGTTGGCGTAGCCGCGGAAGAGGTAGCTGGTGCAGCGCCGATTGCGTCAATCATCTCCCATGTCCAAAACTGCGTTGTGACCGTGACGATGGCGTTGGTTGGAGAGGAGGACCCGCCCTCGACCTTGGTCGGAGCGGCGCAGCCATCCCCTGTCACCGTGCTGCACTCTGTCTGGCACTCCTCTATCACCCCATATTCCGTGCAACTCGCAACGCAAGTCGACGAGGATGTTTTAGAACAGCTAGACGTCGTGGAAGATGCACTTGACATGCTGGTCATGGTCCCCATTGTGAGAGATCCTCCCGGTATGACGTTGTCGGGACCAAGTGCGGCTCCATCGATGAACTTGTCAATGGCTAACGCAAAGATCATCATCATAAGCTGGTCGATAACATCAGCGGGAATCTCGAGCATTGGCGCCAAGTCGCGGCCAATCTGCAGAGCGATAGCTGCAGCGCGGCCGGCGTCACGTCCGTTGAACTGTAGAGGGGGGTCGGCGGCTGCTACCATCCTGCGAAGGGGAGCAAAAGGACCCTCCGGCGCAGTTTGTTGAAGAACACCTGCGGCACCACAGATCGCAGCGCCTAGACCAGTACCGCGGATTCTTTTTGACGAAGTAAACTGATTGCCTTCCAGGCAATCACTAGTCATAGCCATGATGTCTGATATGCGACCCGCTAGGTCTGGGTCAAGTCTGATGATCACATCTCCGGGTGAGTAGCTTGCGGTCGAGGTCGTAATGGTAGTGATGGTGGGTCCCTCGAATCTGGTCCTGTCTCAGCTTCTAAATTCAAAGAGACTGGGATTGATATTGAGCTTACTCGGGAATAGATGTTGGGGCCGACGTCGGAGTGATTGTGACCAATACAGACCCAACTGCTGACACTGTGACGGGAGCGGCCCCTAGTGTTGCCACGGAACTTGCTTCAGCTTGTGGTATGTATTGACTGGAAAGATCGAGGTGCGGCTGGTTTGAATGGTTCACGGCCCAGAAGGCAAGCAGAAGCATCGAGACATGCATGAACAATCCTCCTAGTTTCTTGTAGGTTTTCCTGAAGAATCCCGTCAAGCCTCGTCTATCAATGGTCCCGTCGAAGTCAACTTCTGCGGAGCTGATAATTTTGTGGATCGCCTGATAGCACTGGTCGTTGAATGCCTGGCAACTGCTGTCGAGAACAGTCTGAACAGAGTTCTGAAGATCCGATGACAGAACCACATCAAACCCTTGGCCATCCTGTCCCGAAAGCCACAGACTCGATCCTTTTAGCTGAGGTTCCACATCCTATCAAAAACAGTAAGCCAATAGCACGTATTAATGAGATGCATGATCATACTTCATGACTTGTATACTTTTCAAGAGTTCCTAGGTCCAGAGTTTCGCCGTTGGCTCGACAGAGTAGGAGAGCTGTAACTTGTAAGATGGCAAAGAGCATGTCTGCAGCACCAGATATTGTACGAAAGACGGCCTCAGAATCCACAATTGCTTGTTGTGATATAAACGTTTACATGAATAAACACGAGACGAATTTCAGCTTCAAGGTGTGCAAAATATGTAGAGTCTGCGGTTCTTTTATCCCCGATCAAGGCCTACCTGAACATCCGACCCCCTGTTCGACTTCGTAAACTCTTACCAACCTAAAGTCCGTCCTTGATATGGCTTGATGACGTCGAGCCTTGATGCACCAAATTCTCATGTAGTAGAACATAGCGATACAAGCCTGATGCCAGTACCAAGCTCAATGCCAACAGCAACACCTATGATGTCAGTCTGAGCCCATTGTTCTAAAATAATCTGATTTTGGGGTTACTGTCGTATTTCAAAACTTGAATCGTCGTTGTTGCTGCCAACGGATCATCGAGTCTGTGAAGGCAGCCTTCCTCTACATACATTACGTGGTTCATGACCGCGGCACGCTTCGGCCTGGAGCCGTGTTGGTGGTGTTGGGGAGGGATGGTTGGTCGCAGTTGACGTAACAGCTAGGCCTTTAATGTGAGCAAGTATTTCCTGATCAAAGTCATGTGGTTTGTCATGCTGTTGTCATGATGTGAGGGCATCACGGCGATCCTCACGGGCCTCATTTGTAGGCCAACAAACATAACAATTTGCACAGCGGGTGTGGGCTGAAACTTTCTGAAACACTGTTGGGAACGTCAAGATGCTATCATGGGAGCGCGGCCTAGGATGGGCATATCTGCAATAACTTCATTCGTTCGATACTGGTTGTTGGCTGCGCGAGAGAATTGCGTTTCCCGGTGGGCAGGGCTGTGTGCGGCCTGGGGGCCGACATGCAGTCAGCATGCTGTTGGTGGCGAGTATTTCGTGCGGTTGTCGGATTTAGTGATTTAGTCAAGAATCTCACCCCGAGCCGCTAAAGTGATATGTAGTTGGTGAAGCCGATGATATCGCTGTCTGGTCCTAGGGAGAGTTGGGGATGGGATGCCAACATCATCTCGAGTTGGTCAGAAGCTCATTCGCGTCACAGCTGACGAATCAACCAACATGGCCATGCTAATCACCATAGCCCCCATCCATGGCAATGTTAAACCACGCATAGTATGTTGGTTGCAAAAATATGCCTAGAGCTTCCTACGCCTCTCTAACGCTGCCTTGATGTGCCATGAACTTCACAATTCATGGTACTGTGACTTTCACGATACTTGTCCTACATGCTGCCGTTATCTTTCTTGTGACTTTTGGAAGTAACATATTCATCTCGTGTAAGTAATATGTCCTTGATGTTGTCACACTGCTGATTATAAAGAGAAAGTATTGTCATGTAGAATTGGCCTCGTCCTCTGTTCATTCTATGCTGGCAGCAAGTCCCGCAAAGATACAAGCCTTCGCACCTTTCGTCAGTGCATTAGCATAACACCATCTATCGACTCATAATGCAGTCTTCTTTCCTTATTCTCGTCCTCCTCGGCCTTCTTGTGGGAGCAAAGCAGCTGGGCTCATTCGGTACAGTAAATTTCAATTCATGATTGAGCAGACTCCGCTGATCTTGTTGCAGCTCTTGGAGACTCACCTGTCGCCCCAGGAAGCGACACACCGCTTCTCCATCGGGCTGACGATGAATTTCCCACGGGTAGGCCGCCATGTGGACTGCACCTCTTCGTTTCGCAGCGATACACACCTCTGCCTTCCTTTCCATCGTCTCGAAAATGGACGGACGAGCTCGAAACTGCCAACCGCACTGCGGTGCCTCTGCTCACGAGGCGGCAAATGACTCTTCCAGCGAGCGACACGACTAAGGACATGGATGCCTTCATGGTGAGCGAAGGTGCCAAGGTGGAGGATCGACTCTATGCCTGGAGGCCCGAGGAACTAAAGATCCCACGCGATGTCAACACAGCCCTTTTCACTCCTATACGGGACACACGGTCACTTGTAGCCTTCGGACACGGTCTTGACTATATGGGCGGATGCACGGGACTCGTTATTGTCAGCCGTAGGGGGATCTATGGTGCGCATTATTGGGAAAACATCGGCTTTAACCTCGATGCCAAAATCCACGGTGACTTGTACAGCAATCAGGAAGACGCATTCCAAAAGTCCATCCTTGATACTCTAAGGAAAGGGGCGGAAGGACACACCGCGCTGACAACCATCGCGGGTGTGATTGGGAGCGATGATAGCATCAAGGCCTTTTTGATGATTCCCGACAGTGGTCCCTCCAAGGCAGGCCAGGTAGGCAAACCTGATCCATACCGCGATTATTGGGACAGGATGAAGGCGGAGATCGGCAAGATCATCCCAAAGCTTGCAGACGTCAAGGACAAAAAGCGCTGGCAGGAGGTGAAATACACACCCGTGCAAGACGAGGAAAGGAAGTTCCGGAGAGACAGAAACGGGAGACTAGTTTTGGATGAGGACGGTGAGCCAATATGTACGTATGATCCCCTGGAGTCTACGAGACGAGGAAGATTACTTGTCAAGTTCGATCCCAACCATGATAAGAAGAAGAAGCTTGCGCTTTGGATTGAAGACAAACAGTATCATGATGACACCTGGTAGTTGGGTAGATAGGTCATCCAGATACACTACATACGATACTAGCATATGAGATGAATGCCGTTGGCCAGCGGCTCCATCCTACATGTTGTTAGCTCTCCATACATATGGTGCTGGTCAGTCTCTGCATTCGAAGTACGAGTACTTTGCCTACCAACAGGTGAATGAATGTCGTTGGGCGGCGGGGTTGGCAGCCTGGCGCAACCAACCCCTCAGAAAATTGATTCTAATTTTAGAGCTGACCAACGACACATAAACGACATGAAAACAAGGACCATTCTTGCCTTAATGCCCTCTCAAAAGATCTACTTCTTTTCATTGAACAGAGCCTCAGACCTTAAAAATATATAGTCAAATACAAATCGGCATGGAGCAATTCGCCTTGTTTCGGAAATTACCTCTAGAACTACAGGATCTTATCTGGGAGAAATCGATACCCAACCCATCGCGAGTTGCGTATCACGCCCGGCTGGCCTGCCAGACGCGACACCAGAACGAAGACGGGACGCCCGGAGGGAACTCCAAAATCAGATATCATCTTCACTACAAAGAGCCGCCCTTGAACCTCGGCATAAGAAATTCATATTTCTCGGCGTTATCGGCCCTGCTGGTTACCTGCCGTCGGTCCTCCGCCATTGCCATTGCCTACTACAATGCGAACCAGCCAGCAAAAACCCTCACTCTGCGAGGGCTCCATCACCCAATTGATGCTCTACACGACCTAGTGATCTTTGAAAATGGATGGCAGCCGGAGTGTCGAAAGCCCGGGTCGAGGTCGGTTCGATTCTACGAGCCCCAAAAGCTGTTACGCAACGTTGGTGTGCAGTGGCCTGGACCCCAGCCCAAGGAACTCGATGGATGGACCCGTTTCTATCATTTCAATGCTCTGAACTCCTTTCTAAATATATGGACTTACGGAAAAGTTGCGATCTACGTCGTTGTAGACCCGGAACAGCTACATGCAGCAAGACGAGACTGGCTCCCAGAGGAGGATCGGAACTGGGATAATTCGTCAGGAGTGGAGGATACGACCCTGAAGACATTCTTGGAGGTGTATAGGCAAGACGCTGCACGGAGTGACGGGCCCATCTTTGTCTGTGGCAACCGCGCGTACTTCGAGGTAGACGCGGATGAGATGAGCCAGCTTGGAGGGCTCGAAGAAGTCGGCGAACTGTTGAGGGTGGCGCAGCTCATGTATGGCCCTCACGATGCGGACGAAGATGAATCCGAGGATTATGTACGTCCGAGATGTATGGTCCTTTCATGGCGCGTGGTAGATGAATAAAGGCTTCGGTGTTTTCTCTAGTAAGCTGCTACACGTGTAGCCGGTTTTGGGAACCCACCCTGTGATGCCCCGCCCTCTCCATCAGGTGCTAGTTCTCACCCCATCTTCTTCGTCGTCGACTTGGGAGAAGCAAGAACTGGACGTCAATATCACGGCTAGAAGATGACGACGCCTGTGAGACCCGCGGCCAGCATTGGTGACGGCCCTGCACGTGCATGGCATGAGAAGGTGTCGCCAGGTGGCCCCTATCCTCCAGAAAAGGACCGCTACCGTCTGTACATTGGTGGGTAGTCTGCTGACGTCACGCGGGGTGATTTTGGCTCACTGACCTCTAAACAGGCCTCTTCTGCCCCTTTGCGCACCGCGCGAATCTCGTCCGACACCTGAAAGGGTTGACGGACATTATCCCGGTCACATCCGTCAAGCCGTACCCGAAAGGCGACGACTCTGGATGGCCTGGTTGGCAGTTCCCGGCCACCGAGTCCGAGTACCCCGGCGCCAGTCCGGACCCATTGTTCAACGCCAGCTACCTCCATGAGATCTACTTCAAGGATGACCCGGGATACAAGGGCCGGTACTCGGTCCCAGTGCTGTGGGATACAAAGACGAACAAGATCGTGAACAACGAGTCTGCCGAGCTCATGCGCGACCTGCAGACATCATTCAACTCCATCCTGCCGGAGGACAAGGCCAAGCTGGACCTCTACCCGGAGCGCCACCGCGCGGCAATCGACGAGATCTCGGCGTGGATGCAGCGCGACCTCAACTCGGGCGTGTACAAGGCCGGCTTCGCGCGCGACCAGGACACCTACGACAAGAACTTGCCGGCCGTCTTCGCGGCGCTCAACAAGCTCGAGAAGATCATCGCGTCCAACCGCGGGCCGTACATTCTAGGCCGCGACCTGACGGAGCTCGACGTGCGCGCCTACGCGACCATTGTGCGCTTCGACAGCATCTACGTCTACGCCTTCCGGTGCAACCTCGGCACCGTCCGGCACGACTACCCGCAGACCAACAACTGGCTCAAGAACCTGTACTGGAACGTGCCCGGGTTCCGCGAGACGACCGATTTCACGCACATCAAGGACAATTACATCAAGTCGCACACGTACATGCACCCCTTCGCTATTGTGCCCATGGGTCCCTACGCGCCGGTGGAGGAGGGGTACGAGCCGGACTTGAGCAAGCTGCGTGTCGGAGAGATCAAGATGCCCAAGGTTCTGGAGCTTGAGAAGCAGCTCGGTCCTGCGGCAAAGCTGTAAACGTAGTCAGTAGTATTCAAAAATCCACTGCTCTGTTTGGCTGGAAAATTTGTTACCGTACTCTTCATAATTCTGACTGGAGGCGACATGATCCATGGCGCTAAATTGACGCATTGAAAGGCCACCGAAGCGCGATTTCACGTGGGGAGATCGACAGGTCACCAGAACTCGCATCTGCATCCCGTCCAACAACAAAAGGTTCGAGTGCGAATAATCCTCTTTTCAGACATCGCCGAAACTGCCAAGCATCTCACCATGAGCTCATTCAATCTAATGATCCGGAGATTGTCAGAGGAGGACGCGTCCGGGCCCAGGCACAAGTATTTCAAATTGCTCCGGGACTATCTTGAGCCCGGAAGCTTCGTGAACGCGGACGATGTCGCCAAAGCTATTGACGACTTGTGCCCGCTAAAGGTAGATGCGCATGGCATGACCAACAGCGAGGAATTTGTCTGGACATTTTGGGACGACGTAGCCCAAATCGCATGCCAAATACCGCATGATCACGAATCCCAGAACAGGCTGGTCAAGGTCATACAGGCACTGCAAGAACTGGCCCCGGTCACAGTCAGCTTCTGGGTGAGTGTTGTCTCCCGCCGAATCGGCTCGACTCTGACAAACTCAGGGCAACGAATCACGCCTCTGGACCGATTTGCCTCTTGCAGGACCGGTATTCAGAGAGTCTTGGACAAGTAAGTCATTTCTCTGAAAGGATGCGGGCGAAGAGCTGACTCTCACACCTGTAGGCCCAAAGCAGGACGACAAGAATTCGCAGCAGCGATACGTGAACATGAATGCATTCTGCGCCCGCCTCTTCGGTTCCGGCGTCGTTACGTGGAAGCTCAATTTCGCAATTTGGGCATTGAGGGATGCTCTCGAGTCGAGTCAGCTGGAGCCGCGTAGCTGTTATTTATGTGCTGCCCTGTGCTGGATTGAGCACGCCGGTCAAGTTGTGTACGATTGGACACGCAAGGGCGAGAGTGACGACCAATTTGTCCAGATCACCGCCCCTGGGGACTTGTATAATGGCTCCGGAGGGTTGCCCGCGGCGAGATGGAAATTCTGGAAGTCCCGCTTCGAAGATCTCGCGGGCCAGCCAGGGTTAGACGGCTTGGAGGGTCGAGCACGAGCTGCCGCCGAAAAGATGGCTTCGATTAAAAGCCCAGAATAGGTTATCTGCACTGATGCATTGGGTGCGAAGGAACACGTTTGCGATTTTGAGCCTCGACCAGCTACCCGCCCCATCATGTTCACGGCAGTGTTGCATATGAGTCTAGTCTCAATGACAAGTTAATTACTCCTGCTTTTGTCGGTATAGACCTGTAGGAATGAGTTCAGAGCGATTGGTAGTCTGCAAGGTGGTGTTTTGTTGATAGTGGGTAAGAAACTTTGACTAGTAATGTAGTCAACTCGTCGGGGTGGCTCCCGAAAGGTAATTAAAAGGAATTAGACCTGATCCACTGTGAGGGTGACTGATCATGACTAACATACAATAAGAAAACAAACGGAAGGGGCTCATGGTGTATGGAAACAGCGTCCCTGAGTTTTCTATAGAGTTCTGATATGCTCCATACCCCAAGGTAAAATCAGATGGTATGCAGCGCCCGCGGCCAAGGAAACACCACCTTGGATGTTGCACAATCTTCAAAGAAGCACATGCCTGGCAGCCACCGACGCACTCGGAGGTGCGGCACACTCCCCCATGCTGGTTCCATGTCCACCTCTAAGGACACATGATGATCCAAATCGTTGGGATCGAATGACTCTGAGCCGGGATCTGCAGGCCATATGGACGTGAAAGCGAAAGCTGAAGGTTGCTCTGACGAGTTGCTCCTTTGTTCTGAGTAGAAGAATACTGCCCTATACCCCTCCGCCACTTGCCTTGAACCGTGCCGCCAAATGCTGCCTAATCTCAACTTTCGACCTTCCAAGATCGCTGTCGCTATTCCGGAGGCCATTCTGTAGAGATGTTCATCACGAAGAGACCGAGAATCTTCGGCATATCGATAGGAGTCCTCATCAAGGTATTCACGGAGTTTATGGATCAGGATGTCGTGACTTGCTGGGTAACAGTCGTCCAAGTATTCAATGAGATGTGCTATGAGCTTCCGGTCCGTCAGACCCAGGCGGCCTCTAGGTTTCTTTATCCACGGCAACTGCTGTGGAAATCTTGCGGTATCGATGATCGGTCCTAGCTTCCAAAGGTGTCCCATGGTTTCCATACCAACGTAGGTCAATTTAACGTCAGTCAGCCGACAGCCCTTGTTATATGTCAGTTGACGTAGATCATCCTCTGGTGGCTCGAATTCTTGGAACATAAATTTGTCGAGGAACTCCGACGCCGTCAGACTGCCTGCAGGCCCCATGCGTCTGCTATTATCCAGGAGCTCGCCGTTAACCAGACACATTGCTAGTACTGATAGACTAGAGCTTCGAGACTGATGTCGGAGGTTCTCATCCCTCAAACGTAATGGGTACTGACAGCAATTGGCCACGATAGCAAGCCGGTCCAATGGCTTTAGCAGACTGCGAGCCTCAATATCTGCCACTAACTGTGGTGTCATGGATCTCCAACTCGGAATTGTGAGCGTGTATTTTCCAGCTGCGAAGAGTACGCCATTGACCAGCTCAGAATCCGGGTCAGGCAAACCGAATGCTTGGAGTGCTTGACAGAGGCGGGTGGCCTGCTCGGAGAATTGCACAGAACTGATACATAGTTCGCCCGGTATCTCGCCGAAAATCTCCTTGTAAAATCTCTTCTGCCCTTCCAGTTCCACATCGTGATGGATTAGTAGTTTCATACGTTGCCCGCCACGGTAATTCTCCTGGAACGTCCATGCACGACACCACCACGTGTCCTTCGTGATTTCGCTGAGAAGCGAGAGTGCCTGCTCCGCCATGTGCAGACCTGCCGCGTTACCAACTTGAAGCACTTCATCGACGAGCCTTCCCAATAAGACCTGGGCGAGAACATAAAGCTCGTATGTATCCTCAATAGGACGGCCGAGTAAAGCCACTGGGTGTTTGCTGTACTTATAGACAAGATCCATGACTTGTATGGCTTCACGCTTCTCGATGCAGGGGGAGTGCTTGCAGATATTGGCGCATGTATCCTGGCGAATGCAGTGCCTATCGATCCAAAGAACGCGTAGGTTGAAGTGGTTCATATAGCACATAACGCGGTCGAAAACGCATGATCGAACTGGCGAGGCATCAAAGGCTCCACCCTTCCAATTTTGCACTCTATATTGCCCTGATTCTGGCCTTTCATATGGCGAAGGCGACCAAGTATAAGATAGCGCAACATACTGGTGTTGTGCAGGTGCATTGATGCATTTGCGACGAAATTCCGCGCCGTTACCGCGATAGAGACAGGGCAAGCGTTCGATGAGATAGTGTGCTTTGTCGTGTTGGATCTGATTTCGCTCTGCGGCTATGTTAACGAGCTGCGATATGATAGACTGGCGATGCTGCTGGCTGAGCTGGCCCAGCGACCGGCCCTTGTCGTCGTCGCCCATCTTTGTAGCTGGCGTGGGGTGACCATCGCAACAAAATCATTGAGGGGAAATTCGGGTGCCTACGTGGTAGAACTTTTGAGAAGGTAGTTGTCGTCCACAGGGCCAGTCAGTGGCCAGTGTCGTTGGTTGCATCGGCCACAGTGTTTTCCAGTCAGCGAGGGCAGAGCGCCGATGCGCTCCAGGGCTGTCCTGCGTCAAGACATGGAAGATGGTGTAGTGCCCCAGCATTATATTGGTGGTTTTCTGAGGTACTTAGTAATGGGCACCGAAATTCCGGTCTAATATGCTCACGTCAGTGCACCCAATGTACTACCTTGCTAATCGTGCGACCTAAATGCACTTGATGCCACAGAGGTCGCATGCCCAGGACCGACAGTTCTTGTGAGTAGTAGCACTTGAGATATCCGTTTGCTGGGCGCGACAGCCTCGGCTTGAGCGTTGATTGGGTCCAAAACGTCGCGATCAATATTTGGAATGCACCGTGGAACGTAATGGACTCGTGCGCAGTGTGAGATTGGCAAAACTCTCCGTTCAGGATTGTTATCACCGAGATGAGCGTCGCAAGAATTTGGTCAAACACAATCACGGCAGCAAATTAATGATGCTTTTCGTGATGATTACGACAATGGTTATTGATGAGCGCCTTTTGACCTCCGTTGCATCTCGATATTAGAAAGTTGAACCCTTTCCAAACACTCAACATAGCACAATCAACAGAGAAGTGCGGTTTTATGATTATGATTAGCTCTATATTCATAACAATGATACTGCACGAGAAAGTCAAACACAAATATGGTGAAGCCCCCAACTATGGACTGCATTCCTAATCTTGCCCATAATTAAGCACAAAAGGTGGGCGTGTGTGTGACAGGACTCAGAACATAACGATGTTATTCTGTATCAAATCCAGTGACGTAGACGTGCCACTACGGATCATGCATTTGTTCTTCGCTAGTAGATTGCTAGTGTTTAAGCTTCAGTATCGCCAAGGACCGCTCGAACCACTCAACACATTGAATGACAAGCACGTGTCTCGTCTACAAGAGGGAAACAACCAAGTATGCAATTTGACACCCCCACACGTTTGCTGCTTGACATTGCTGATCGGCTTGCCGGAACGGCCAACGTGTCGGAACTCTCGAGCGTTTTAAAACAGGATGGAATTCGGTCATCTACCTCAAGTGCTGAAGACCAACTCTGCATACCCCTGTTTGGACTCCCTGCGGACACTTACAGCAGATACTGAGCGGATTGATGCATCATGGTGTCCTTCAAAGTTGCTCTTCTCACCTGGGCGGCTGGTGCTGCCGCGGCTGTTAGATGCCCTGTCAAGATGAAACTTACAGGCCACATCGATGCGGACAAGGTCATGACTTTTGTCTACGAGCCGATCGAGGTGCCTCCAGGCGTATCTTCAATCTCTGTCGCATACTCCTACAACCTGAAAGGCAAAGGAAACGCACTTGACATCGGCATATTCGACCAGCGTGGGACCGATATGGCTAACCTCAATGGGACCTTTGGCTCCCGTGGCTGGTCCGGAGGTTTCCGTGAGAACTTCACCATTGCGAATGGCTGGGCCACCCCAGCCTATAATCCAGGACCCATAGCGTCAGGTACATGGTACATAGTCTGGGGCCCGTACAGCTCTGTGCCTGAAGGAATCGACTGGAACCTGGGCATCGAGTTGTCATTCCGCCAGACATCGGAATGGTTCGCACCTGCCTATGCCCCCTCTTCCCTAGAGCCGGTCCCGGTCTGGTCCCTCAGCGAGGAGAAGCAGCTCGACGAGTCACGCTGGCTACGTGGCGACTTCCACCTGCACACTGTGCATTCAGACGGGCGTTACCTGCCGGAGGAGCAGGTCGCCAACGCTGTAGCCCGGAAGCTTGACTTCATCTTCTTCACCGAGCACAACACGTATTCTGGCAACGATGTCTACGGCCTGTACACCCCTTCGGCTGAGACCACTCTGCTCATTGGGCGCGGTATTGAGGTGACTACGCGCCACGGCCACTGGAACGCTCTGGGTGTCGAGCGAGGTCAGAACATCGAGTGGCGCTACCACCCTGAGGACGGAGAAGCCGGCTATGCAGCAGCTGCGGCCCAAGTGCATCGCGCAGGAGGCCTTGTGTCGGTGAGCCATCCGTTTGCCGAGTGCGGCCGCTGCGACTGGGGGTTCGACTGGGACCATAACGATGCGATCGAGGTGTGGAACGGGCCGTGGGATGCTACGGACGAGAGCGCCGTGCAGAAATGGCAAGAGTTCCTCGTCCAGGGCCGGCGATACGTGGCCATCGGAGGCAGTGATGCTCACAGAAGTCCCGACGTTACGGGCTTGCCGACAACGGTGGTCCGAAGCGAGGGTTTGTCACAGGCAGCTATTATCAACGGAGTCCGCAGAGGATACGCGTACCTCGTGAAAGAGCCAGGGATGTCCATGTCGCTTACCCTTGAGGGGGAGCGTGGAGAAATCTTTCACATTGGACAAAAAGTCAAGTCAGAGGTGCCGAAAGATACGGAGTGCAAGCTTGCGGTCACTGGATTCGGTTCGAACGGCACCACCGTAGCGTGGGTGTCGGAGCAGGGCTACTTTTCAAACGTCACGTTGAACGGAGACGAGACGCTGGGCGTGTCCGTTGACCAAGTCAGGGGTTTTCTCCGTGCTGAAGTCAGGGACGTGGAGGGAAATGTTCTGGGTTTGACGAACCCTCTCTACTTCACGGGCTGATTAACAAGTACTTGTGAAGACAGTAGAATTACTCCATAGCTAGACACTTAGTACGATGTCGCGAGTAGACTATGTAAGGAACTGCTGATCTTCGTTCCCGACTTCTAATACCGTTTTCGGACATCCTGAAAGAATGGCACAACGAGTCCCATGTCCTTGTTTTAGTCCGTCCAGGGCCCGAAGACGTTTAATTCGATTAGGCCGAATCACCCTAGACAACCTCCTTGTTGGCCCGCGTGTTGTGCTCCTCGACATGCTCGCCGGCGTCGGCCTGCAGCTCCTTCTCGACGGCAGCGTGCTGCTGGGCGCGGTACTCCTCGGGCTCGAACAGGAAGGTCAGTTCCTCGAGAGTGCGGTTGTACGTCTCCGGGTAGAAGCAGAACTGGCAGATGAGCTCAAAAGTAATCCAGCCACAGTAGACGGCAAAATATTTCCAGCCGATGGCTGTCATGCCGATGGGGTTAACGTTGGAGGACAGGAAGCCTGCCGCTTTACCGAAGAATTGGTGGACACCGACACCGCGGGATCGGGTGGCGTAGGGGAAGAGCTCGACTACGTAGGCTGTAGGAAATTCATGTCAGTGTTCCAAATCACTTGGCAGTTGGTAGAATAAGTGAAGACTTACTGTACTGCAGAGCCTGGTTGCCAATGTTGGAAGGCAGGGTGTAGGCAAAGTAGAAGAAGAGCGAGGCGATGGAAGCGGCCTGGTTGTGGAATCCCTGAGAGTCGGCGTACTTGAGACGCTCGAAGCAAATGGTGATGGACACGAAGCAGATCAGCATGCCGGTGGTGGCAGTCATGAAGGCCCAGCGACGGCGGAAGCGCACGGCGTAGATGGCGATGGGCAGGGCGACGATGGCGTGCCAGCACAGGTAGGCGATGTTGATGCGTGTCTTGGCGTAGTTGTTGTTGTATCCCATCATCTCGTACAGCAGGCTCGAGTAGTACGAAAAGAGGTTGGAGCCCGAGAGCTGCGTAAAGGTGCCCTGCATGGCGATGATGAAGACGCGGCGGCGCATGCCCGAAGTGCGGACCAAATCCATCCAGGTCATCTTGGAGTTCTCCATCTCGAGCTTGACGGTGCTGCGAATCTGCGCCATCTGCGCATGCACGATGGGGTTGCTGGCGTCGCCCTCGGCGTGGTACTTGACCAGGATGTTGTAGGCCTCCTCCTCGCGGTCGCGCGACACGAGCCATCGGGGCGACTCGGGGATCAGGAAGACGGTGCAGATCTGCAGCAGGGACGGGCAGATCTGGAGCAGGGAGGGGATGCGCCAGGCCCAGTTGTCGGAGAGGTCGACGGTGCGCAGGGAGATGGCGGCGGCGGTGATGGCGCCGATGTAGTAGGCCTGGTTGAAGAGGCAGGTCAGGACGGCGCGCTCCTTGGGGTAGCCGAGCTCGGCGGTCATGGCGGAGCCGGCCATGATGCAGAAGCAGATGCCGAAGCCGAGGAGCATGCGGGCGATGATGTACATGGCGACGTGCTGCGCGAAGCCCTGCAGGATGGCGCCGACGACCATGATGAGGGAGCCGAGCATGATGGACCACCGCCGGCCGAACGTCTGGTTGACCCAGGGACCGATGGGGACGGCGATGATGGTGCCGAGCTGGTAGCAGGAGGTCATGAAGCCGAGGAGACCGGCCTCAATGGCGTATTTACCCTTGGACTTGTATCCCTTGCCAAAGTCTGCCGTGCAATTAGCTTCCGCGCTGACCGCCAATCCAGAAACCCGTCGTGGGGAAACTTACACTTGTTGAACTGCTGGGAATACTGGTTCGTGTTCATCAGCTGCGAGTCGAATCCAGAAGTCATCTCCACGCCCATGCAGCAGCAGAACAGCATCATGTAGAGAAATCGCAGGTTGCGCTTCTTGTACCAGTGGACCTTGTCCTCCTTGACAAGCTGGGTGACCTGGTCCTCGGACCGGTTACCGGTGTTGAAGGGTGCCATGACTGCTGAGTTGTCGACAGGTCGTGATCGTGACTCGACTGTCTGAAGGGGACGATGCGTCGGCGATCGAATGCTCGGTGTGATGGGAGGAAGGACTGCAGATCAAGATATCCGGGAAGGCATTGCTGTCTTATAACTCCGGGATGAACATGCCATAAACTTCCCCAGGGTCTGGGTTCTCGATGTGTGGGGAACCAGGAAAGCAGCGTGATTCTCCCTGGGGCACTGGATTTTCCTCTGGGACCCATCAATGGTGCCTCTTGGCTGGTGGCGGAAAAGTACCCGTTTGCTGCCAGTGTTGTGGGGACGTGACCTGACTCGGATTATTCTCCGCACAGCGCGAGCCTCGTGCTGTGCCGCCGGATATTGGTCAAGTCGCTGGTGGGTGTTCTGGGGTCCCCGCAAGGTTATTGACACTCTACGACTCTTTGCGGTCACCTTAATCAAGACGTGGAGAAGAACAAGAGTAGGGATCGCCGACCATCCCTGTTCCGGCAATGTGGTGTTGGGTGCAGGCTCGGATCCGGTCTACCGGCGCCGCTGTCACATCGGCAACCCAGCAGCAAGTCAGGCGTGGATCTAATAAGTCGAACGAGGACAATGGCTGTCAAGCATATTGATCATACTCCGTATAGCCTCGAAGTCTTGAGATTGAAGGTCTGCGTAGCCTCTTAGAACCTAGGTCGCCGGCCCAGCTTTCCGAACTGCACAGGTAAGAAGTCTTGAGCTGAGAACATTGAGTCTTTTTTCCTTTTGGTGTTAGCCATATGAGCCAGGAACACCCATTCATTCCAACACTGTCAGCAGGCCAACATGCGTTGTTCAGCCTGGCTCGTTGTAGAACTTCAATCGAAAGGTACAGATGCCAAGCAACAGCCCTGAATCCCGGGCTTTATGGATGCTATGGAGTACAAACCCTGCAGGCACTGAAGCGAAGCTGGCTGCCGAATTTCCCCTAAGTCCTCTTTAGTGCCGTGCTGGTGGCCTTGGCGTTTGTCAAACGTGTGGCGTTTACCAGAAAACGAAGATGTATGTACTGACAAGCTGTCTACGCCGCACGCTAACGCCCGCACATCCCACCCAGAAAGACGCTAGCAAGGCCTTATCCCACGGGCATCTTCCCGACTTGCTCTTCTCAGTCATCGTGCCCCATTCTCCGTCGCAGATATCCGCTTGTGATGGTTCGTGGTCTGAGTATGCGGAAAAGATCATGCTGACGGCTACTCGAGGGCCTCAAACGATGACAGAACGGGCTCATGATCGAATTTGACATCGGAGATTGAACGAAACGAGATTCTATCACACGAGCGCACGACTAATATGAGGTGATTGCTTCGATATTTGCGGACAGACGCTGAGATGAATACCCAAGCCACATCTACAGCCTGGCTGATATCTATCTGGAATGAAGTGACTTAAATAGGATCAAATGTTGAACAATACTTATATTGGAACTCATATCATAGCCTTCATTCATTCTACAGTAACCCAAGACACGAGCAAAGATTGGTTCAGTCTACCAAGGTGCAATGCATCCATCATCTCAGGAGAACCAAGCCCCCGGGCCAAATCATGTAACCTCGGCAATCGGCTTGACACATCCAGAGGCAAATAGTACTTTCAGTTTACCCATTTCTCAACGTACGATGGACGGATATCTGAGTAGTTTGCCCATCTTATGCACCCCACACAACCGGAGCTGGAGGAACGAACGAGTCGATGCTAAAATTATTGGCAAGGGCTAGATCGTATGTGGAGAAGTAGACATCTGCACACATGGCATTAGACGCGTCTGGAAACTTCAAGTCAACATGAAAGGAATTGTACATACCCTTCTGTCCGCGAGTGTAGACGCCCGGGATCTTGACGGTCGGCCCAGGCGTTCCGGCACTGGGGCTCGCGTTCTGGATCTCCACATGGGCGCAGTTGACATAGTATTGCGCATCCTGCTCGTTTGGGAAGATCTTGATGATCGCACTGTTAGAAAAGTTACCCCGTTGACATAGTCCGGGATGCTTACGTGCTCGAAGCGTAGCAGATACTTCCCCGCCGGCGCGGATCGAGGGATGGTGAAATTCACGCTATCCAGCAGGAAAGTACCCCAGAGCGACTTCAAAGCGTCCTTCTTCGGCTTCCACTCGGGGCTGTCCCAGTCCCGAGACTGCTCGGTGGGCTTCACCATCTGGAAGATCTTGAACCAGTCGCCGTCTCCAGTGTAAGAGTCGAGGGTGCTCCCCTCCGGAACCTTGGAGAGCCAGGCGGACGCGAAGCCGGGGTGGTACATGCCACGATCGTTGTTGTTCTGCATTCACATCAGCAAAGGCTACTGGGTTAGCAGGAGCGGTGCCTGTGCTTACCGAAAGAGCCGGGTCGCCGGTGTGGAAACCGACAGTATCCCCTGCTCGGAGAACGGCGGTCTTGACGGGATGCCAAGATGTAGAAGCGTTGCGACCGCAGCGGAGGTCAGGAGAGTCGGGCTCTGTGTTTGGCGCAACCAATGCGATAGGGTCGTCTACGATTCCTTGTGAAGGCGAGATTTGCCTTGCCCACCGCGTAAGCTTTCAACGCGTCTCTGCAACGATGTGCCTGCGACTGCTCACCGAATGTATTCCCACGTCTCCGTCTTCACACCATTGTACAACAGACGACCAAAGAGATCTACGTAAATCATGTGAGATACAGGTTCCTAGTCGACCTAATCTGGGGTCAATTCTCCGAGCAAACATCACGTACAATGAGCATTCGTAGCCTGAACAAGAGTCAGGCCCACGGCGGAGATGACGGAGGATTTCATGGTGAAATTATGTCGATCACCGCGGTAATAGTTGTTTGGAGGAGAAGAGAAGATTCTAAACAAAACGATTTACCCGGCCATACCCTCCCCTTAAAAGCATTCCCCCAGTGCGTTGTCCTTTTCAACACCGGATTTTGAGCCTCCGCAATTCGAGAACGTCGAAAAGCAAAACGCATCGAGATCGATTGTGGTGGACGCGAGATACTATAACGTACATTTCGCTAATGATGTCTTTACGAAACCAACCATAGACATGGACGGTCAGAGGAATGCACCATGATCCTTCAGCGATACCTTGTGGCAGCAGAGTCGCATTCGTGGGTAGGAAGCGGTACGTTTACCTCCTGATGGGCCACTCAGCCCCTGCCATCTTCCCGACGTGCAGCTGGTGGGTACAGTCTGGAGAGTCGCTATTGCGGGTCCCAAGCTGCTAAAGCCGAACATCACTCTTGGCTTGCTGACCAAAGCTCCTCTTACAGCAGAGACGGCATCGGAGCACGTCTCCGTGTCTACTTCTTGACCGAAGTTTGACTAGGACGATTAATCCGCGGTCAAAGAACCACGCCCCCTTACGCAGCGTGCGCCAGTAAAAGAAATAGAAAGGAGGGAAAAAAGGGAAAAAAGAGAAAGAAAAGAGAAAAAAAGAAAAGGAAAAGGAAAATAAAAAGGACGGAAAAAGGGGAGAAAGAGAAAAAACAAAGAAAAAGGAAGGTAAAAAGAAGGGTTAAAAAAACACGGGATGATGTGATGATACGTGGAAATTGTCCCAAATTTGACAGATTCCTGCCACTTCTTCCGTGCGGAAAGGGCGACATTGACCTTCTTGATTTCTCAGTGTAGAGAGAACTCCTGAACCTGACCCTGTTCCATCCACTTGTACTGGTTTATGAACTCGTCTCCTATGATATCCCGCCCGGCAAGCTCCAGAGACAACACGAAGATTCCGATTCTGATGTACGTCCCATCACTCTGCCGCCCGAGTATCAGTGAATAGATAGAACCGACATCCGCAGCGGGCATCGGACCCCAATCCAACTCCTCGTCCCTCAGGCTTGGGCCCGTCGCAATGGGCCATAGAAAGCATCCGTTTAGCGTTCGCATCATGAATTTGACGGTATCCTCGTGTCGATCGAGAACGACTAGCCCCCCTAGGTCCCGTTGCTCTAGTCGCTGGTTCGGGTGTTCATCGTCCAGGCGGTACAGATGCGTCTGACGCAGGCGCTCTGAGATACCACGAGGCATTAGATGATCCCGGTAAGTGCTCGACATGCGCTGAACCCTCGCGTCGATGAACGACGAGATCATGCGTCCAAAGATAGCTCCGCCAGAGTCGCTCGGATTGGTATTGTCATCTCGACTGGGCTGAAACAAGACATTCTCTTTCCTTTCTCTGTCAAAGACCATCTTGAGATGGACGGGGCGCAAACGACCCCGTACCCTGAGTCCTGACTGCGCCAGCAGGGCGCCCTGTGCGAACTCAAATTCGAGCAATGCGCACTCCTGATAGGGAGTGAGCGGACGGGATTCGCCTTCGAGGCAGAAGATATCCCCGGCTTGCCCGACTCGACAGTTTATTGATGCCCAAGACCTAGTAGCTCGTCAGCAGGTAGTCACTAAAAGTATGTTGTGGTGCACGAGAAAGCGAAGAGGTGCATTGATTCAAACGAGAGCAAGGGAGCTTATGCGACAGAAATTCATACCAGGTGGGCGCGCTTTGCGGAGGGCAGCGGATGTCTCGATCCTTCTTGGAAACGACCGCCACCCATAAAAGACACATGGGCATATCATCTCGCCATAGCCCGGCCATGTAGCCTTCCTCGCCGCCAAGCCGAGTCGCGAATATTCTCGCAATGGCCGAGATAGCCGGAAGTCGGTCGTCTTGGTACGTCATCTTGAGCGCGGAGTACTGGCCAAGATGGCGGTACCAAAGTTTGCATAGTGTTTTCTTGTCGGTCTCGGGACTTCGAATAGTTGGGATACTCGTGTACACGCACTCCCTGTCCGCGCCACTGTTTCGGTAGTGCTTCCAGCCTCCGGCAATCAAGAGTGTCGATGTCCCCGATATAATGTTGCGGTACCTGGTCGTCACAACGCCGTACTCAATGAGCCGCCTCGACAAGCTCCTTTCCTGGTAAGCCCAAGCCCGGTCATTCAATGGTTCAAATTCAGGCCTGACTCTGAGACGAGACGTGTCGAAGCATACAACTGGAAATGTGCTAATTCCAGTTGACATTTGCAATCGCAGTGGCTGCTCCCCATCCTCATCAAATGGCTTTCTCATCCCCAGAAATCCTTCGTCCACCGAGGTGGCTCTCGAGGCAGCAATAGTCACAGCCGAATTCAGGTAGATATCAGCCATGCGCGCGATCTCCACTTCCTTATCCAGCTCGTCGTCCTGTCTGATACACAGAGCGTCGACCCACAAGTATCGGATTTTGAGCCTCGTGGTGACAATCACGGCGTCCTGTAGTGTCTTGGGAAGGCCCCCGAAGCTGAAGTGTTTGAGACGGTCAGCAGTGTGGGACGTCAATTTGACCTTCTGATCTCCTCCCCAGCAATAAGACAAAGTGGCGTAGGCGTGCCATCCTGGATCTAGACTTTGTGATTCAACCAGACGCACGATGGCTGTAGGTTGAGCAAGGTCCAGTTCAAGTAATCTTGTAGGTAAGAAGTCGCTAGTCTGAACATCGTTGGGACCTTGGCAACCTATAGGAGGTCTCAAAGGATCATAGCCATGGTTGGTCCATTGTTCAGCCCATGACAGTAGGTAATCCGCCCCTGGATGATACTGTGGGGGTATTGGAACGTGCAGTGGCTGTTTTGGAGCTCCTATTCAAAGTTTAACACATGGTTCAACAGTAACTAAACATAGTAACTTATGACTTACTCGACTCGAACATCATCTGAAACATCTCTGGAGCTCTTGTGATTCTGAAGGCACTCGTGCTTATATGTTCGTTGCGATTCCGGGAGGAGACATGCATAATGCGAAATACCCTATAAGGGTACATGAGCCAGCGAAAACAAAATGTCGATGTTTCGTTTTCCTCCAGAATATCGACCCCGATGAATAACTTCTCCTCGAAAGGAGCTTCAGGGGCTGGTAGAGATGGGTAGCCTGCGTCAAGCTCCATCACCATCTGGGTGTACTCGTCGAACTTTTGAGTGTTGAGGTTGCCTGTCTTTAGGTCCTGTATCGCTGGCTCTATCTCGCGGCGCAGATACTTGAACAAATTACAGCCCTCTCCCGCCCCTGTATTCGAGCTTTAGTCAGAAGACAACCAACGTGGTAACACCGAGTTGTTACATCCTGACAGGCCTGCAAACGAGGGGGCGTTGCACGTGTACTCACATTCGTTCATTTGAGCCACCGTGATCGTGCAAAGGTGCACGAAGTCAATCAACTGCCTCCGCAAAGAATGTTCAAGGACGGTATTCTCATCCAACAAT
Organism: [Phialemoniopsis] sp. UDSM-2020; assembly: GCA_018873225.1. Classification (NCBI taxonomy): domain Eukaryota; kingdom Fungi; phylum Ascomycota; class Sordariomycetes; order Thyridiales; family Thyridiaceae; genus Thyridium; species [Phialemoniopsis] sp. UDSM-2020. The sequence goes on from JAEILZ010000007.1 coordinate 3,676,438, forward strand.
TTGACAGCATCGGGGGTTGCAAACTCGGACCACCTCTCCAAAGCTCGAAGCTTGCCGGGAGCAGATTCACCGAAGTCGAGAACTAGATCACGACAGTGGCTACAAGTATGAGCGTCTGGTAGCTGGCCATACTGTGCCCGTTGTGCTGTGTCGCTTTCAGTGTTCGGCGAGGGTGACGAAGATTGGCTTCGCTCGCTAACGAACGTGTCCTCCGGAAACAGAAGTTGAAGCATCTTGTTCGACGGTCAAACTGACCGTGTAGGGTTTTGCAATACGCGCAAGCAATGAGATTAGTCGTAAAAACGGTTTCATTCTGCTACATATAATAATATGGTTTATAAGTTGACCATCTTATCTTGGGGATGTTCCTGATCGCCACCGGCCAGGGCTATGCTTGTTGGCAGTCCTGCTCGCTTGCATAATTCGCCTCCACAGCCTCTCAGCGTGCACCAACCGCTTTAGCCACTTTTTGGTATCTAGCTCTTTCTTGCATAAAACCCCTGCACAATTCATGGCAAGGCGGACGCCTCCGCGCCTGCGACCCTGGCACGTCCAGCCACCCCACACACCACTCTCCACCTGCGCCGCCTTTGATTCGTCATAAACGGCGTGTATTGAAGGTTTCACACGGCACAGGTTGTACTCTTCTAATTATACTCAACTAGCAGGATCACGAAGCTTGTTGCCAAGCATGAAAAGTGCAACCTCATTCAAGGCGCATTCGGAGCAGTCATTGAGCACGGCGAGTCACAGCGGTGTCCGTCCCACGAAGGCCCCAGTTCTGCCGCAACTTACCGCCTAACTTCACGCGTAGAACCCGCCAAGTCCGGGTTGGGGCAGTGCCGCTGATCTTTGGCGAATCCTCCGTGTTTGGCTCGAGGCCTGCTGAAGATGTTCACTCTTCAGAAGGCAAGCAAAGTCTGACCGCAATCTCTTGACTCTACGTGCATGTGCCCCTCACGCCAGTATTGGCATGTTCACGGCTCCTAAGGGTGATGACGGGCAACATGGACGCGCATCAAAAGGCCGTCCAAGCTATCGCCGAACGGGTCCGTAAGTTTCATGCGGAGCGGCGTCCCTTCCGGATTTACCATGGATCGACAAGCAGCACACGACACTCGGAGAGGCGCAGGGACAACACTGTTGATACAAGCTCTCTCAATCATGTCCTCGAGATCGATATACAAGGAAAGGCAATCATCGTCGAACCCAATGTCCCCATGGACGTGCTTGTCAGAGAAACGATGAAGAAGGGCCTGGTCCCAAAGGTGGTCATGGAATTCCCCGGCATCACTGTCGGCGGCGGCTTCTCCGGGACGTCCGGAGAGAGCAGTTCATTTCGCCACGGCGCCTTCGAGACCACCTGCAACTGGATCGAGATCGTTCTGGGGAATGGGGAGATCATGAGAGCATCCCAGTCAGGAAATTCTGACCTATTCTGGGGCGCTGCTTCGGCCTTTGGGACCATGGGCGTGGTCACCCTGCTGGAACTTCAGTTGATCGATGCAAAGGCATTCGTTGAAGTTACCTACCACCTGGCTTGCGGCACCACGGAATACATCAACAAGATCCGAGAAGAAACCAGTAACAAGTGCAACGATTATGTGGATGGCATAGTGTATTCCAACACCGAGACTGTCATTTGCTCTGGGCGACTTGTCGAAAGCGTACAAGAAAAGACAAAGATTCGTCGTTTTACGCGCGCTAGAGATCCATGGTTCTACGTCCGCGCGAAGAAAGTGATGAAGACGTTGAGCAAGAACAAGAAGAACCAGGGTGGAATTGTCAAGGACTACATGCCACTGGTAGACTATCTCTTCCGCTACGACCGAGGCGGCTTTTGGGCTGCGCGTTACGCCTTCAACTACTTCGTCACTCCGTTCAACCGCATCACTCGATTCATCCTCGATCCGCTCCTCCACAGCCGCACGATGTACCGCGCCATGCACGAGAGCGGAATGGCAGATTTCTACCTGGTGCAGGATGTGGGCATTCCATATGACAAAGTCGAGGAGTTTCAGTCGTGGCTTGACACCGAGCTCCATCTCTTCCCACTCTGGCTATGTCCCTTGAAAATACGAAGGGAGACCCCGGACTCGAACCACGGCCTGCATTCCGACTTTGGCCAATTACCGACAAAGTCCAAGACTCCAGATACGATGTTGAACTTCGGTGTTTGGGGTTCCGTCTCTTTCGACCGGCGCAAAGTGATTGAGGCTAATCGTGCCCTCGAGCACAAAGTTCATGAGCTGGGGGGCAGGAAGTGGTTATACGCTCACGCCTACTACACCGAGGAGGAGTTCTGGGCTCACTACGACCGGGAGTCGTACGATGCCCTTCGCGAGAAGTACTCGGCGACGCACTTGCCAAACGTGTACGACAAGGTCAAGATAGATATCGATGCTGAGGAAGCACTGAGGGAAAGCTCGCGGAGAGCGCGGCTATCGGCTTCCCCGTGGGGCATCTGGCCCGTGAGGGGCCTCTACGGTGTGTACAAGGCGGCTCGTGGGGGTGATTACTTGATGGGAAAGAGGAGGAGCAAGGCTCTACAGAAGATGCAGGAAGATCAGATGGTGATGCAATGAATACCCATATCTAGTCCAAGCCCTTGTACTCTATAATGCTTCTTGACCATCATCTACTCTAAAACTTGTCTATGTCTAGGCTAAATGTCTTCTTGATGTAAATGCTTAGTTTCGTCTATCGTGACACCCTTCTTCACGTACAGTCAGCTTCTCATATGCCCATCTACCAAGGTTGACAGACGGAGTGTCTATAACCCGCGTCACTACATCTGCCGCCCAGATGCACACGGGGAAGAATACCAGGGCAGCGCCCATAATACCAGTCCCGTACTGCCAGTCCGTCTCGCGACCCGTCATACCAACCATGAATACACACAAGTGCCAGCCCAGCGTGTATAGCAGGGGTCCATGAACAAGATACAGCGAGTAGCTTTGGCGTCCCAAAAATTGCGGGATAACGCCTGTGAATAGGCGCTGCAAGAAGGGCGCTCGGTCTACCGTGAAGATGAGACACACAGAACTAATCGGCAACCAAAAGTTGTCCTGGTAAGTGTCCCTGTAGAGCTTGGGCATGATGCTGTAGAGCGTGATGTAGCCTGGTGTCTGGCGTCCACCTTTGTAAGACTGGGGGATGGAAAGGAGGTAGTAGCAGCAAACGAACGACATCGTTAACAGGACCTTTTTAACTCGTGGGCTGAGCTGCGGTATCCTGATCCGGCAGATCATGTCGAAAGCATTGTTGTTCCACGCTCCCGACAGCGGCGTTTCGGAATAAGGCATGCGCTGTACACCCAAGTCGGACTCCCGGGCGCTCCGCTCAGCCACGGCAAAGTTGACGTCGCAGGCCAGCATGCCGCCAAAGAAGAGGAAGATCTGCCAGTACGAGTAGCACATGCAGTACATCATGACGGCGGCCGTGAAGAACATGCGCACGCCGGACCGCAGGCGCGAGAAGCCGATGTGGGCGAGGAAGATGATGAGCGCCATCTCCCACTCGATGGTGAGCGTCCACAGGTTCGGGTCGTAGCCGAGGCCGCGCAGGGGCTCCCTATTGAATAGGCTGGCAAAGTCGAGCGAGTTGTGCCACCAGCCGCGGACTTGGCCGAGGAAAGTCGCGTCCCGCCCGGGGCTCCGCTGAGGGACCTCGGTGCCGGTCCATGCGTCTCCCACGCCGTACCAATTCAGTTGCACCATGATAGCCTCGATGAATGTGACGGCCATGGCCGGCAGGAACAGCCGCGTGTGGCGTCTAAATGTTGCCGATGCCACGGCGTCGTCCATCTCACGGAACCGGCGCTGTCGTGCTAGCTTGAGGGGTTTGTAGCTCAAGGCGTATCCCGAGATGACGAAAAAGATCATGACTTGGGGCAAACCAGATATAAAATACCGAAGGAAAGGCAGCTGGATGATAAGGTTGTCCTCTGCTGTGACATGGTACCCTTGATGCACTTTCTTGGAGAATGCTAGCAGAGAGCCATGATGGCATACGACAAAGAAAGCCGCAACGCCTCGAAGGCCATCTGGTAGACGTTAGGGTTAGTTTGGCCACCCATTCTTGCCATTTCGCAATGGCGGTGAGGAGAATAGAAGCATACCTAGCCATGCTGAAGGGTGCTGTTTCTTGGGCGGAGCAGGATTGTGAAGGAGGAAGCTGGGCAGTAACACTCGAAGTACTGAAGCATGGGGAATCCAAGATGACCAATTCCTGCGCGTAGTCTGAACAGTCTTCTCCAAATCGATACTGTTCTCGCCCGAATCATGCCACCGCGTCTCATCGCCAGACACGCCCCTGTAATCGACGTCCGAGTAGTTTTTCGACATTGTAGTCTTCGGCAACCGGTGGTCGCTTTGAAAGACTACAAATCATCTCACGAGAGTGAAATAACAGAGATCAGGACAAAGCCGAAGAGAGAAAAGAAAAAAGTTGATATAGATGCAAAAATTGCAAGACATTTCGTCCGTTAGCCCCATTGCGTTCCGAGATCGCGCCGGACGCCTCCAGCATCAACTAACGTCCGAGGTATGGGGCGACATCGACTGGCCTGCAAATCTTGCCGGTCATCATCCAAGCCCGCGGCAGATCGCACGACCAAGGGTCCATTTACTCTTCGATGGCTTTCGATAGTCTAGACCGCGTTCCAATGGCTGTCAGGAACAGTAGCCTATGGGAACACGCCACAGGACAACAAGCTTTGGCTAGAATGGAAGCTAAGCTTGACAACCGCCTAGTTTGGGCAGACAGTGACCCAAAAATGGAACTTTTAACCTCGTGTAATCTCACCCACCATGTGCCAACCCTTGAAGAGTTAGCACGCGATAGTGGGCTCCATCGGCGGTCGTTGACCATCCCTTACTGGGCACCATTCGGACAATCCGCCTGAGCTTGAGCATCATGCAAAGCGCCTATCTGCGCTAATGGAGATGGACTGTGCATAACAAATGGTTCAGTAGTTTGAAAAGCTGTCCTGATCTTCGAAAAGGTATGCGTTCTACTGGAAAGAAACTCCACCATGTTTAAACTTGTAACGACGAACAGCACATTACATTCCAGACGATGAGCTGAGAATTAACGGCCGCATTAAAGTCCCCCACTACCGCAGTGAATCATCAGAGCCAGGACCAGCGATTCCGGGGCATTTACCGATTGCGTCATGTCCACGCGAAGGGCTGGAGATCAAGATGCGGCTACATTCCAGTCCGCCGCCACGCGTGCGCGCTCACGCACACAGGATCAAACAAACGACAGACACAGTAGGGTCACATCCGAGGCCGAGGTTCTTCTTAAAACCCCACTCCAAACATAAAGTCATTTAACCTTACATGAACACCATCCATTGCGCACGCCACGTACACACTAAAAGCGCCACGAATACCGGCTGGCGGCACAAAAGTCATAGTCAAGCGCCTCAAACGACACTCATTTCCACAATGTTCACACGAAAAAATTGTCGTATGGCAGTCTTGAGTTTCAAATTCTGACTGAAAATGTCCTCTAAAGGTCTAGGTCTGGGCAACAGACCAAGCACCCAGCTTAGTTGTCTAGAGGGTATCGAATTCTGCGAATGTACATGTATGCGACCAACTTTCTTCTTTGGTTGGTATGAGAAAAGTGTATCATAAACCTCTCTTTTCGCCCTCGGTCTTCAAGCCTCGTGTATGAAGAAGCATAGTTATTTGTTGTCTCTGTCAAAACTTCAAGCAAGTCCCTGACGTAGAAGCGAAGTCATCATTGTGTCCATCATAGTCTGACCAGGAGCTTAGTAGCGGTGAGGGCTTGGCTGAGGAATGCGGTACTTGATCGAAGCGACGGGGGTAGTCGGCTGCGGAAGAAAGCCGGAGGACACAGCGGTGCCCGTGGGGACCAGTTGAACTTTTGGAGGAAGGATGCCAGTGCCGGTCGGCAGTGGCGGCAAAATACCAGTCGGCAGGGGAAGACTGATGGACGGCAGTGGTGGGAGACCTCCGGTACCAGTGAGCGGGAGGCTGATAGATGGCAGCGGTGGGAGACCCCCGGTCCCCACTGGAATAGGAAGGCTGGCCGAGGTGGTCGGCAGTGGGGGAAGTAGGCTGCCGATAGGAGGGAGAACAGTTGTTGGGATCGGAGGCAAAGGCAGGCTGGGTGTCGGCGTGCCTTGGCGAGCGGCGTTCTGGTTGAGGGGCACAGCAGCCGCCAAGCCGACGTAGAGCGCTGCCGAGATACTGAACTTCATGGTGATGAGTGAGCCTGGTATTGGTGGGTAATTTCTGAGACCGGTATGCCACTGATGCCTTTGGACCTAGAAGTTGAAGAGGGGACACTCTTTCTTGAACTGATGGAGTGTCCCGGCGGCTTTATATCAAAGTCACTCCTCATTGCTTTGTCGAGAAGATTCCATCTTGGCCTCTGAGAAACATGATAAGTCAAATTATGTTTTTGGTCTCCAAATGAAGATAAATTACCAGTGTCTATCCATGCTATCATAACTTGGTCATCGACGTCTTGGCCCGGTTATTCAGACAGGTGAAGAGATGAACCCGGGTAGAACGGGAAGCAGAAAAACCGCCTTGGTCTCCTTCGAATCCTCGCAGAGAGGACCGGGGATATGTCCGGCACTCGTCGGGACTTGATTGGCGAGGTATTATCGCGGTCTTAGGGTCCCACTCGTTCAAAATGCTCCGTCAAGCGTGTGTGAGTTGTGCGAATGCGTGGCAGTGGGTTTAGCCGCCCACAGCATCACGATTTCATTCACGGTTGCGAGCAAGGCCTTGAATCTCCGCTCCTATGTATCTCTACTACAAAAGATGAGTCTAGCAAACACTTAGACATTGTGCCGTGCTCTTGGCCACGTACTCCACCCAACCTTATCACTACCGTCCGGAGGTGAGAAGAGACCAATAGCATCCAAGTACAAGGCACAATCTCTGTTTCTCCTGAATATCATTCTCGCTTCAAAGTGCCAAGACTCAAAGCGCGCAGCTCCAGATGGCTGGAAAGTCTTGTCCACTTCACACCCAGAGCCTCATTTGCCGGGTCTACTGCAGGGGCAAGGGCGGGACGAGAAAGCTGCAGGACCCGCTCACGGCAATTTTCGAGGTCAATCACCTGGACTTCTACCGGGGAAATTTGCCGAGTCTCCTCATCGGGTGGGGGTTTGGAGTCATTACGGCACGAAAGAGGCGTATGTACCTGGATAGCTCTGGCCACAGCGTCTAAACGCGGTTCGCTTCATATCGTGCCATCTCCAAGTGGAGGACGCGGTGTTGAAATACCTGACTATGGTTATCGAACATGCCTGTACAACAGAAGTATTTGCGGAGTTACTTGTCCCATGCACTCCCCGATTCCCGGATTGTTCTTTTCGAGTCTGAGTCGATTCAAGGTGAAGATCGGCACAGCAATGCCGGTTATGGTGTCTGCCAAGCCCAGGAGCACTCTACTTCCGTGTTCTTAATCACTGAACGGGCATCCGGAATTATTGCTAGCAGCGACCTGGCCAGGTCCATTATGCTCGCCCTCGGCTCTGTGCTCCACGCACCTGGCCACACGTTCCGACATCCCCGTGGCTCCCGCTAGAATCTTCGATGGCCTCGATCATGGCGACATGCTCGCGTTAATGCGGTCGAGATGCCAAGGTCATGGCGGCTATGAAGTAAGGAATGACAAGGGCCATGGCGCCATAGCTTGCTCCTTGCAAGCTGGCCAGCCACATGCGCTTCGTGGATGTCAAGCGTAGGAGGACGCTCCGAGATGAGCCAAGATGATCCCATATCTACATCGCCAATATACAAGTGCGCCTCTGTAGGTGTAGATTCAATGTTAACAACTGGTGTCGGCGGGGTTATGGCCGAGAAGTCGGGCAAGTTGTCTCGAAAGAGACAGCAGATCGCGATCGAGACGTAGCTGAGCATCGAAATGCGCCAGTGTCGATCACGGAACCAAGCGTCGCTGAGCCTCTTCCGACAGGACGGTTACCATGGATGCTACCGTCTCAATGCCGGTTCTCCACTCATCTATCGGAGGCAGTTTTGAGGCGAAAGCTTTTGTTGGGACGTCGATCTTGCTGATCTAGGGCTCAATGTATGATCCGGGAATAACAGAGTTTCATGCGCTTTGAGCCAAAATGCCGCCGTGAAAAGCATGCTATATATCCCAGAAGTTCGCCCTATCCACTGGTTCGGTCGGTCGCCACTTCACGCCCTGATATTCTATTCACTTCATATCAGATCAACGAATCAACGGACTTTTGATAGAGGTAGTCTCAGCGGACCACGGTCCGTCGCTCTGACCTGCCAAGTCTCGGATGAACACCTTTGTGTGTAGCGATTTCGTCATCAGCACCAATGAAAGTGAATACAGTTGCATTCAACTCTGTCAATAGTTATATTTCGTCAATGCTACACTCAGCATCATATGGCTCTGTATGCCGTTACATTCCGTTTGTGTATCTCTGCTTTGGTTCACCGGTATTGCTTCACTGAACAAAGTTTTATGCATGTATAAGATGGTAGAAGAAACAATACAAGGGACCGGAATGGAGAAGAAGGAGGAGAAGTAAAAAGTGAAAGGGGAACAGAAAGAAAAAGGGATAGAAAGAAAACAGTGAAGATGAGAAGACAACGAGGAAAGAAAACGGCAAAAAAAAAAAAAAAAGAAAAAAAAAAAAGGGAAAACCAACCTGGTGAATTCCAATATAGCAACTTCATTAGTCAATCAGAAGGACTAACTTGTACAAGGAAAATCACCACACGTTTCTCTCATACCATAGCTAGGTAGGTGAACGTTCTCTGAGACAGGGATGTTTACGCGGAACTCTTTAAGCGCCTGGAGAGGTCTTGCCGCCTAGCTCAGCTGTGATTATCACATGGATTAAAATAGGGGTTGAATGCAAGCAGGCGCGTCGGAACAGTTGTTCGGCCGAGACGTCTTTTTGGCCCCCAAAGCCTCCTTCATGTGCGAACGCATAGAGCGTAGTGCCATGGCTAGTTATGGATCCTTCAGTAAGCTTAATTTCCTATGGCACTCCACTTGGCAGATATCATGCGACGCTCAGCTGTAATCTTCTACTTCGATGCGCTCTGGAATTGCCGGCTTAAGACGACCTTGAATTGGAAGACCTTGTATGAATCCTCGTTGCCTCAAAAGGTAGGTTCAGATCTTGTTAAAATACTAGCAGGGCGTGAGAGCCTCAAACTTCTATCCGCGGAAAACAGGACTGGGACCAGCTACCCCTGTTTAGCGGCTGTCAAGCTGACGTGAGCGCTGAAACCATGCTTCGCCTCGCCCTAGGAGAATTGGGCCGCCTGTTCCTGGGCTTCTGTAACCAGGCTAGAGATCCTTCCGAAATCCTAGTGAACAAAGCTTCATTTCAAGCTTTGTGAAGGCCGCAAAGGAGTAAAATGAGGTTGCAGGGCAGGGAGTGTACCGTATATATAGGTGGACTGCGTGGGAAGTTTCTCGTAGTTCTGTCGATCGGCCTTTAGCACTCGCGGATCTCTGCCTCGAGAGATCGTCCCTTCATTTGTGTCTGGCATTTGTGTTTTCGGTTTCAATTATGGTCGCTCATTCTGCATACGCGCTTCTTTGCGCCGCCGGCTTCGCTGCCGCGCATGTTATCTCCACGGTTCCGATCCGCCTTCCGCCAGTCCCGGGGAGAGCCGACGAAGTTCCCGATCATTTTGGAATGTCACTCAAGAAGACGCAGAAGAGAGTCTACAACGAGTCGGGTTTACAGTCTCGCGATCAGTGGGGTGCGACCATCAACTCAAAATGGCTCGCGGTCATCGACGTCGGCACGCCACCCCAGACACTCGAGCTGCTGCTAGATCTCGGATCCGATGGCTTTGTCGTTGAATCGGACTTGCTTCCTCCCGAATGGCAAACGACCAAGTTCCCGATCTACCACCCGGCCAAGTCCACCACTGCCAAGCAACTGGAAGGCTATGACTGGGAGTACTTTTACGGCGGAGCGACTCTCAAGGGTGTTGTGTACAATGATGACGTGACCATGGGCGAGAGGACTTGGAAAAACTTCAGTATGGAGATTGTTAATGAGCAACCTCTCGGTACTCCCGTCGAGTCAGTATCTCCCAACAATGTTTTGCCACTGTATAGCAACCTTTGTTAATGTTCCGTGACTTGAAGGCAGTTCAGCGGTATCCTAGGCCTCGCAGCCCACTTGATTGCGCCTGTCAACCCCACGCCAGTCCCCAGTTTCCTGGGTGCTATCATGAACCAGCTCAAATCCGCCGTCTTCACTCTCTGGTTCGACCCAATCGCACAGGAGGGCGATATTGAGTTTGGTGTCATTGACGAGAGCAAGTACACTGGAGAGATTGCTTATGCGCCTTTGTATAATGAGCATGGAGTGAGTTTTCAAGCCTGACTTGCATCTGTCTAAGACTAAGCACTGACCTAATGACAGACTACGTTCTGGTCGCTCAATATTTCCGGTATTGGAGCTGCGGACCCAAAGAGTATGCTACCCCTTTTCCCAGATGAAGTACCCAAGCTAACACCATTTCAGCCGGCGCTCTTCTGCACTCCGTCATGAAGCCGTTCACTACGATCCTCGATACCGGCAGCGGCCAGTCTATGCTGCCCAACGAGTCTCTCTGGGGCTGGTACGGAGGCATCGAAGGCTCCATCTTCGACGACGGCGGCGGCTGCTTCGACTACGACTGCTCCGTTGATACCGCCCTGCCAGACCTTGTCCTCTTGTGAGTACAACGCTATCTCATCCCAGACCAAGTTTGGCTCTGACCGCATTGACAGCATTGGCGACAAGCCAGTCGTGATTCCCCGCAACGGCTACGGCTACTGGGAGTCCATGAACCCGGCCAACGGCAAGTCGGGTGTCGACTACTGCACTGCACATATGAGGCCGAATTGGTTTAATGATGGCGCCAATGTCCTCGGTGCCGACATCCTCGAGGGCCTCTTCGTGGCGCTCGACTGGGGCAACCAGCGCATCGGCTTCGCCAACTCGACGGCCATGGCCGCCGACAGCCAGTTCCACGTGCCGCAGAAGCCCGGCAAGCCCACCTGCAGCTACAAGAAGTCCAGCCCGGACGTGAAGCCCGTTATCAACGCTTGCACGGGCGGAGATTTCGGTGGATCTTGCAAGGAGATCACGGTGAACTATCCTGGGTGCACGGTACTGGATGCGTAAGTATCCCGATGTCCTCACGCTGTTGACCTGATCCATTATAACTTACGCGCGTATGTAGTGGTCTCGCATCAGTCCAGCCCCTGAAGGACTCCAATCTGCGCTGTACCTTTCACTCGAGCGACGGGTGCGACAGCCCTCTCGCCGACGCCACCGGCCTGACCTACCCGGGCGCGAGCACCCTGAGTCAGAGCCCTCGTAGCGTATCGTGCATCAGCACAGGCATCGAGCCGAGTGCCAAGGTGGACAGCTCCATGATCACCTGCGGTGAGGGTCAAAGCGACTCGTCGGGATGCTTCTTCGACAGTGTGAACCCGTGGAAATGCGGGCTGCTGTACAATCCTCCGTAAGTTCTTACCAAGAACCCGATGAATGATCAAAATGAAGAAGAATTGGGAAAGAATGAAAGAGCTAACCCGAAATTGCCAACCAGTGAGCTTTTCAAGTGGAACATGAACTCACTCTGGACTAACATGGAGAACGGTAACAAGGCCGGCACGTGCTTCTTCTTCCAGGACATGGACTGCTCCAAATCCATCTCGCCAGCTGACGGCGTGGACATGTGTGGGAGTGACAGTTTTGGGGACCATGTCGATGTCAACTTTGGCAACTATGTTGGCTCGTACATGTGCGTTTAGATACCAAAGGTGGTCCTCATCAAGTGGCTGGCAACGCATGAGGGCAGTTTTTGGCCACTGAAGCTTCATAACAAAGCGTTGCAAGACAAGAACTGGGTTCAAAGATAGACAATTCCATACAAAAACCATCCTTCAGGTTTTGTCACAAGTCATCCAACATCATTGGCTATCATGAGTCCTACTTATCCAACTTATGAAACCAACCTCTCCACCTGAGTTGATTTGTATCTGACTTGAAAGTGAAGCAAAGGCCATTTCTGCAATCGCGGCTAAGACCACTTCATAAGCTGCAAATATCGTCGGTGCCATCCACAGCCTACAGGTCAGGAGCATCATAAAGCATTCGCCGTTTGCGAGCCACATTTCGTACCGAACCACTTCGCCCCGAACGAACGAGTGAGTCGCGTCAATCCTCTCGTCAACAAGACACGACAGACTTTCAGCTTTCTCTCTCACCCGGCACCTGAGGAACTCTCGCCAGAACAAGTCACCTCACCCGATGTATGTATTACCCAGATCTATCTTTGATGCTTCCAATCTGACTGACCAAGTAGCAGCGCCCGCAGAAACCGTCACCATGAGCCCCTACGTCGGCCGCTGCGCGCATTCGGTCATCAACCCGCAGTGGCAGACCTGGGAGATGCTATTGCACGGAAAGAAGAACCCGCACGTCAAATGGATCGACTGCCCATGCGAGGACTTCTGCATGTTGATGCCGGGAGTCTTCCTTATTTGCACGTGCTACCACGCGAGGCGCAACCACTACGCCAAGCGGCCTGGCAGCGACTGATGGCTGGGTAGGCGAGCATGGCGGTCTATTCCACGAGCGATAAGGGATGCTGCTGAGAGCGATCGCGTTGGGAGACGGGTCACACATAAAAGCACCTACTGTGCTAGGAAGCGGAATCAAATAGGTAGTACATTCGGTATTTGTCAAGACTTTTTTGCGGAGATTTATCAGATGGTTCCACTTTTGTAGCAATGCTCATGTCTCGAATTTCTGCCGAGAAGACCACTTCTACTCTTGCAAAAGTCCTTAAAAGTGCTTGTGGTTGCTAAAATCTGTACGTTGAACTCTTTCTTAACTTTACTAAGGAGGAGTGTCGGCTTTTACATAGTGAAGCTTAGAGAGGCCCCAATGTCAAGTTCATCCACTAGTGCTTATCACTGTTAAGCTTGCTCTTATCACTCCAGTCAGGGGTCCCTCCACTAACCAGTCCAGCAATGCGAACCAGCTCCTCGAACTCAGACCCCATCAAACTGAACATCGAGAGCAACGGGCCCACCCTTCGAAAATTATGTCCCCTTTCTCACGCTGCTCCTACAAATCTTCCACACTTGGCATGCAGCGTCGAAGAATATGGCTTCGTTTGTGTCGCAATTGCTCGGCTGGGGACCCAGTCGGGTCTCACCACCGATAGACCCGACAGATGAAGTACTTGCATGCCATTTCTGGGACGACACCAAGATCATCCGCTCGTACACGCCCATGTGGATGTTCCGCTTCAACGATGTGCTCGACCCGGACATGCTGCACGCCGCGCTGGTGGAATTGTTCGAGATGGACAGCTGGAGGCGTCTCGGCGGCAGGCTGCGGCTGAGGGTAAGTACTTTTCCTCTTACAGAGATGTGCAGACCAGGTATTTGACGATAAAAAAACAGCCGGATGGCAAGGGAGAAGTACACATCCCGAAACACTTCACGCCGGAGCGGCCCGCCGTCTACTACACCAAGGACCAACACGCCATGCGCATGCGCGACCACCCGCTGGCCGCCCAGATGCCCATCGCTGGATCCCGCCCGGCGACATTTCCGAGCGCCCGGCAGTTTGCTGACCTCGGCGTCGGCCCCGGTGCCCCGCGTTGCATTGACGACTTTTTCTACTCGGACGCGCCGCTGTTCGCCCTGCATGTCGTCACCTTCACCGACGGCACCCTCGTCTCGCTGAACCATAGCCATGCTATGAGTGATATGGGCGGAGTTGCAGCCATCGTCTCGGCATGGAGCCTCGTCCTCGCTGGGCGGAAGGCCGAGGTGCCGCCGTTGGCCGGCTGGGGCAGCGACCCCATGGCAGCGCTGTACAAGCCCCAAGCGACGGACGAGGTGCCCCTTGAAAGGGCGCACATCGAGTCGAAGCTTCTGACGGGATGGCGTCTTGCCGTGTTTGGCGTCAGGTTCCTGTGGGACTCGTACTTTGCGACGTACGAGTCGCGCAATCTCTGCATCCCGCGCGCCGCCATCGACGCGCTGATCGCGCAAGCTCGCAGCGAGATCCCGCAGGCCGTCGACGTCAAGACTGCCGAGAAGCCATTCGTCAGCGAGAACGACGTAGTGGTCGCGCTCATGCAGCACATATACTCTCTAGCCCTGCCGGCGGGCTCGAAGCGTACCATCGCCGTGCTCATGGCCGTCGACCCGCGCGACCGCGTCAAGACGGCCTTCCGGCCCGACACGGCGTACGTGCAAAATGCGCCGTGCGGCATCTACGTCGACTGCGTCGCCGAGGACGCGCAGACGGCAAGCTTGGGCGAGATGGCGCTGCGGTGCAGAAAGGTCGTCGCGGCGCAGACGAGCGAGGGGCAGATGAAGGCCATGGCGTCCCTGGGCTACGAGCGGATGAAGGCCGATGGGAATCAGCCCATGTTCGGGGACAGCACAATGGAGTTCACCTGCATGTCCAATTGGGCCAAGGGGAAGCTTTTGGAGCGGGCTGACTTCTCGTCCGCCGTAGTCAAGGAGGGTGGGGGAGCTACGCCGGGGAAGCCTGTGTACTATCACTCGCAGAGCATTGAGCCCAAGGGGCCTTTGTCTATGACCGTTTGCGTCATTATGGGCAGGGATCGGAACATGGATTTATGGCTATATTGTGACCTTAAGCCTCACGTGTGGTCGCTGCTCATGGACTCCTTGGGCAGAATCGACGTTGACAACTAGATGTGTTGTTTTTGCGGCTAAGAAGCCATGTTCAAGTAATCCTAGCGTTCGAGCCCATAGTACCCTATATATCTTATTACTCATGCTGTAGGGAATTGGTGCTAGCCCATGTTTTACTGGCCCATTCCTTAATGTGCGCAAGATCAGAAAAGCCTGGCCCAGATCTTATCCTTGCGTGTCACGGGGTGCCCATCCCTCTCATTGCGATAATGCTCAGTCAAAGCATCAAAGAAGTCGAGGCCCGAGGTGAGGTCGACCTCCTTCTTCTTGTAGAAAGGAGTGCGTTTGATCACCTTCCAGCCGAGGCCGATAATCAGGGCAAGTCCGATCTGTTTTGTGGAAGAGCATGGTTAGTTGCAACGTCGCGTTTGTCTAAAGCGGACTGGGGTGGAACTGACAATCCCGTAATTGAAGATGAACGTAGCCACGCTCCATTTGCCCTTGAGGAAAACTGCGTAACCTTGCACCCTGTTGATAGCTCTCAGTCATCACCTGCACACCACACCGTCCTCCTGAAGGTGCGAATTACATACCAGAGGAAGATGAAAGCACAACAAAATGCGAAGTATCCAGCAAAGGGTTGTATCCGACCGACATTGGGCAGGAATGTCTTCCTGTCGATGTTCTGCGCCTTCATCGCGGCATTGAACCGGATCCAAGTGAATGACATGACACACCAGTTCCTAGAATTTGCGTCACCGCATTAGTCACGCAGCTCTGAGCGCATCCTAGGCTACGGCAGGGACTGAGTGAGACTTACAGCATGGTTGCAGCGGTACAGAAACTGTGAGCAAAGACCAAGTTTGTCAGCAGACGCAATATCGCCAGACGGCTCGAGTTCAGACATACTTGAGAATCCAGTTGAGGACAACGGCGGTGCTAGAGCTCAGAGCGAGGAAAGAGAGGCAGGAAAGCAAGGTGACTGCCAGAACAGCCATATAAGGCACACCGCTGCTCAGAGGTAAGCGTGCATTCGTGCGTTATGCATGTCGTAGTCCGACTTACTGTTTGTTCAGTCGCCGAAACACCGCAGGGGCTTGCCCTTCCAGTGCCAGAGCGTGCAGACTTCTCGACGAGTTGAACATGTAAGCATTGCCAGCAGAGATAATGGTGGTGAGAAGTGCGGCAGTGACGATAGATGGCAGCACGGGGATCTTGAGTCGAGTCATCGCGATAACACTAGCTGTGGGTCAGTGACTGGATCTCGTATGCTGGATCTCTAACATTGACTTACTACGGGGATCCTCCGGCATACGAATCAGCGCCGTTAGTAAGTCTGCGTCAGTGACATCAGTATAAATAATGACCTAATTCATCTTTTGACCGTGAACCTACTTGGGTTCATTGTACGGGACAAGGATCTTGGATGGGTATTAGTCAAGAATCACAACCAGATATGAGTTAGCAGACTGACCCCAACACAAAGGGCGCCGCCGATGAAGAAGACAATCAGTCTGTTCACAATGGTGCCAAAGGCGCGAGGCACCGTTCTGCGGGGATCCTTGGCTTCTCCTGCGATCACTACAGCACACGCAGTATCAGCTATCGTTCCAAATTCCTCACCTCTGCTTTATTTCGACTTGGTTGACTTACTAGAGATGTACTCCGGGCCCGCCATACAGAACCCCGCGACATTCACGGCGTTGACAAACGAGATCAGACGACCGGACGCAGTCTCTCCAGCCCACGGGCCTGGATCCTTCCAGTATCGAAAGCCGAATCGACTAATTTGCAACAAAGGCGGTCAGCAACTTCGTAGCATAAATGTAGGGACTTAAGCAATCCACGCACTCGTGAAGGGGATTACCGCCTAGCATAGCGACAAAGGTGAACATGATCAGGCCTAGCGCTAAGAAGACTTTGCCGAGAGCCAGCCAAACTGGGAATTGCGTTAGAATCATGGACAGTCGTTTTGATCTAGTGTATGAAGGTGTATGCTCACATTCAGCTTCGCCGAACAGATCAGCCCGGTATACGTTGATTGCCGTGTAAATTAGGATGGAAACGGTAATGAGGATAGCTGGCGACTGGTTATAGCCCCAGTACTCGATGAGGGTGTTGATAATGGTGCATTCGAACATCACGTATGATACCTGGGCGAACTAAGTACGAGGTGGTCAGCGCTGCGGATCCCAGTAAGGAACAACTGATGGATACGGATAACTTACAAAATGATTCCAGCCGACAAGAACACCCAAGGAGGGGTCCACCATGCGTCCAGCCAGTCGAATGAAAGAACCATCCACAGGGAAGAGAGTAACGATTTCCGTCTCTGTGAAGCAGAAATATCTCGAGCGTCAGCATGACACATCAAAATCCAGTGGAGGGGCAACGCACGGCACTGGGCAACACAATAGATGACGAAAGCCCAGAAGAGAAAGGCTACCAGCAAGGCCAATGGTCCGCTTGTCACACCGGCACCGATAGCAACAAACAATGCCCTGTCATTCGCAGTGTAAGTAGTTGCCAATTCCTCGCCTCCGTAGTTCAGCACGTACGCGCCAATGGATCCAGCGATAGAGGTTAGCTGGATCTGCCTTGGGTTCAACTTTCGATGCACGACAGAGAGCTGCACGCCGGTTGCGAGGTCGACTGTTTCCGGAGCAGAGTGAGCATTTCGTTTCTGTTGACTCGGGCGTCAGCAAGCAGACAATGACTGTTCGGACCAGAAATGCCCGCGAATTGTGTTCAACACTTACAATCACGACCTGCTGTCCAGCCGTAACGGAGGCCTGGTGTTTGAGGTCCCCCGTCTCCTTCTTTCCGACATCGGAAGAGGGCAGACTCAGTGTCGACAAGTTTTCCATTGAGGAACACGATGGTAGGGTAGGTTATCGAAACGAGGACTTAGTTGTTTGGGATGACAGAACAGATAGTGACGCGAGATGCCAGGACAGGAAGATCCGAGGGCGGACGATGCCATTTTCTAGTGCTCCTCAATCAAGGATTTGGATTCCGTGGACAAGCCAGCTAGATAACTGCCGGCTCTTGTTCAGAGCGGTGATCGTTCAGCCTCTGAGACCGCTGTTGTAGGCAGTAGACTGTTATCGCGAAGGCTCGCCTCAGAGGAAGTTGAGCCGTGATTCAGGAGGAGCTTAGGTCGAGGCTAAGCCTGATCCTGTTAGCACGGTCTCCGCAAATAAATACGACACCTGCATCAACGAGCTTCCCCGACAATAACCGTACTAGCAATCGGTTCGAGAACCCAATAAAACAATTCCAGTTACGAAGATATGGGGAAATGATGGAAATTCTGGCGGGGGAGACAGCTGCGGGAGGCAAGATAACGTCTCGTGAGCAAGATTCTATGAGGACCGCTGATTCGCTGAAGCACAAGATATTCCAAAATACCGCAGTGATTTGGCCCCAGAGCTAAATTAGTGTTATTTGTCCCCGCACCAAGCACTTATCTCGCCCCTTTCAACAGCCTGTACAATCGTAGACTGGAGGCTAGAGGGCTGGGCATGAATGAGAGAGAGTCAAGGACTAGTGACAGAACTGAGCCGGGTGGAGGTTCCCCACCCTAGCTTCGAACGGGTCAACATCTGCGCGGGCACTCATGATGTTCAGCAGGAATTTAGTCACGACTGACGGTCTTTCTTCTCGATCTCCTATGACCACGGTGTTGGATCATTTGCTCCTGGAAGAGCCCTGATAAGCCGCCGAATTCCGGAAGACTCATTGTCATGGCGTGACAATACTTCCAGGCATAATGGCGAAGTGGATCGACTCCATCTAACCATGCAATCACCAAAAGGTTTAAGAAGTCGTTTCCTTAGATACAAATGATATGCGGTCTGCCAAAACCCAAGCTGTTACACTTTTTTACACTTACATCATTCTAAGGATTCTAAGAAAAATCTTCTTACGGTCTTGAACATTTTAAAAAGATGGCCCCTCCAGCTCTAGTCACCATCGACGCTTCAGAGCCTGTCGAGAAGATCTGCGAAATAATCGCTCGAGATGGCGGCGTCATCGTTTCTCACTTCCTTCCACCGGAGGTGCTGCAGAAGGCTATGGATGATGGTAAGTCGGTCTTGTTCCTGTCGTCTTGGCGGAATCATTCACTGACAATTCGAATGTCCGTAGTTGAGAAGCTATTCGCACGCCGCAAGATGTTCAAGATGAGTGACAGCTTGAAAGGCGAACTAGGCAACAGCTTCTTTCCCGAAGGAACACAGCGCGTTTACGTATGATGAACCCGTTGATGATCAAGCCTATCATTCCATTAACACAAACCTCTCGTTAGGGACTGTTGGGCAAGATGCCCGACCTCATCATCCAGTCGATGCGTTCCAAGGTGTGGCAAGGCATCATGGATCGGTTTCTGAGGTATGTTTAACACTCAAGCTCCAGGCTTAAGGAATATGCTTACATGACCACGTTCTTAGCGATGAGTTTGCCTCGTATACTGGCGATGTTCGCGTTCCTCAAAAGAGCGGCTATATGCTGGCTTCCACCGCGGCCCTTCGCCTCGCCCCAGGAGCGCAGCCGCAGCTGTTTCACAGAGTCAGTCTCTGCAGTCTGACGGTGCAAGAAACTACTTACTGACTTCAGTGGCATTGCAGGATCATATCAAGTTTCAGACTCGGCATGACCCCAACAACCCACTGTTCACCCCTATGCTGGGTTGCCTCATTGCTGGCTCCGAGTGCACTTTCAGGAACGGAGTATGTCTACAGTAACAGGATGAGAGTCTACAGTATGTGTTGGACTAATTAATCCGTCTTGTCAATAGGCTACTGCAGTGATTCCTGGCAGTCATCTCTGGGATGATGACAGAATCCCAACTAAGGAAGAATGTACCTATGCAGAGATGGCCCCGGGCTCTGCGCTCTTCACTCTTGGAGGTGAGTCAGCCCTACCACGAACGACACTGAGAGCCCATTTGCTCATCATATTCCAGCTACATATCACGCAGCCGGTGAGAACATCTGCAAGCCCACTGACCCCGACGCGGTTCGCACCATGTTTGCCTGTTTCGGGTAAGTTTCAATGGCCTTAGACACAGTGGTCTTTGGAAGCAGGGCTGACGTAAGTCTAAACCTTCAGACAACGCGACTATTTCCGAGCGGATCAAGACGAGACCCTGTCCTGTCCCATTGAGGTTGCGCGCAAGTTGCCTGAGGACATTCTCAAGCTTGCGGGCTATTGTAAGTTTACATATCTCGATGTCAATCGCTATTTTCATGAACGTATCATACTAATCTCTCCGGAAACAGACAAGTCTGTGGGAGGTTGTGGCTACGTGGAGGACCATCAGCACCCTGCTGAGTTTATGGGAAATGATGAGGTTGGCACCGGCAAGATGGGCCCTGGTATTGAACAGGTTGCAATCTGAGATGGCATTATCAAAAACGTAGAAGTCACAATCTGTAATTTTCATATCACATAGGCTATCCTCAAAAAGTACATCGTATTAGAATTTGACTGTCCTTTCCCCAGGTTCTTTTTCGCAATGAGAATCTGAGTGCATAAATCCACCAAGAACCTAAATCGGGAACTTACATGTTCCACCTACAGCAGTGATCGCCTTTACCTTGCCCCTACGGCTAGTCTCCTCCCAAGATATTCATCGTCTACTTCCGGTTACGATGAGTAAAAGAATGGTGCTAAACCTGCCGGACTTCTCGAGGCGCATTGTTATCACAGCTGTACTTGAGGCTACCCCACTTCCCCAGCTCATGCACAGCTCGTATTTATTTGCGGAGACGTTTGCCATTGATCTCCCCGCTCCACAGGGATGGAGTGGATCGACCTGCTAGTGCCCCCCCTGTCTTGGAGCATCTAGGTCATTCGGAGGATGACCCGGGCTCTGAAGCAGCAGCGGTTGATCGTTGTTTGCCTCCTCCTCACGGCTTATCTGTTATGTCTATGGGATGCTTGAACGCCATAGCTTTCCCACGATAACCACGGCTAGTGCCGGTATATGACCATTGGAACAAAAGTTTTGCTGATGTGAACTCCCTTGCCAACCCTGCTAGGACAATGAGATTGAGCCGAGGCTAAGCTGGCTTCATTCCGAGTGTCATTACAATTGTTCCTATCATGTACAGAAAAGAGCATCGTTCTTTTCCGTTATCTTGATCGTGCAGTACAAGTTCAAGCTAACAAGAGCGGGCCCTCGGGAATACTAACATTGCTCAATTTGAGCGAGTACACCAGTTTGGCCAGCTGGGGCACATCCCATGGAAGCATGGCCTTCGTTATCATCCCGTTGTCTTCGCCAATCATCATTGCCTCGAGAATATCAGCCAGCTCCTGGCTATCCCATATACCTTCCTTGCGCCAGAATGACCGCAGGAGGCGTATGGTGCGCCATTGGATGTCACTATCCATGCTGGACACGCAAGGAATAGTCAGGCTTAGTACAAGACTACCGTCGAACGCGAATACAGGAGCTGATCGGAATACTTCCATTTCGACAAGTGCCTCGGCCCTTGCCAGAATCTCCTCGTAATCCTCCCTCCTGTAATCTGCCCATACCTCGCACTTCATCCAACCTGACCATAGTGCTTGGTCTACAGCGAGTGCTCTCGTCCGCATAAGCTCCTGGCTCGTTGTTGTTGGCGTTTCTTCAACGCGATGTCGGAAGGAATCAAACTTGCTGCTCCAGTGATTAAATATCGCTTCCAGCTCCTCGACTGGGACCAGATGATAGCTGGCCGGTACGTGCGATGGCATGAAGGAGATCTGAGATTGATTCTTGTTGGGATTGTTCTGCATCAACACAGCCATCTTCCTTGTTGCGACAGCTCTGTCTGCCTCTACTAGCTTTACGACAGTATGGAACGCCTTCTCTGCCTCACACACCGAGGTGAATTCCGTCGTCGAATAGAGCTCGCTGCTGACACAGTCGTAGAAGTTTAGATCGGGAGCCACCATCTGTCGGATATAACCCCATACATCGTTACCCAGACGACACAGTGTTTGTGCGATATCGTCAAGGAATGTGGGAGAGCTTGTTGCTTGAGGCCTTTTGGATGTGCCCAGGCCGCTCGGGTTGTCCTTGTCAATCAATGATATAAGCAACGAAGTTCCGGACTTGAGGTGATTGACAGCTTCGGCGTAACGGCCGAAGAGATTCTCGATGCTGATGAAAATGACACAGCAGGTAAGTATGACTTCCATATTATGCGCAGTCGCTGTCTTCATAACAGTTTTCACGGCCTGTATTGCCTTGTTGTACTGCCGTACTGAAATGCCGTGGAGGTCGACCATGGCCTGTTGATCTCTGCGGCGTTGCGATTTGAAATCTCTATGGGCACCACCGAGTGCACAAATAGCATATCTGACAGCGTCCACATGGTGCGCCAGTGGTAAGGCGTAGCTATACCAGAAGTCGATCGGGCTCGATGCGGTTTCGAGGTCTTCTAGAGTGCAGGTCCGAGCATGGTGGAACAGATCTGCACATATTGTACCATCAGAAGCATCCCTGCCAAGCTCGGACAGTGATGGTGAAGGATGCCCATATGAAGTAGCCTCTTCTGATGTCCTTGCTTCAGGTCTGAATCGTGTGCCGAGCCTGCGTGGCTTCCGTGTCAAGGCGAGTTCGTAGCCACCACATTCACGGGCCGCGGCAGCACATCGTCGACAGAACGGCTTTCGTTCATCGCACTTTAGGCGACGCTCCCTGTAAGTCTCAGGGTTACTCGTCATTTTACATGACAGATGAAGAAGTGAGCAGAGTGAGCACATACTTGCTACAGATAAAGTTAGCGCCGCATCCGTGACATGTCCCTTGCCAGAATGCTTACCAAGTAACACATCCAGTCCTAACTCGAGGAGTCTTTGCTCGCGCCAGCTTCGAAGCAGCCTCAGTCATTGTGCATATCCATTTAATCCGTAGATAGCGGGTGCGCTGTGATGGTGAAGCTCTGGAAGAGAGTGAGGGGAAGTTTGCTTGTGAAGCTATGTCGTCTGGGGCCCTTGCTCTTAGCTTCCCTGTTGACTAAGCCGCCCCACAACCTCTTGCACTTGACGCTACAGAATCATGCCAAGGCTCTCGTTGTGAGTCCAGATAAAGGCGTTATCTCCTATCTCAGGCTAAAGCTGAAACACTGAGTAAGTCATCTCGGACCTCTCGCTGTCTCTATCAGTTTAAGGGGATGTAATCATGGTGCGCCTAGTGTTGCGTAATGTGCTTCCAATTTGGTCATGGGATATATATCTACTCAACTCTCATGCCAATTCAAAATTTCTATCTATCTATAACTCTATTGGCAGTTCACAGTCTTACGTCGATACATTGAACTCGTCGATGACACTGCGGGGTTTTGAAAACTTTCCGAGAGGCTTGTACTCAAGGTCATCAAAGCCAAAGCCCTTGGGGCCACCGATCTCAAGCCCTCTCGCAGTGGAAGTCCACTTCTCCGATGCCGTTATGCCAAGAACAATCACAGGCAGGCCATACCGATATTCCTGAGTTCCCAAATTCTCACCATTTTGTGCGTCAATGACACAGACTAGGTCAGGAACCATTGCCAGAATCTGCATCACTGGTCAGTACATATTGCTCTGACACAAGCAGAAGCACGAGATCACATACCTCTTCCATGCCAGAGGCATCAACCTTCTTGGCATAAATGTTCTCATTCTTGAACGGGATGATCATCCGCTCCTTGGCAGAGCCAGAAGCCTCCGAGGCTTCCGTTGACTCGATGATGACCTCGCCGTACGCGTGTCCCAGCCGCGTAATGCGCTCCACGCCGATAATCTTGCCCTTGAATAGGAGCCTGGCCGATTCAGCGCCGCCTACCTCGGCAATTATGGACTCGGCTACGGTGTCGACCGTGTTGGTGCACCGTGATAACGCAACGGCGCGACCGATCCGCCACGACAGTGACATGGTGTTCTCGACCACCCAGTCCTTGGTGTTCTTGCCGCTGACGGGGCCCTTGGCGCAGCCGACGTGGGAGCCCATCTGCGACAGGGCGCCGCGGAGGGCGCGTTCTGCGTCGAGCTCGGAGCGGGCCTTCTTCATGATCTGTGTGCCAACTAGTGAGTTACTTTCCCTTCAATGTCTATGCAGGCTGCGCTTACAATGATACGTCCGTTTCCGTCAGAGATACACGTTGGTACCATCACTGGCTTGGGTTCGAAGACGACGGGCGTAGTCTGCCACGATACAGGGTACGCTCTGCCCATCCAGTCTCCATCGATCGATGGGATGTTCATTGCTGATGAAGCACCGATGGCCAAGCCTTGCAGTCCGTTGCCCCCGCCGATCTCAAGTGGGATCACGGCCGTCGGCGTCTTCTTCAGATACTCGTATAGCTCTCTCTGCGACTCGAGAATTCTGCCAGCTTGTTAGCTAGAGTTCTTTGCAACGTTTAGTAGGAACGTTACTTACTCGTCACCATGCGGCTTTTCGATCGAGACCTGAGGTGAGCCTTTACCACCACCACAAGCAACTACGTCGTCATCCTTGAGGTCATGAGGAGAGATAACGAGGAGTTTGTCACCTTTCCGCAGCTTTTCTCGCAGGAGCAGAAAGTGTTGGTATGGGTTACCGCCGCCGCCCGTTCCCAGGATGTAACAGCCGATCGTGATGAATTCCAGATCCGTCTCCGTCAGCAGCCATTGCCTGTTGGTGACGTTTGGCTTGTACGAAGTGATGTACTCCTTGGTGAACACCACTGAGTGGGAGGAGTCTCGTTCCTCCGAGGAGCTTTCTACTCCCGCTTTCTTTTGGGCTACGTGATTGGTGTCGTCTGCAAACTCATCCAGGTCGTTGTCTGCGTTGACGGGGAGGTCCTCGAAGTCCGTCCGAGAGTAGTCGAAATCGCCCACCGCTTTCACGATCATTCGAGATTTGTTGGCGATATACTAGAAGTCTTGATTAGCGATTGATGCCCATAAAAAAAAGAGAGAAAAAGAGAAAAAGAGAAAAAGGAAAGAAAAAAGGGAAAACAAGAAACGAAAAGAAAGAAAAAGAAAAGAAGGAAAAGAAGGAAAAGGAGAGAGGAGGAAGGAATGAAGAAAAAAGAACCGGAAAATAGTAGGTAAAAGAGAAGCATGAATTTACCTGGAGCGGGAAGCTGTCCATCTCGGCAATGGTCACCGTATCCCTCAGCGCCCCGTTCTCCACAGCTTTATCGATAGCCCTCTGGGACAGATCCTTGATCAGCTCGTCTTTTGTCTTCGTCTCCGTGCTCTCCACCGAGTCGACTACGCCGCTTACACGGGCGGTCGCAGCACCGATGGCATTGGCTACTCCGGACCAGTTCGGCTTGACGACGCGGCTGGCACCCTCGAGGCTGTCAGGGGCAATGACCGCGCCACCGCCTACCAAGACGACGGGGATGTCCTCTGGCGAAGTCTTCATCGTGTCTACAATGCCTTCCAGCATGGACTTGACCTTGGCCTTGAATTCGGGCAACGTTGCCTGGAGATCCGTGCCCTCTAGATTCGACCGGTCTCCGATGTCCACGTTCTTGTCAGCAAGGACAGTGTAGTCCGTCGTTGTGGGAATGTTGCCGCCAAAGATCAACGCCTTCTGCTGAATCTGATAGCCAACGCTCTCGGGCCCAACAGTCAAATTTCCGGCCTTGTCGCGTCCTACTATAGAGCCACCGCCGAGGCCGATACTCCTGACATCCGGATAGGAAAAGTTGGTGCGCACACCGGCGATCTCGCTATACGCAGCAGCCTGTCGCGGAAATCCGTTCTTCAGAAGCAGGCCAACATCGGTCGTTGTGCCGCCGATATCGACTACCATCATAACCTCCTTCTCCTGCTCCTGCATGAGGAATGCCGCGCCCCGCATACTGTTGGTGGGCCCACTGGAAAAGGTCCGGATGGGTAACCTCGCGGCCGCAGCCGCGGGTAGGATGGTGCCGTCGTTCTGGGTGACGAAGACGGGGCATTTTAGATTCAGGCGAGATACAGCACTCTGAAATGAATGAATCGTGCGGCGCGCAAAGGGCAAGATGGACGCGTTTAGGACGGCGGCGTTCTCCCTCTCGAGGAAGCCAATGTTGGCCACATCCTTGGAGCAGACGATGTCGGCTTCGGGGTAGACACTCCGGATGATCTCCGCAGCCCGTTCCTCCTGCTTAAACACGATGTCGATGGGGCTGAACACGCCAATAATTGCGATGCTCTTGATCCCTTTGGCTTTGATCTCCTCGCACTGTTGCCGAACTGCATCCTCATCCAGCTCGGCGATCAAAGTCCCATCAATTTCAAGACCGCCATCGATAATACCGCGGTGCCCGCAGATGATCTTGCGCAGCCTCGGCGGCCAGTCGATGCCGATGGGGATTTCCTTGGAGAAGGGCCCTGCCAGCCGGATCACCCCCACCTTGGCGAGTCGCGACTGGTCCATCTCGACAACGGCGTTGATGAAGTGCGTCGTGCCGATGGTGACGCTGGCTACATCTTGCGGGTTGATGCTGGACTGCTCAAACATCTCCTTGATGACGTTGTTGATGCCATCGCTGGGGTTCTTGGTCGTGCTTGACTTTTTCCACGCGCGAATACCCCTGTCGGCCTGGGACGACTGCGTGAGGTCGAGGATGACACCATCTGTATTCGTCCTGTGGGTTCATTGTCAGCATTCGACGATCTGCTGTTTGCGTGCATCATAGTCTTCATCTGTGCAGCTTACCCTCCGACGTCAACGCCAATACGAAGCGTGGGCGGCGACTTCATCTTGTCTAGCTATGGGCTGTACTTTGCTATTCGATAGTTCGTCTGCAATGCAGGGTGTGTAGTGACAGGGAATGCGACTTCATGTGAAAACCTGATAAGATAATCAGTTCGCAAAGGCCAACCAGGGGTAGTCATTCAAAAGCCAAGACACCGATGACGGACGTCGGAGCACCTCCGAAAACCGAAGTCGGCAAGTCACCGATGGTCACCGTAGCGTAGCGCGCGAAAGCGTCGGCAAATTGGTAATTCGGCGAATCTTGTGGCTTATCAGAGCGGCCGGCTAAGCAGAATGGGCAGACATTGGATCCCTGGGGTAATGGGGAAGTGGATGACGGCACCTGGACAAGATGGCTCAGTGCTTATGGGAGGTGTTATCAGTGGCGCTCAGAAGTCGTAAAGCCAAGGCGCTTTCGTGCGGAGAAAGGCAATTCGACTCCTCTCTGGCCTCTTGGGATCCGTTTCATCGTTCCATAGCGCTCCCATGTGGGAGGCTAGAGTGATAGGGCAGACCAGGAAGCGTATTTAGCGTTCACAATACTACCTGATGGGGTAAAGCCCGACGCTGATCTACGGTCTTGGCGGCAGAAGTGCCCGGTTTTGATAGCGAGATATGTTTATCCCCGGTTCCGGGTGACGGTCACCCTAGGGTATCGCCATGCTGGCCGATCGGCATACATGGAAATAAAACCCCAGCGGTCTGGCTCCTCTTTCGGCCTCGCGGGAGGAGACGCGCCCTCTCACCCTCCGGTTGTTGCAATCCATTAGCAATACAAATCGGAAAGACATGGCGACCAACGCTCTGCGCAAGGCCCGTGAGGCCGCCATCCTCAGGGCGGACGAGACGCGCCGCGAGGAGACTACGGCGTGGTGCAACCGCGACTTGGTGCCTATGCCGCCGTCGCGACGGACGTGGGGATGGTTCAACTTCTTCGGAGCTTCTGCACTGTAAGAGAATAACGCCTGCTGTTGGGCAGAGGTCCAATTCACTGACACATACAAGTGGCGCGCTCAACGTCGCGACATGGCAGACACCCAACACCTTTCTGACTCAGGGCCTTTCGGTCGGCCAGGCCATGATGATCATTGTGGTGTCACGTTTCTTCGTCTCGTTCTTCGCCTGTGTTGTCGCCTGGTGTGGGTTAACTTGGCACGTTGGCTTCACCGTGCAGAACCGATTCACCTGGGGCTTGCGAGGCGCCTACATCCCTCTGATGCAGCGCGTGTTGCTTAACTTCATTTGGACTGCTCTGCAATGTAAGAGTGATTTGCATCTTGACTTTATAATCAGACGACTAACAGAAATGACGCCTTCAGGTTGGAATGGCGGCAAGCTCGTCACGTAAGTCTGGGACCCTACGCAAACTCTCATCTAATATGGCTAACACCAACTCTTGCAGTGTCTGTCTCACCGCGTTGTGGCCTTCTTTCGGGCGCATGCGAAACACACTACCTTCCAGCATGCCGACAACCACTCAAGAGATGGTCGGATTCATCGTCTTCTGGGCCATCTCCGTCCCCTTCCTGTTCATCCGACCCGAGCGATTCAAGAAGCCCTTCTTCCTGTCAAGTCTTGGCTGTGGCATTGCCATGATCTCGATGATGATTTGGTCGTTGTCCGTCGCCAAGGGTGTGGGTCCGGTGTTTTACAAGGGCGAGAGCGTCCCCGAGACATCGCGGTGGAGCGTCTCCTGGCTCATCATGGCAGGACTGAACCAAGCTATTGGACAGAAAGTCGCAGGAATGACCAACGAGAGTGACTTTTCCCGTTATTCGGGTAGCTATTCTGCTTTCGTCATCGGTACCGTCTCCTGCCAGTGGATCGTCGGTATCCTCGTTTCGCTAGGTGGTTTGGTCACGACGGCTGCTTGCCAGGTCATCTATGGCAAAATCTGGTGGAACCCCCCAGACCTAATGATGGTCATGATGGACAGTGAGTTAAACAAAAGCTTGAACTGGATATGATGATGCTGATAAGCTGTATAGACGGCAATGGATCTTCTGGAGCAAGAGCCGGCTGCTTCTTCCTCGCACTGGCCTTCACCTTCGCTGTCCTTTTCCAGAATGTGTGCGGTAACGCTGTTGCTGGTGGTATCGACCTGGCTGGTATCTTCCCGAGGTACATTGACATTCGGCGTGGTGCCATCATCACCCTCGTGGCCACGTGGATCATCCAGCCGTGGCAGCTCATCAACCGGGCCGCCACCTTCGTCTCGGTGCTGAGCTCGTTCTCCGTCTTCCTATCCCCGCTCCTGGGCGTCATGATAGCAGACTACTTCATAATAAGGAGACAAAAAGTGAAGCTCAATCATCTCTACCACCCGGAAGGCTCGGACTACTGGTTCAGCCACGGCTTCAACTTGCGCGTGCTCCCGGCCTGGATCTGCGGCTGGGCGCCCACCATCGGCGGCCTAGTCACAAGCGTCGGTAACTACAAGTCTGCCCCTGATGCGCTCTTCCAGCTGTACTACACGGCCTTCTTCAGCGGCCTCTGCATCTCGTTCTCGCTCTTCCTGGCGATCAACTTCTTCTTTCCCATCAAGGGCCGCGGTGAATTTGATCCCTACGATGACTGGGCGACCTTCACGCCCAAGGAGGCAGCCAAGCTCGGAGTCGTCCCGCACGTCGACGCCGAGGAGCTGACCCACATTCCCATGGGCGCCTCCGGATACCGTCGACCTGCCCCGCTGAGCCAGAAGGAGATGGAGTTGAGGGCAGATGCCCCAGTCATCGAGGGGGCGCCTGCTGAGCCGGCCCCTGTCAAGCGATGGTGGAAACTGGGAAAGAATGGCGATGTATAGATATGACAGACTTGCCGTGTGTTTCCCTGAGAACTTCGTCATTGGATTTAAATGGGGCACGCACTAGTTGAAAATAAGAACAACGCTATATGTAATGAGCAAATCGGAAGTCTCAGATTTCTGTCAAATATAGATTGAAGTTGTCCCTTTGCGTAAGCTTGAGCAAACAAGTTTTTGGATAGTTTACGGGTCCCATCCGTCATTGACCCTCTGCGCAAACCGTCGGTTTGATCTTTTTCATGCTGTTTAACTTTATTGCGAATAGTGGAGTCGTCCGACTTTCTTGATCATGACCCTGGACTGCGGCCGCTCGCGACCGCTAGTGTGCAGATTCTCAACTCTTATGCAAAGGACGGAAATTCAGACATGGAACATGGAGTTAACCTGGATTATCACCGATAGTCCCGTCATGATCTGATCGAAGAAACCTGCCTTTCCCCGATCAAAAGTTTGAGTGATTCGCAGTTCCTTGGAAACGGCTTTGGTTGCATGCCTCCAAGATAGTTCGAATCGTGAACTGTCACAATTGTTCTGAGCTTCCATAGTCACTGTTACATATTTAGCAAAGCGATAAATTGATACAAATTAGCTATGATAGATACTTCCAAGTTCTGGAACAAGTTGTGCCCTCCCATATGAATGCTCTTGGGTAGACGACCCAGTTCCAGAGCCATCCCGCCACTGTCTAGACCGCATTACGAACCTGACTACAGTGTCTTAAACACATCACGGCATGATACCACTAACAAGTTCAGTGTGTCAGTCAGTTGTGCGTAGTAGGATGTTACAAAGCCAGATAACTCAACTTACCCATCGACTCGCAGCTCACTACCACTGATGTAGGTCGCTAGGGGTGACGACAGGAAGACTATCGCATTTGCGACCTCCATCGGATGACTGAATCTCTTCATCGGGGTCCGACCCATTCCGTAAGCTCTAATAGAGTCAATACCCGGGCCTCCAAGCTTCATGATGGGCGTTTCAATGAACCCCGGGCAAATTGCGTTGATACGAATGCCACTTTGAGCATACTGATTTGCGTCCTGCTCTAAGTTGTAAGTCTAAACACAATGAGAATAATAATTGTTTTGTCATTCTTACGCTCTTCGTGATCGATATCACCCCCCATTTTGCTGTGAAGTTAAGTAATGCCCAAAGCGTGGGTTGGAAGTGTGGACGACCAGCCAGTGAGCAACTTACCAGAGCCATAGGCTGCCATGGGAGGCATTCGTGTACCTCCAAGACCCCACATCGACGAGACATTCACGATTGTTCCCTTGTCCTGTGCGAATCTATTGACATCGTTGGTTATTCACCCAGCATTTTTGTCCATGTACGAAGAAGCCCGCATACTCATGAGAAACGTAGTCCTGTTCCAGCATATGCTTTATCTGCTCCCTCTGCGCGGTCCAAACCCCGGTCAGATTAACGTCTAGCAATGCCTTGAAGTCATCTGTCGCCACCTCGGTCGAAGGTCCGATAGGCCCGGGATACGCAGCGTTGTTGATGGCATGATGCAGTCTATCAAAGGTACGTATAACGGTGTCTACGGCCTTGACAGATGAAGACTCGGACCCGGCGTCGTAAGTAATGGGCAGGAACTCGACAGTTGGGAACTCGTCGCGGAGTTCATTGGCAGTAGCCTTGAGCAGAGACTCGTTCTTGTCGAGCAAGGCGATCCTAGGACTGCCATGACTTGCAAATGCTACTGCAGTTGCTCGGCCGATGCCTACGAGCGCTTCATTCAAGTTTTCCATGGTAAAATAGAATTACAATTACCTGAAGCTGCGCCAGATATCAGTGAAGAGCCACGGAGGAGACTTGTCATGGTTTCGGAATTAATTGGGTTGTGACCTTGTCATGCCTTGAGCGCTGCGGGGAACCAACGGCCTTTTATCATTATCTTGGGACAATTTGTCTTCTCCAAAAGTTACACCTGTGCATGGTACTGGTCTCCCGGAGTTTAGGAAGCGGGTTGATCCTGTCTTGAATCTGACCTCGAAATCCAATTAAAGGAAACGACGGAACGGGGATGCGGCCGCTAGCGAGAGTCACCGCGTTGCCAAGCACGAAACGTGCCAGATGGACCCGGGCCCGTTACGTGATTCGTGTTGAAATTTGAAATGTACATACGAGAGTCTTACATGTAAACTAGGGAACATCTTCAAGAAGTCACCCAACCGTGATTGGACAATTATGAGTACACGGCATGGCACCTCGAGTGCACGACGTTTCACGCTAAACGTCCGGCATGCTCCACAACCCAGAAACGTCAACAACGTCGTGCCTACACATGGCCCCCTTCTTCGCGGCCCAAGCAGGCCGAAATGCAGCGAGGTCCTCGCTTGATACTTCAAGAAAGGACTAGCTTCCAACCGAAGGCTGTGGATTGACCCACGGACCCTGTTATCACGACACATGAGCTAGCCGCAGTAGACGAGACCATTTACGGACGCACTTAAGCTTATTTTGGACGTCAGGTCCCATTGCAATTTCGCACCTTTCGAGGAGGCCACTTGCGTTCTTTTCAACTTCTTTTGCAAACTTTCTCCCTGACCGCCGCCATGGCCACTCCAGTCTGTAAGATGTGGTCATTGATCAGGCGTTTGCTACTCCTGGGTCTCCTCTCATCTGCTGGTCTTGCTCTGGCTGATCGCGCCAATGATGCCACTGCTCCATCCACGCCGGAGGCAGAAACAAACACGTCAGAGCTCCCACCGCAAAACAACGGCCCTTTGCAGAACAGTGGCTTCGGCGACATAGTAGTTGCACCGCCTCCTGGAGCGACTGTGGACGAACAGACGAACTTGCGATGTGGCCGTTGGTACACGGCCCTTGACAACGATACCTGCACATCGATCACACTTCTTAACAGCCTTACGGTAGGGCTTCTCATGCGCGTCAATCCGAGTCTTCAAGGCTTCAATCTCGGAGATTGCGACAGCCAAGTGATCGCAGGCACTACGTATTGCGTTTCGCCAACGAAAAACTTCATGGATCCGCCAAAATTTCCTGTTCGAGATTTTGGATGTTGGGGTAATCGTCCGTTCAAGTACACTTACAATGAGTACGAGAATACGAATTTTACGATGCGGGATTGCTCAAATGCCTGCACCGGCACGGGGAGATCTGTCTGGGGCGTGGCGAACGGGACGTACTGCTTCTGCGGCGGAGCGATAGCCGTGAACTCCAAGAAGGTGGATGACGGTGAATGCAATCTCCGCTGTGAGGGTGATCCCAGGTTTAATTGCGGTGGTCGTTGGGCTACTCGGGTGTACGGCATAACTGATTACTTATACATGGCCAAGGAGCGCATTGCCTGTTACGCGGATGATCCTTTGAGCAGGATTCTTCCAAACAAGGTCGAGATAGAGACGTTTTTCGACGTTTTCGAGGAGTGCCGAGACTCATGCTTGGACTATCTCTACTTCGGCGTTGAGAACGGGACGGAGTGCTGGTGTGGAAACGAGATGAACGCCAACGCAAGGCCTGCCTCTGACGACGAGTGCAATATCCTATGCAAGTCTGGGGAGCCTAGGTGCGGTGGTCGACTTCACATGGACATTTGGGGTCATCAGACACCTGGTTCGACTACACCTAAAAGCGATCCAACAACGACAAATCCTATCAGCCGCATCACGACGACGCTTCCATTTTACTTGCACGGTTGTTATTCCCAGCCTACCACGCAAAGGGCTCACAAGGGATATTTCCGGCCGCCTACCATACACAGGGCTCTCCAGGGAGACTTCATAACGGACGCTGAGAATATGACAGCAGAACTTTGCTTTGACTTCTGCGTCACCCAGAAGAACAACAAGTACTTTGGTGTCAATAAGAAAGGAGACTGTCAATGTGGCAATGAGCTGGCGAGCGGTACTTATTTGGGCTTAGCCTTGTGGTGCATCGACCCTTGCCCTGGCAACTCGGCACAGCTGTGTGGCGATACAGACCGTCTGCGGATATATGGGATCACCCCTGACCCGCCGGCCGTGCAGCGTCGGCCAGGCTTTCCTCCTGCGGCGCCGGATCCCGAGGATGCTGCACGAAAGCCAGAAGCAGCCGAACTCTGACTATTGTGAGCGGCAATGCGCCTGGCATGTACCAGTCTTGATAAGCACATGAGCTATTAGCTTAGATAGACCGCTTGTGAGACACGTGAAGTTGTTAGCATGATCAGCATTTTACCTGCGATTACCTTTTTGAAGACGTTCCCTGTAAAATAGTTCTCGTCCCGTCTGGTGTAAATGGATGAACACGGTGTTTTGGCGACCAGACACCGGCTATGCTTGGTTCTGGGCCCTGTAGTGGGGGGACACAGCTCCAGGTTCGACCCCTGGGATGGGAATAGTTCCTGTCTTTTTTTGTTTTTCCTTCATCCTTCAATTTTCTCGGATTCACATGGATTGTATTCCTGTTTTGCATATCTGAAGGCGACATATGTGGTACAAACTCCGGTATAGGAATAGGCCCGATCTCAGGAAGCCAGCAGGGTTGATTCTGTATTTGACTAACATTTTATAATAACTGACTGCCAGCCTGAATGAACATGATTTGATTGATTGGACACTAGTGCCATAAGTATACCGTTTGATTTCGACTCGACGGACACTCAAACTCTCACGATACTGCACTGAGCACTAGGCCTCCTGAGTTGCGGGCCTCACAGTCGCCTCCTCGGGGCCGGTCTTCATTTCCAAATCCTCCAGATACTCGACCGTCTCGGGCAGGTTCTTCGCAACACGGACGGGGTCAAACACGGACTCGGAGCCGCTGAAGATCATATCGATCATCTCCAGCGACAGGCCCTTGGTCTCGGGGTAGAACAGATGAATGACCACGCACCCGGCCGCGCTACAGGCCGCAAACACCATGTAAAATCGCCAGCCGATGTCGGCAAACGCCACGGGCGTGACCTCGGCGACGAGGAAGTTGAAGAACCAGCTGCTGGCGCCGGCCATACCCGCGACCTGGTGGCGGATGCCGAGCGGCGCGATCTCGGCGGCGTACATGAAGGGGATCATGAACATGCCGATGGGCAGCAGGTACATGGCCAGGAAATAGAAGAAGAGGGCAGCCTTGCCGCAGCCCGGGCTCGACAGATTGGACGAGAGGCCGCCGACGGCGGACTGGCACACAAGCATGGCGAAAGTGGACCAGAACATGAGGCGCCGGCGGCCGAAGCGCTCGACGAGGAAGCACGCCGTGATGCCGCCGCAGACAAGCGCGAGCTGCATGCAGCCGGACAGAGCGCGCGCCGTGTCGCCCGCGTAGCCGAGGGTGCCCTGGAGGATCGAGTTAGAGTAGAAGGGAATGATGTTGATGCCGGTCATCTGGATGATCATGGTAATGGTGACGGCCAGTAGCGTGCGGTGCAGGTGTCTGTTCTTGTCCATGGAGAAGGGGTTGGCCGAGACTTGCTGGCGGTGGCCCTGCTCGCGCATGAGCGCCGAGTGGATGAGGTGGGCCTCGCGGGCGACCTGCTCCGAGTCCTCGGGCTGGCCCTTGAGGCGGGCGATGATCTTGACCGCGTCCTCGCGTCTGTCCTTCTTGATGAGCCAACGAGGGGACTCGGGCAACAGGGTGTGCACGGCGAGTAGGATGAGCACGAAGATGAGCTGGAAGGCGATCGGGAATCTCCACTTCAGGGCCGTGGTCGCACGGACGTGGTAGAAGCCGTAGTTGATCCAAGCTGCCAGCGCGATGCCACTCAGGGCAAACACACCTTGAATCAGGACAAGCGGTCCTCTGTGCTTTGCATCCGCCGTCTCACTGACGTACATGGGGATTGTGCCGGTGTATGCGCCGATGCCCAGGCCCGTGATAATGCGGGCTGCGAGGAGCTGGCCGAAGGAGTAGGTCGTCGCCTGGATGACCACGCCGACCACAACCACGCACGACGCGACAAGCATGGTCCGCGGACGGCCAAGACGATCACCGATCAGCAAACATGACAATGCGCCAAAGGCACAGCCGATTTCGTAGATGGAGACCACGAGGCCTTGCAGTTTGGCATTGTGAGACTTTGTGGCTCCGGTTGTGTGGAGAGTGTCGACCTGGGGGATCTGCGTGATGAACTCGTCAAGCGTGAGCAGACCATTCATCATCGACTGGTTGTAGCCTTGCAGAAGGTAGGCCACGGCTCCCAGCACCGCGATCATACGCTGGAGGGACGTGCCCTGGAGGTTGGTGATGCCCATCTTTGATGTTGTAGCGATTACAACGCGTACGGAGTAGGTCAAGACAGGTCAAGAATCGCGAAAAGAAACAAGGACAAAATAATTCTTTTCCCGCAAGCATGCAGCCGGCTCCGAATTGCGGAGTACATAATGTTTACTAGAAGATCCTTCATCAAGTTTCAAGAGCCCCAACACCCAAAGAGTCGTAGCCGCTCCACCGCCCCTCACAACTAACGCTCTGTCAAGCAGGGAGTTTATTCCCGGCCACCCAAATTGGGCTCCGATCAGCCGCCGTCCATGTTGTGCATCTTAACGGTAGCCAATCAGGAGCCCAAACTTTACAAATAGAAAGTCTGGGATTCTAATAAATCACCCTTCCCCGGAAAAGATTTCCCCTCATCTTTGTCCAAAGTTGGTTTAACGGCTTTCCAGCTAGTTCAAACCCCCCTTGCGCCAACGAATGACTGCAATCAATAAACATTGAAGTGCTTTTATCACAGGATGTCACTCTATCCTGGTGAGGTCCTGCTGGACGATGTAGCTGGCGCACCATGTCTCTACAAATACTGCCCGTCATCATCACCAGAGGCCAAAACCAATCCCTTGCTGGTCTTCATACCGGGCGGTGCCAACTTGGCGCGTGTAAGCTATGGTGGCCACGCCGCCTACCGCAGCGAGGACTTCCTTGCGCACTGGGTCAATGAGCAAGGTTTCAATTTCGTTGGCATTTCATACCCTCTCGAGACAGAAGCCGGGGTGATGCCAGCCAACCATGCGGGATTCCGCATTAATGCTTGGGGCCAACAGGCTGCAGAGGTAACGAAGACCGTTATCACGCAGAATGGCCTGTCTTCGACTGTGATACTCGCCTCCTGGAGTATGGGAGGCAAGATTGTTGTGCCGTACTCGAAAGCCGCCAAGGCCTTCGGCATCGACCTCGACTTCTATGTGGCCTTCGCAGCGACGCCAGGACTGCAAGCTCTTCCCGGCGGCAATCCGGGCAGGTCAAATATTCATCGCACCGCCAACGGCTATGCGACATCGCCGCCTCTGCTCAATATTTTCCTGCCACAGATTGAGCACCAGAACGAACTGAACAAAGCCTCAACGCCCATCATTCCTGAAGACGTCTTCGCTCGCGAATACTTTGGACATACCCCCATCAGCATGCTGGGATGGGGACTCAAGGACGCTGAAGGCGACTTTGTGGACGACGAAGGGCTCTCTGTTCAGGACGCGGCGGCGTCAGAGTTCGCTTTCTTCCCTTGGATCTCAACGTTGTATCCGAGTAGCGAGCTTGATATGCGTCATGCGCTGGCCGACAAGGCGACCTGGCACTTTATCTTCACTCTTAAACTGACAGGCGAGGTTGAGGCCGCCAGGAGAGCAGGCACGCAGCTGACTGGCGCCAAATGGCAAGAAGTGGCAGCTCTTGTGGACAAGATACCGAGCCAGCTTTCCACACAAGTCACAGGGAGCCATTTCTTCTTTGTCGGGAAAGAAGGTGCTAGCACAACGGCCAAACTAATTGCGGAGCATTGGAAGTCACATAAGGCTCTCAAACTGCAATTAAGGGAAGTATTGGCTGAATAAAGACGATGATAGTACTTGAGCACGCTTTGAAACATTCTTATCATCTTTTCTATGCTGTCATCTTGAGGAGAGAGTCGAATGCCCCTTTAGAATGGTTGAGGACCTACCAACTATACCTAAATTCCTTGTCTTCCTTGTCTGTCAGATCCGTCTTAAAGGCGCCGTAATTGTCCAGTAGGACATGTCCGTGTGCTGCAGAAGTCCCAGTAGCGTTATTGTCGGTACTGTCCCTCTTCTTGTTATCAAACATACAGGTGAGCCGGTAGCCGATCACCACGACGAACAGCAGACACCATGTGACGATGCTTGTGACAACTCCGTTGAAATATCTCGGTGACACAGTCCACAATTGAGGAGACCCAATGCATCCGGCGCAGTAACCGATGAAGAACATGGCGCTGACGATAGAACGCTTGGTGTTGCCCTTGACGTTGGAGGCGGTCAGGGACAGAAGAATTGACATGGGTGCTGTGATACAAGAAGCCTATTTCATAGTAAGCAAGGGGGCAAAGAATCGGTTTCTCCAAGCCGGGCTGGGACGTACAAGCCATGATGCAGCAATCATTCCCCATCCCGCAGAGAGTGACAATTTGTAGAGCAGAACACAACCAGCGAGCGGTGGGAGGATCAGGGCGAGGACAACGAAGGTGCGGTTGCGAGGGAGCATCCAACAACCAAAGACGCCAATCCATAGGAAGGCGATCTGCACCGCTCCTGACGGGGCGGTGTACAGAATTGTTTGGTATTTGTCGTACCCGATCGACTTGATCACCAAGGACGCAAACTGTGACAGTAAACCTTCTATTAGCATTTCCTCGAGGACTAGGGTATGACCTTGGAGGGTTTACCGTCAGGACAGGCGATTGCATAGTTACAAGGACACCAAACCAGAAGACGAACCACGCCTTGGGGTCCAGAAGGGTCTCCTTCAGCTGGCCCAGGGAGAAGGACGTCTTGTCACCACCCTCGCGGTCCCTAACCATGCGCAGTGATAGAACTTCCTTCTCTCGCGGGCTCAGGAACCAGGCGTCGGCGGGTCCATTTGGCATAAGGATGTAGAAAACTACGCCGGTGGCCGAGGTCAGAGCGCCGCAGATGAGGAAGAGAGTTCGCCAAGGCTGGAGTGCCAGTGAAGTGTTTTTCGCGATGCCGTAGGTGAGCAAGCAACCAATGATTTGTGCTAGCCCGTTCATAGTTACCCAGATACTGTGCATGGACTGTCAGTATAAACCATGATGAAAGCGCTTTGTGGCGGGGGACCTACCCGGTACGCGTAGCATGCTCGTTCTTGCGATACCAGATGGAGGTCATGGTAACAAATGCAGGAGATACGGCGCCTTCGGAGAAGCCGAGCAGGAATCTGACCGCGGCAAATCCGGCAAAGTTCTTTGGCGCGGCAAGACACATGCAGACAGCGCCCCAGACGATCCTTTTGTTGTGTCAGCTTGAATTAATTTAGAGGTTTCGAAGACTACCTACACAGTCACGCCGACGAATTTCGTAAGATGAAATCGACTCATCAAATATATGAAAGGATATTCGGCGACAAGCTGACCGACGTAGAAGATCGAGGAGCACCACGAGTATTGTACGCTTGTCATGTTGAGATCGGTGATCAGGCCAAAGACCTGAAATGGTTTTAGTCGGTGACTCGGACAATACAGTGAAGGAAGCTCGGGACTTACGCTCGCGTAACTGAGACTCTGTTTATCTAGGTATTGCAGGAAGAAGACGAAGCACATCTGGCTTGCTAGTTAGCCCTCTGTTCAAGCCTCTGTGTGGCGGGAGGCCGCAGTCATCTCCTCGTACCATGGGTAGAATTGTCATGTCGATCTTTCTCAACACTCTCCTCTCCTCCTCAGGCGTGTAAGAATCTGGCGTCAACTCGACGACGTCACCTGGCTTCTCGTCGTGACCCATGACGTTGTTCTGCGGTCCTGGAGCTACCTCCTGGGTGGTAGACTTGGACTCCGTTGGCGCTTCCATGACTTGATAGAGCGTGATTCGTTGTAGTTTTCCGCGACTGGGAAGGCTCAGGATGTCTGTGACAGAGGGTGTAGATCTCAGGAAGGCAAACAGTGCCGTGAACAGAGTAGCATCTCCTACTTAAATCCGGCCTGGAGGGCGGAGAGCATCACAGGGGTTCGGTGGGACCGGATTGATAACACGCGGGGAAGTGGCAGACTGCCGATAGAGCATGTCAGAGATCCGACGGCGAAGAATCCCGGTAGGTTGTCTCGAGATCAACGCCCGCACGCTCTCCAGGATGGGTTAGTGGCTGGGCATCTGCCCAGATTACCCCAAGTTGAACCCTGGTTGATGAACAATCCCTGCCTCCACCAAATGGTTGGACCGGCATTGAGGTTCCTTGCGCGACTCGGACTTGGCCCATGATGGCTGAAAAATCGTTCTGTATCTCCACTACCCTAGCAGGGTCTAGTGTAAGCCACTAGCCATCGGCTAGCTGCCCTCTACTTTCTTCTGCCCTGTGAGGGGCGCATCCGACACCTAGAGTCTCAACCCTTATCATCGGCAACCTGGCCGTCCATCCCTCCCGTGTTCGGTCGCCTGAATACCGAGAATCGACTCCAGCTCGGCCATCACAGTTCAAGTCAGTGCCTGGTCACACAAGCGATGACCATCCCTGCCGCCACGCGACGCCGTAGGCATCGCAGGGTAGCAGACGCGAACAGGAAGCGCGCCCCACGAGCGTAGGTGAGCCATAGGCCTCAAATCTTACGTACCTGCGAACTGAGGCGTTTTGTAGGTGCCATCTCTGCAAGGCCAGGAAATCCAAATGTATCGAGACCACGTCGGGTACATGTCAGCGATGTCTACGGCATTCGCTACTTTGCCAATATGAGCGGTATGCCGACCAATTGCCATGTGGAATTGAAAGATCGCAATTGCTGAAGAACAGACATGACATGTCCAGAGGAAGCAGTCCACTGGGAGAAGAGGCTCCGTCTCCAGTCCAGAATCGGAGGCCCGACAATGGCATCGTCAGCATGGGATCGAACTCAGCCGTGGCCGAGACGAGCCCGGAAGGAATCTTCGCCATGAACAATGGTAAGTAGCCTACACCACAGTGACTCTTGTCGCTACTTCCGACTGATGTCGCATTCCTGGTAGATCCGACTCAACGCACTGTCTGGCCGCGGTTTCTGTCCAGGCTCCGCGAGGCGTTCTCGTTGGATGTTCAGCCCACACCGGAGGGCGACAAGATGATGCTTATGCAGGCGGTAAGCAGGATATCCCAAAGCTAAAGGTGATCTCATGCCTGACAGTTTAGTAGCATGCCGTGCGCACCCCATCGATCCCAGCTGCAGAGTTGCAGCGATTACGGAGAGCCGTCGACAGATTTCCTCCTCAGCCTGTAGCGGACTTCTTGTTATCCGTGTGCATTGATCACGGCACCGACAGCTTCTTCTACTTTGACCAAGCCCAACTGCTTTCGGACATCCTCGAGTTCTACGCCGATTCAACATCACCTCTTCGATCCGACCCTACGTTCGTATGCATGGCACATGCTGCCCTTGCCTTGGGAAGCCAGTGGACGACTATGGCGAAGCCCGACACCTCGGGGTCATCCCTACCACTTGAAGATGACGATCCGGGCAGGATATTCTACGATGAAGCGCGCGCTCTCATCCCAGACATCATGGACCGACCATCTATACGTTGCGTTCAGGCGCCGTACCTGATGGGTGTATATCTCCTACCATCCAGTGCGATCGGGTCGTCGTACATGTACATGGGTATTGCGCTAAGAAAGGCACTCGCTCTGGATTTGCACCTGGACACAGACGACCCTTTGTTGAGCGAGAGAGACAGGGAAACACGTCGGAGAGTATGGTGGTCGCTTTATGCTTTGGAACGGTAGGTTACCGGCCGCTTGAATCTGAGATCCGTCAAGTACGTTAACGTGTTATTAGCTCGATAACAGTCAAGCTGGACAGACCTCGGTCGATCAGCAGAGACATCATCACAGTAGCACTTCCGAAATCTTACCCACCTTTGGACAGCACTCAGAAGTTCGACAATCTTGAACATCAGATTGCGGATGCAAAGCTAGCTCTCATCTTAGATAAGCTAGGAGACCTCAGGTACGACTACATTCCTCAAGCTTGGCCTTTATTATTCTTTCACCTCTCCCAGGGTCTGCCAATTGCTAACATCCAGACCCTTGTGCTTTACGCCGCTTTTAGTGACGACACCGTCTCTGTGAAAAGACTTGAAGCTGAGCTCAAAGAATGGAAAGCCGCCCTCCCACTATCGTTCAAACTCGAGAGTCTCGATCCAAAAGGGTCATCGTACAGAGCCGTGTTTCACCTATACCTTAATTATTACTATGCCTGGATTGCTATTGGCCGAGTGTCTGTGGTTACCGTTGTCAGGGCCCAGTTGCGGCAGAGGCTGGGCGGGGAGACACTGTTACCACAGATCACCCAGAACGTCGAAATGTTGTCCAAGTCCTGTATCAAGGCGGCAAAGAAGATGCTAGCACTATTTGAGGAGATCCGGCGCACTGGTAATCTAACGAGATTCTCGTTCACCGACTTTCAGGGGAGCAGCACTGCCATCATCATCTTATTACTCGCCGGCATCCTCGAGAGAGACTCACAATATGAATCGCGAGTCCAGCTCGGGCTGGACTGTCTACGAAAAATGGCCGAGGGAAACAGCACAGCCAAAATGGGTGTTTCTTTTGTCGAAGCTCTGCGTTCCA
This sequence comes from [Phialemoniopsis] sp. UDSM-2020, assembly GCA_018873225.1. Classification (NCBI taxonomy): domain Eukaryota; kingdom Fungi; phylum Ascomycota; class Sordariomycetes; order Thyridiales; family Thyridiaceae; genus Thyridium; species [Phialemoniopsis] sp. UDSM-2020. Next base: position 3,718,134 of record JAEILZ010000007.1, read on the forward strand.
TCGCAAATGAAGCTGCGGCTAAACTTCAGGCCGCACAGCAGTCCTTTCGAACTTCATCTCCACCGCCGGCAGAACAAGCCTCGGCATACAATAGTTGGCTAGCCTGGTTGTCCGCGGCGAATGCTACCCAGAGCGGTACGGTGTTGTCGTCAAGTCAGTCGGTGGTGGAGGAGCCAACTACGTCACAGGACCCGAACAACACCTCCTGGACCCTTGGGCATTCACTCCCTGGGCCTCTGCCCTGGGAAGGAGAACCCTCCCTCCAGCAAGTGACCTCGCAGTCCCTTTCAGCTCCAATGCAGGAGATCACACCAGACCATGCCGCCAATCTTGATCCTTATCTGTTCACCACACCATTCCCATTTGAAGACGACCAAGTCTACCTGATGGGGCTGACGGGCATGGATGTATTGAATTTTGCAGAGTAGCGTGTATCATATGTACCTTTAGCATATCTACGTGAAATGAATTAAAGGACTCCCGATTCCGCTCGGTACGAGGATTCGTTGAATTACACATGCTATAATGTTGCCTTTACTCGAACTGGAACGGCAGCATCCTCTACTGCGTTCTCCCAGCGACTCTTGTAGATGCGTCCCCCCTTCATAATCATAAGCACATTCTCCTCAGGCCGGTCAAAGATTGTGACGTCCTCCAGCGGATTCTTTTCCAGAACCAGGATATCTGCCGCAAAGCCCTCCTTCAGCTGACCCAGCTCGGTCTCGCGCCTGAGCATCTTCGCAGGGTTGATGGTCGCGCTTTGTAGCACGGCCAATGGGCTAAGAGCCTGGCTGCGCAGGGCAAATTCGTAAGTCTGAGCAGCACCCAAGGGACCCAATAAGTCAGAGCCATAGCATAGCGTGACCCCAGCCTCGCTCGCAATGCGCAGCGCTTCTAGTCCGGCCTGCAGAACCTCGATGTTCTTGAGTGCGCTTTCCTGGGGCAGGTAGCCCTCCCACTTGGGATCGGACATCTCGGCGTACGTGACCAATGTTGGAGTCAAGAAGCAGCCCTTGCGGGCGAGAAGCTCCGCCGTCGGGGGATCGATAAAGTTGCCGTGCTCGATTCCCTTGGCGCCGTTCTCGACGCAGTGCCTGATGGCGCGCGGCGTGTACGCGTGCGCCGTCACGTACACGTTGGCGTTGTCGGCGCACTCTGCGATGGCCCGGATCTCCTCCCCGGTGAACTGCAGCTGGTCGATGCGGTCCGTCGGGCTCGACACGCCGCCGGAGCCCATGATCTTGATGAAGTCGGCGCCCATGCGCACCTCCTCGCGCACGGCGGCCATGCACTCGGCGACGCCGTTGCATAGGCGGCCGAGGCCCGTCGTCGCGCCGCCGCAGCACGCGCTGTGGTCGTGCGGGCCCCGGTAGTCGGCGTGGCCGCCGGCCTGGGAGAGCGCGTGGCCCGCGATGAAGAGCCGAGGGCCCGGGAAGACGCCGTCCTCGATGGCCTCCTTGAGGGCGAAGAGGGCGCCTCCGCAGTCGCGCACCGTGGTGAAGCCGCGGTGCAGCATCTGTGCGCAGACGTAGGGCTGGCGGAGGAGGGACACGTCGGAGGGGTTGCCGAATGCCTTTGACAGATCCTCATAGCCGGGCACGGCCATAAGGTGTACGTGGGAGTCTATGAGGCCTGGGCAGAGATATTTGCCGTGGCAGTCGATGACTTGGAACTCTGAGGATTCTTCCGTGTCAGCGGCGGGCGAAACGGATGTGATGTTGCCATTCTCGACCTTGACGTCGACATTCTCAAGTAACGATCCAGTCGCCACGTCTACAACATTCGCTTTGGAGAGAATGTAGGCCTTGGGTGGTGAACGCGTCCAAGGTTTCAGCCTGATTTCCTTTTCCGTGGCCATGGTTTCTTGGTGAAGGTGTAAATAATACCAGAGATAGTCACGCAAAGAAGTGTCTGTACTAAGCCCGTGTATATAATAGGAAGGATTCGCATCTTCGTGTTGTCGTTGTCCCGAACACGCCAAGAGAAGGTGTGGCACCTATCCGATGTGGGGATGGCAGATTGCCGAGAGACTGGGACGGCACTGAGTGGCCATCTTGCCGATATCCAATCCCTACTCTGGAATCCCTGCGACGGGCGCGCGCCCTGTTTAATCAGGAACTCGACCCGCGCTGGGCAAATAGTCCTGTTTCAGAAGAGGGTAGGACAAAAGTACAAGGTTTCAAGTCTGTGCCATGTTGAAATCATTTCCCATTGCACTAAACTACCTATTTTGACATACTTTGCCATTGGAATATCATCCTGATTGACTTCCCCACGGTGTGTGGAGAAAGCGAGACTTCACTTATCTGCCTGTTCGAGAACAAAGTGCACGGCTTCAATATTGTGACCAAGTGGATCCAGGACAAACGCTGCATAATACCCAGGCGCGTAACGTTCTCCAGGTTCGCCGTTGGGGATCCCTCCGGCTTTGCTGAGCGATCAGCCTCGTTAGCATCGTAATAAGGTGGTTGTGCGGGACGATTTTACAAACATGGCATTCTGGTACCATTCATCCACCTTCTCCCTGGTCTCGGCGGCGAATGCAACATGCGCGCTGCCAGAAGGGGGCTTGACGTCAGACTTAGTTGCATCCACCTTGGGAAGCTCTGTATCTTGGCAGTGCAGCCAGAAATCGGGGCCAGAACAACCCGTCATGCCGAACATGGTAGGGAGGTCATCCATGAAGACTTTGTAGCCCATTGGCTTCAAGATGGTCAGGTAGAAGGCCTGCATCTCCTTGAAGGTGCTAGGTCCAGTGGGCAGAGAGACGTGGCTGAGAGGCATGATTCAATGAGTACAGTTCATCAAAGAGTCATTGACAGGAGTGGTTGTTGGGAAAGATGGAAAGGAGACAACTTTATGGCTGCAAGACAAGGGTTCATGGCGATTTCTTATAGTATTTGACCACATACAGCAGCACCAATTGTTCGATAGTTGCCCACCAACAGCGTAGTGTTTAGTCCATGGATGGTGGGAAACCCGAAAACCTTAGACCAACGCCACGCGCCGATACTTTAGGCAGCCTTTCCTAGTTTACCTTTTTAGTTCCAGTAACAGGAATTAAATGCCAGTGCTCGAGAAACGCAACGTGAACACGATGCTTCCGCTTGCACACATCTACCCAGTACTCTGCATGCCCTTGGTGTGAACAGAAGTCTTCCTGTGAACCACGCCAATGCCGTGTCTCATGGTTGCAGTCGACAAGTGGCAGACATGCGGCCTTCAATGGCGACTATGCTTTGCGCACGACGTGCTTCCATATCTCAGCCACTGATTTGGACGAGTCCTTTGGGATTCGTCGACACCCATCCTTCCGGTCCACATACGTCACACCAAATTGTGGTCCATATCCCATATTCCACTCCAGGTTGCTTTTCGAGGTGTTAGTCCGTAACCTATATCAAGATGCAGATCCTCGCAGAACTCACTCCAACAAGCTCCAGCAATGATAGCCCGCAATCTTGGCACCGTGCTCTTTGACAACGTCACAGAGCGCCCCAATGTAGAGGTCGTAGAATTTTTGGCGGTGCACATCGTTGATGATATCCTCGAGAGGCATCGAAGATTCGTGCTCGACCGGGTAGCCGTTTTCATAGACGTAGACTTTGAGACCCAAAGGCTTGGCGTAGGTCTTCCAGACGTGGGTGAGCATCTTGCCAAAACCCCAAGGGACTATTGCTCACATCAGCATCTGCAGATCGATCATACTAGGCGGAGATGCGATGAAAACCCTACCCGTATGCGGATGACCATTCTCTCCACGGCGGCCAATTGCCTTTCCATCCTTGTAGTGTGTCTTTTCCACATCATCGAGATCACGAAAGTTTGTCACGGTGTAGGGGTCGTGGAGTTTGCCCGTCGCGTACATGGTACCGTAGTGATTGATCGAGAAGCTAGGCACCTGTTAGTGTCCAAGATAAAATGGGTATCCATGGGAGACAGACAAGTCTGCGGAACCTTTGACAAACTTCAGCTCTTCTGAAGTGAGCTTTGGAAATGCGTCGCCGTATTGATCCCACGAACTGGTCTGCTGCCCCTTAACTGAATTTGCCGTTAGCCATCCGGTCAATGAACTAAGGAACGTCGAGTTGGGCTCACAAATAGGCAGCGCCCACCATCCCAGAGACCTCTCCTCTGCTATTCTTGCGGCTTCTTTCGCTTCGGTTGAATCATCAATTGGCTCGACCCAGTCGTAGTTCTAGCAAAGGGCGTTCTCTGGTTAGTCGAGTGGCTATCCATGAGTCTTACTGTCAGCACTTACAAGCGCAAGACCGATTTGACCTTGCTGTTCTGTCTGGAACTCGGCACGATAAAGTGCCACCACGTGGGCATGTACAAGTAGACAGTTGTGCCCAACCCTGTACCATAATATCAGCTTCTTGCCCAAGTAGAGCGAAAGAGGAGTTCTACCTGAAGAAATCCGGACGAGTGTAATCTTTGATAAGTCCATCGGGGCCCAAAGAGCAGAAGATCCATGGCTACGGTCCACAATTCCATTAGCAATGCAAATGCTGCAGCTGTAGACTGATTCGTAGACTACCTCGTTGATGGTCAACCATCTCTTTACTCGGTCGCCGAATCGGTCGAAGCAGACCTCAGCGTAGGACACGAAGTCGTCAATAAGTTCTTTGGGGTCCGTTGCAGCGAATCCGCGATATTTTTCTTCGATGCTCAGGGGATGGTCGTAGTGATGTAAAGTGATTGTAGGTTCGATACCGGCTTCTAGTAAAGCGTCGATCTTGTTGAGTCCGTTGTTAGCATAGACTAAATCGAGCAAGAAACCCTGTCGCCGCAGTCTTTGATGTGGGATCAGCTCACCAAGTTGTTATAGTATTGGACACCCTTTTCATTGACTGGTGCATCTTTGACTCCTAGCAAAGCATTAGGTCAAATTGTGATTGTTGAGAGTCGGACTTGACGTACCCAGTGGTTTGATGCGTGTCCATGAAACTGAGAATCGGTAAGACTTGGCGCCATATTGCTTTAGGAGCTTCACATCCTCCCGCCACAGATCGTATGACCGGCACGCTTCATCTCCATTGGCGGGGTAGTCCTTCAGGAATTCGTCCCAAACACATGGCCCTCGACCATCCTTTGATGTAGCCCCTTCGATCTGATATGCAGCTGAGCTGTAAAAGACACATCATCAGCAAATTGAAGACCTAGAGGGGCTTGTTGATGGGGAGACCTACGCGTAACCGTGCAGAAAGTCTGGCGGAAGAATTCCCCGAAGTTCGGGGCGAGCAAGGAGTGTAGGCTGCTGAATCTCCCTAGCCGGCGAAAGAGACCCCATTGTCGATAGTCTGTCGAGGTTTTGTCAGGATGATGGTATTGATGTTCCCGCGTCTTGATTCTCAACTGCACGTCGTCTTCTGACCTTTATTCCACGTCCGGAATTGCAATCGCCACCCCAATCGAGACCGCAAAACTATCAGCATCACAACGTGGAGAATATTACACGGCGTAGGTTATGAACTGGACCCTCTTACCGGGGGCAGGTCATTCTATTGGAATTGTACCGGTCCAAGTCATGAATGACGCGTTTTCATTGGCTGAAAAGTGTCTGGGGCCGTAGGCGCCGACGGCGCCGCCGGGGCCGACGGTCCCGTCGACAACCCCTTGAATGCTCCAAAGTTCTCTAGCTCGAAGTTCCCGGCATTTCTCGATGTTATCTAGAAAACAAATTTCTTTCCTGGATCCAATATGAGCCTTTATCTCTGTTTTCATTAGGTAACACGAACCAGGCGGCGCCGCCGGCCCCGTCAGAACAGGAGATATCCTGGCCGGACTGTTGAAAGGCTGGCTGGTCCTGTCCCCGTGCTAAGGTCTAGTCAACCCGAAGGGCGGAATACCGATCTGATTTAGGGTCTACTCCCTATCAGGGGCCTTTATCACGCGTCCTGGGTACATGGACTGATCCTTCTTAGTCTTCTTATCATGCTGTGGCCCCGTGGGGATCGCTTGGAGATTTCGTAGCTCACTGCGTGGGGCAGTTCAAAGAACAACACCCTCTCGTCACCACACTATCACTAGCCTAGACCAGTTTCAAATCTCGTCTAGTAGTCCTCGACACGCATTTCCAGCCGGCCGCCAGAAGGGCCCCTCGAAGATAAATACAAGACAGCGAGACCTTGTCAAGACAACGTTGAAAGGATCATCCTGCAACACCCAGAGACGCATCGATTCACACAAGCTATCACCAGTCACTTTCCATCATGATGTTGCAACATCTCAAAGACACCACAGCCACGGGCTTTGGCTGTATGCTTCTCGTGTCTATGGGCGCATTCCTTTTCGTGAGTAACACTCAACCTCTAGTATGATCGGATGACAAATAAGACGGGATTGCTGAGTCGCATCACTACTGCTAGGGTTTCGATAACGGTTGGTGGGGAACTATTCAAGGAGCCGACGCGTTCCTCCGGGCATATGGTTCTTGTGACACGGTCGATGGTGTTGAGACTTGTCGCTTGAGCACAGCTCAACGATCGGGCGGCAGCTCTGTCCAGTCTGGCGGTATCAGTAAGTTGCGAGATCTGTCCCCTGTCGCCTCTTGATCGACCCCTAACGCCGATCCGCTTTAGTGATTGGCAGTCTCGCCGCAGTCTATGTCAACAAAGCCCTCGGCCGCAAGCGATCGCTTGTCATCACCGGTCTTCTGTCGATCGTCGGAATTGTCCTTGAAGTGACCAGTGGCATCGGCTCTGCAAGATTCGCGCAGTTCGTTGTTGGCAAGACAATTGCTTCGATCGCCATGGGCCTTTGCGCCAACATCATCCCCATCTACCTCTCCGAGACTTCGACACCGAGCGCCCGAGGCTTCGCCATTAATATGTACCAGAACATCCAGATCATCGGGTACTGCCTCGCGGCTGGCATCGTATACGCTAGTGCCAAGAGGCGCGATGCGGCTGGCTACCTGATTCCCATAGGCCTGCAGCTCTTCGCGCCTACTGCCATGGTCCTACTCTCGACTCTGCTGCCGGAGAGTCCCCGGTGGCTTGTCTGGAATAAGTACGATTCTCTTCTTGCCTGTTATGCCACAGCAGAACTAAAGTGAGGGTACAGGAGACATGATGACGCTGTCCGCTCAGCAACGACCCTCTTCGGCACCAAGACCAACAACTTTGACGCGGAGGGCTACGTCCGCGAGCTCGAGCTCGCCTTCGAGAAGGAGCAGGCTAACCCGGAGACGTCTACCTGGAAGGATCTGGCGCACGGCCCGGACCTACGGCGTACCCTCATTGCCGTCGGCATCCAATGCTGGCTACAGGCGCAGGGCTCGGCCTACATCATCAACTACATGGTCTCCTTCCTGCAGGACAGCGGCACCAGCGACGTCTTTCCCTACATCATGGGTCTCAATTTCGTGTACTACGGCGGCATCCTGACGGGCCACGTTCTTCCCGACCGGTACGGCAGGCGACCCGTCATCATTTACAGCACAATTGGTAACGCGATCTTCATGATAGCTATTGCCAGTGTCAACACGGCTATCTCCCCGTCTACAAAGCCCTCTGGGGCGGCGTCGGTCGCGTGCCTCTTCATCTGGCAGCTGACCTCCGGCGTCATGTCCCCGCTCATCTGGATCATCAGCACCGAGGCGGCGCCCACTCGCAACCGTGAGAGGGTCTTGTCCGTGGCGCTCTTTGTGAGCTTTGGCATCTCACTCATGATTACGTCCGTCTCGCCGTATATTCAGGATCCGGGCCACGGAAATCTGGGAGCCCGTATCGTAAGTCGACCACAGTCTCGGCTTCCCTTTGTTTCTCGGAGAGGGTTAGTACTGACACCAACAGGGTTTCATCTGGGGTGTCGCCTCTGTCATTACATCCATTTGGTGCTGGTTCATGGTGCCGGAGACAAAGGGCTTCTCTCTGGAACAGCTCGACCATCTGTACGAGCAGAAGGTCCCTGCTTGGCGTTTCGGGAACTACGAATTCCCCAGCTTGGTCCTCGCCGACGGGCAGGTCAAGGCTGATAGTGTCCACGATCATGATGTCGAAGTCGAAAAGGCCGCGAACGTGACCTCGTCCAAGGCATAAGTAAGTCGGTAATGCCGCCTTGAGAGCGAGTAAAGTTGGAGCATGTTTGAGTGAATGCTCAACTTCTCTTACAGTCACCACGGTACCTAAGTTTGGGTGACAGGGTGTCTCAAGGCATGGTACCAGTACATGTAAGCATCCCACAAAGAACAGAAGAAGACCGACGGACATACGCAGTCTAAACTCCATTGTAGTAGTCCTTCAGACACGCATTTGATAGTTCACAGTATTATATGCAATATTGGGCAAAAGAACAATCGCTTTCACATTTACAAACAGTGGGGGATTCAAGTGAAGAAATGTCAATTGCTCAAGCCTGTAAAGAACCAAGAAATATGTCCCAGTCGGTCGTAGAACTTTCAATACCTTGAGATATGTCCACCAAGCCATCATTCCCGACGCACGACGAAGGCAGAAACAATGGGTTGTCCGGGCCCCAGGACTGGAGGGTGGGGTCGTACAGAGGCCCGAAGTTGCTGCCGCTGAGGCCAGTTGGGGACCAGCTCGGTTCGCCACCGAATCCCGGATTTGCGGGCATGGAGGTGCTGTGCTCCGCGCTGTCTGTGCCAATCAGCCCAATGATGTCCTTCCTCGTGATACCGGCAAGCGATAGTCGACGACCGGCAGAGATGTCGTTCTCCATCCTGCAGAGGTGGTTGACCAACTTCGACCCCCGCGCACCGATGCCCGTCTGGTCAGCCATCGTCTCGAGCAAGGTGACTAGACCACTCAGCCGCATCCGCCGAGCCATAGCATCAGGCGGAGGGCGTCGCTCGCTGGAAGCCTTGACCAGGTCCAGAGCCAGGACGAGACCCGCGGCCACCAGCCATATCGTCACATTCCATAGCCTGTAGAACGGCGCTGGAAGACCTTCTTCGGCAAGGTCAAGGATCGTCCAGGCGGCGCGGACGCAAGAGCTCTGCGTCTTGGCCAGGGCAGGATCGCTCAGTGATTTCACAAAATAAGCTCGGTGGATCAGGTAGGTTCTGTATGCAAAGGTCATGCCGATGAATCGTCTCATGTGGACGTAGGTTGGCGGGTGTGACTCTGGAAGCTGGAGGCTGGCGAAGGAGGCAGAGACGGTGTCGAGATGGGCTGAAGCGGCCAAGACATTCTCGTACGATGGGTTCTGGCGAGGGGACAGTGTCCCGTAGAGGTCATACAATATTCTGGCTGACTGACAGGTAGCCGTCAGGTATGTCAGGGAATGTACGGTCCCTGGAAACGCCGAGGTGGGATTGCCCTCCTCCGTCAAGACGGGCAGAGCAGTGTCGAAGTTGTGAGGCGCAACGTCTGCCAAATAGTGTCAGAGAATCAGATGTTCATTCGACTTTTAGAGGCAAACTTACAAGTGTATCGCATGTAAGGGGTAAAGTACCACTCCGTCTCGACTAGAGTCCACCAGACCCTCCGTCCCATCTCGCGTCGCACGTCATCCTCGACCACCCCCGTCATCTTGCTGCCAAGCAGATGGAGATTCACAGCCCTGGCCATGTTTACATTGAGGGCGAACATGGCTCTGTGTACCTTGGTGTTACGAGATAGGTGGAATGCGTAATTGAGAGTTACCATGGCCTGGACTGCTAGAAGGGATGGCTCCGCTAAGCCATTGCAGCGGAAGAAACTGGCAAAACTGCAGTCAAACCACATGGGGGCGACCTGCTGCAGGCTGTGCGGTTCAAAGCCTGCCGCGATTGCTTGCTCGGCATCCAACAGATAAGCAGCATTGCTGAGGACGGCGAACAACAGCGACACAAACATGTTGTCGTCGGGCTGGTCACGATCTCGTTGGGTCCAGAACCTCTGGTGCATCTTCCTAAGTGTCGGTCCATGAAGACAGCCACAGAGCCAATTGAGGTTCTCGAGAAAGGCGTCGATCAGACTGTCGCACTGCGAACGAGAAGGCAGAGCAGCGAGACACGCACTGAAAGGCATAGGGTTGTACCATCTGCCCTCGTCCCTCTGATGGCTGCCGGTCATGCGCGAGTCCTCCTGCCAACGTTGGACCTGACCAATGTCGAAAGCGGCATCCTCCATTGCTCCCGCGAGGCCGCTCTCCTGGAAGTCGGGGTCCTCGGCGCCGTCTGCTGTCGACATGTCATCGTCGTTTTCCCCGTCATCCATCCGTAGCTTGGCCTCCACCTTTGCCAGACGGCTGCGCACATCATTCAATTGCGCTTTGAGGCTGTCGATCTCCGAGACCTGCGCGGGCGGATGCGACTGCTCCCTTCGCTTGCGTGATGGAGGAGTGGCGGCGGCGGCACGCTGACAGATGCCGGCATCTCCTCTCTCGTGGCATGCGCGACACGGTATCTGCTTGTTGCACTTGATCTTGCGGCGGTAGCATTCTGTGCAGCTTCGGAGACCTCGAAGCCGTGAGCTGGCCCCCTGTTGGGTTGGGTTTAGCGACCACTGGCCACGGGGGCGCAGATTTTGTAAAGAGACCGAAGAAGTTGCGCTCTGGTCCATTACCTTCTGCTGCGCCTGTGTATGTACGATGATGGAGCTGTTAGAGGATTTCGCCACAGGAAACAAGCGGCGGAAATCGAAGATGGCCATGTGGATGGCCCGCCCGCCAGGCGATTCATTTAGGCCTGGGCTGGCTCTACTAGCGCTAAGATTTTGGGGGTTAGTCGTTTTTCTCAGCGTGGTAAAACACCTGGACAACATTGAACACGATTACGAATCGACAAGAAAGTTTTTGACATGACCCATTCGCTGGGCTTGGAAAAGGGTGACATGGGAGGGAAAAGGAAACGAAGTCAACTCAAAGACCGACATGAAGATAAATGATTCTAATAGTCTTTAAATTTCACATAGTCGTACTTCCGGTCAAAAGCTACCTTAGTTATCAGACAATTCACTGGGGATGACAAAGAGAACATTCCTGTTCATCATTGGACTCTATGCAAGCAGGCTTCCTGAGTTGCACATTATTCCACAAGATGTCAGGCTTTGTGGTACAACAGTTAGAAAACACTTATATAGTGCCTAGTAAGTAATCAAGTATACAGGAAGTGTAATCCTTAAGCACCAAACATGATGAGGAAAGATTGAATGCCATATGTCTTGAGAGAACTATGTGAAATAACCAAATCTTATCGGCTTGCATCTAGATAAGACAACCAATCCTGACATACAGGACAATGAATACAACACCTGTGTTCCGAAGACAGTATCACAGTTTCTAGTACTTGAAACACAGATATGATACCTGATGTGTCCCACCCCTGGCTGAGGCTGGCTCGAAGGCTTGACCCCCGTACGTGCGGAGGCCGGACTTAGATCTGGAGTTCAAACTCTGGAACCAACCACGGCTGCTGATCCGTGGTTCTGACTTGACTGAACAGCGTGAATCATTGTTTTGATCCCAAGACGCAAGGATTGGCACTGACGTTGTGACAGCTGAGGGCCAAAGCAATCCATTCACGTGCTTGGTAGCCAGCTGCTAGCTTCTAAGAACGTTGTCCCTTGCACAAGCGCAACATAGCTTCACTTTCATCTCAGAATGCGTTTCACTTTTCGTCCAGAGAGATTTAATTAGTGAAGCACACCCTGAGACCTCACCTTAAAAAGGTCGCGCCTCACTGTCCCACCCCACTCCTGATCAAAACAACAACGGGCAACGCGACTCAGTCGTTTCTTTCCCCAAAACTTCACCACCCTTTTGCGTTTCTGTCTACTCTTGTACCTCTCAGACTCATCATCCCTACTGGGAAGCCACGGCCGATTGTACCGACGAAGTGGAATAGGGAGCAGCTGCAACAGCTTCAGGCTCTCCAACAATGCCTATCTCTTGTGTTCTCTGTGGCGCGCCCACAACGGATCCCGGTGACTCGCCATGGATGGGCCAGGTCAGGCTCAGTATGTTCTTCAAACAGTCAATGATTCCTATGCTCAACTAAACTAACATCTTTAGTCTTCGGGATGTTGATGCACTGGACAGTCGCGCGAATCTCTCCGCCTCAGCAAGGGGTTGCACGCATCGTCCCACTCCACGTGCCTCCCTATGCGGATCCAACCTGCTTGTTCGTCTCTCGTCCGACAGACATTGCATTTTTGAATGACAGCTTCCAGATGAATTCCGGCGTCGCCTTCGCGGTACATTGCCGCTGCTGGGAATTTCTGAACCTTGTTCGACCAGATGATGAGAATGGCCTCGCACGGGCGCTACTCCTCCTTTGTTACTCGTACCCCATCAACGACTCCGGCATCATCATGTTTGGGTACAATCATGAAGGCAGTGTTGCATACAATCAGGACTTTGACTTTTCCGATCTCGAGACAGGTGGTCCGTTTCATGTCCTACAGGACAATCCTCATTGCCTGGACGACCCGCTGGGCACGGAGTGGTTGCAAGAGTACCTCGCAGACCCTGAGATGCACATGCAACTGGAGCAAGATATATCTTGGAGCCATCCCGCCTTTGGAACCTCCTCACTCACCGCGATTGACCACAACAACGACCAGGAGGGAAACAACCAGGAGAACCCAGATCCGTTGTTCTCCTGCCTACCCGACGAGATCCTACTACAGATCATGCAGCTTATGCCATCAAAGGATGTGGCAACTTTGAGACGAACGTCTAGGTCTGCCGCCATGGTCCCCTTATCCAACTCGTTTTGGAGATCGCGTTTCTTCCCCGGTGGCGAATTGGACTATCTGTTTGTATCCCAGGAACACTTCGACTCGGCCAAGCTGAAGGGCAGTTGGAAGGATGTCTATTCCTATTGCAAATTCGAGCACTCCGACGAGCTTCGCAATGTCGCACGACTTGCCAAGATCTCAGCTGTGTTCCTTCGTCTGTTCGACATCATCCAGAAGTCGACCTGCCACGGCATGATCGTTCAGGGCGACTTCGAGCCGGATGGCCAGCGTATGGACATTGGCTGGACCATGGCCGGAAGGCAACAGCAAGGTTGGGGTGAGGTTGGTCCGAGAGTTATATTCCAACGTGCTGTCTACATGCCCGTTGTCCCCGAGATGGGAATCCATGTCTCCACGGTATCGGCTTTCGGCCGTACTTTCGTGTGCGGCCTACGATTTGAGCCGAAGAACGGCCCCAGCTCTACGATGGGCTACACGCACTCGGGAAGCGAGTCCAGCTTCTTGGTGAAGATGGGCCGCACAAGACGACGATCCAAGGGCATCGTGGCATTCATCCTTGCTCAGGACCACTACGGCATCCGCGGTCTGACTATTGAGACTCCCGATGGCAATAGTCCCTGGGTCGGAGACCACGAGGGCCTTGCAAAGAGAAGATTGGTCTATAAGCAGCCTGCTGCAGGTCACGCAACGGTTCTCAAAGGAGGGCTTGATGTAAGTTGTGCCCCTAGCAACCATTGCACTATTGCTTTTCCTTTTTCTCCAAATGCTAATTTATATTGTAGGCATTGAAGCTGGTGTCGCTTGCTGTGTCAGACGGGAAACCCCAGGTACATGTGCCTGCTGCAGACCTTGGGGCCTTGCATCCAACGGAAATCAGGAATGAGGCCATGTGGCTACCAGACGTCCCCCCTCCGGCCCTTTTTGTTAGGCTGGATGAGGAGTTAACCCGCGGGGATTACTACATCAAGCTCCAACCACTCACTTACGTGATGTTTGGTGGGCTGACGGGAAACCTACTGCACAATGTCTCTGGCTTTGTCGTCTGGATGCAGGGAACAAGTCACAAAAATATTCTTGGTGTGGGTGTTGAGTACCAGTCTGGAGACTGCGTTCCCTTGGGAGGAACATCTCCGCTCACCAACGCCCGTGGCTTCAAGAAACACACCATGCCCATCAATGGTCGGAAAGGAGAGCGAATTACCGGCATATCGATTTGGACACGCGCGGAGATGCTGTACGCCGTTGAGGTACGTTACCCCGCCCAGTTCTTCTGCATGTTTTGGTCAATCTAACCCCCGAGTGCTAGGTCCAAACGAGTTGGGATGGGAAGCAGAGGTTCCCACCTCGTGAGAGCCACTTTTATTCCCAGCCCAAGCGTACAGATCTCTACACAGTCAAAGGCAGTGTGGTTGGCTTCTGCGCTGCAGTAGTAACTAACACACCATTGTCCTGAAACAAAGAAGTGTCTACTAATGCTTGACTAGTCTGACAGACTCGAGACGCTTGGGCTCCTCTGTATCTCCCGCGAGGAGAAGGCCTGAGAGACATACGTGAATAGCAACCTTGAGGGTGCTGAATTGTCACCCGCTGTTTGGTATTGGTACATTCTGTGTGTGTTGCTGCTTGGCCCCTCGGAAATTGGCTGTCGCCATCATTTGTCCTGGGTAGGCCGCCGTCATCGTGAGGTGGCATGATAGGACTGTGATACTTCACCAGCAAAGACTGTGGTCAGAGAGAAAGGAGGGGATATTGATGACTGGAGCTGAGCTGTTCTAGGGTAATTGTTGCCTGATGTAATGACGGAAGATTCAGGCACTCTAGACAGGTAGTGTAGCCGAGGTGGTAACCTTTGTTTACAAAGGATAGTGAAGACATGGCTCTTGTAATTGGATAATCTCAATACTCATTCGCATGCCCTATTATGGTGAGATGAAGCACTGGAAAGAACTGGTTTGCACCCCTACAACATGCCTGGCATCCTGGACGCCTGCCTTTGAAGTCCTGTCATCTGCATGATGATAGTGGAGAACCCCCTATTATGCACTAAAGCGGTCTATGCATCAATGCGGTATAGCGCTATCGCGCGATCGCTTATCTCTCTTCCGCGCGTCGAGCCCAAGCGTAGGATCTTCAATTCAATTCCTGTCTTTTCCATGAACAGCGATAAGAACGACAAGCGCTCATCGCAACCGTTCTGCAATCGTTGTACTCAGCGCCGGCATAGCACGTCGTGCTCAATAGGCTCAATCCCATCCGCCACGCGGACGTCACTGCAGCCAGTATGCATCGATGACTTCAGCTGACTCCAATGGACCCACCAAAAGCGAGACCGAAAACGAAGACGTTTACAGGGCAAGTCGAACGAGAATGAAAACGTCAAGATGATTGAGGCTTACGCTGCTACAGATGCTGGACGTGCCGATCGAGGAAGGTCAAGTGCGACCTCGGGCGCCCGCAATGCAAGCGATGCACCAAAGCGCGGCTTCATTGCCAGGGGTACAACGTGCCTCTCTTCTGGGTGTCCCAAGATGAAACTTCGCAGTCATCATACAGGCGTCAAGCCATGAGCTTGCCATGTATGTTCTTCTCTTGGACACTTCCAACCCCTCGTGTACCACACTGACAGCGTTTACAGTGGGTAACCCGCACTGGCTCCCTGGCGAAGTGGATGATGTCGATGAGCACTTGCAAGATGTCGACAGGTCTGCGGCAAATGCCGTGCCAGAAGGTCTCTGGTCAGGTCCTTTTGGTCTATTCCGTCTGCGTAAGGATGAGGACGAGAGTGCTGTTTTCTTCGACCCTCTGCCACAGTCCGTCGACCAGACATCGCAACGAGAATCTGCAGCACCTCCTCGGAATGATCGTTCGGCGACGGCTGTCTCCGAACAGAAAGTGGATATGGTGAATGCGGTCCTCAGCCCACAAGGGGACGGTACTTCTCTCGACGACCCCGACAACCTCTTGGAAGCCGACCCAAATCTCTCCGTAGTCATTCGGCCGCAGCATGACTATTCGTCGTCAACGTCGATCCCTTATTTCTACGATGCGAATACACAGGCCGACAGCCTCGTGAGCACTTTGTTGGATCATTATATACGAAACGTAGCTACACTGCTACAACCCGTGCTTCATTCTCAAAACGCCTACAGCGCGATATACGCAAATGAGGCCATGGCTGTGGCCAACAAAGTTCCATGGAGGGAGGCAATGAAAAGTTGGAAGGTCTGGGACAGCAAGGTAGCACTGGTCTATTCTCTCCTGTCATCTTCGACCTCGCATCTTCGAGGACTGGAAGGGACGGACGACGCGAGTGCTATGGCGAGGTACTTTCGTGTGGAATCCGTGTCACGCCTCAGAGGAGCCTTGGATTCCCTGGAACTGACCCGGCACGACGAGGGAGAGGTCATGTCTGACCGCAAGCGATCCGAGTGCGAGGCTGTTTTGTCTGTGATGCTCACGCTAGTCACAGCAGATGTAGGTATTCATCCTAGCAATGCATCCTCCTCGTATCGTACTAATAGACTGGCAACAGGTCATGGATGGACAGATGGAAGAGTTCTGGATACACCTGGACGCTACCAAGGAACTGGTCTCTCGCCTAACAGGGCATGTTGAGCCAGAATCACCCGGAGCGCACTTCATCAATATCTCGACATTCCTACGCATCCTAAGCGACTCTACAGACATTGGGCTGGAGCCTCTCCCCTGGAGGCCCGACTCGGACGGCACGGCCGAGTTCCTCGGAGGTGGTCACTCCCTCGAATACACCTACGGCATAACAGCCAGACTGGTCAACTTCCTAAGCCGAGCCTGTCTCTTATCACGGAACGCTGCCTTCTACAGGGCCGGCAGATGTTCTCCACCAGAGGGCTTCTTGGTTGCGTGCCAGGCTTTGATCGACGAAATGGATGCCTGGCACATAAGCGAGGAAGAGTTTAGCTCGTTCCGCACGAGTGACGACATTACGATACTGCTCGCCTCTAAGCACACTCTCGCCTTTGCCGCCGGTATCCGAATCTACTTCCACGCACGTGTAGTTCCATGTAGCGCGCCTACGATGAGAACCCTTGTCCAGAGCGTCGCTGAGCAGCTTACCGATATGGAGAAGATCAAGAGATGTACCGGCTACGACGCCACGCCCACCGCGACTATCTCTTGGCCCGGCTTCATGGCCTCGTGCCAAGCAGATCCACCGGAGAGGAAGGTGTGGGAGGAATGGTGGAACCAGATGCTGGACTATCGGATCGGGAATATGAAAGGTCTATGGTCTGTTGTTAGAGAGGCTTGGTCAGTCCGGGACACCACGTTGGACGAGAATGACGCTCCGTGGGCTGAGGTTCTGAGGAGAACAGGGCGGCGGATATTGGCAATCTAGAATTAGTTCTACCAATGACCAAGCTGAGTCGCCAAACAGCTGAAGATAACGCTGACGGTTACCCCAGCTTTGCTGCAAGGGTCCCGGGTGGAGGCGGCATTGGCGAGGCACAGGCGAGCAACCAGGCTAGCCCAGATAGACTGTGGGGAAGAGCAAATCACAAGGTCGAGATAAGACTGTTCAAACCACCATTCCAGCGAACTAAGTTAGCGTCGGCCCAGTCCCCGCCTCGCTGACGCCTACCTCTTGCGGAATTGCCGACCTTCGGAGGTCTAGGACTTCTCAAGCTACTTTGGCGTAAAGATCACAGAAACAAATCACAAGATAGATCACAATCAAGCCATATATAGCAGAACATCAACGCTGTCATCGAAGGGGTTGGTGGATATGGACTGATAGCCACGGATCTCACACACTGCCGCATTCAAACTCGTTATCACACGCTAGCCTGAAAACATGGTCCAACGTATCGCCAGGGAGGCCGGCCTGCAGGCCTTCATCGACGCCATCAAGAAAGACGGCTGCGTCGTGATCAAGGACTTTGCAGACCTAGAGTCGCTTGAGCAGGCCAACAAGGAGGTTCAACCGTACCTCGATGCCTCCGTCTCTGCGTCCGCCAAGAGCACCGTCGGCGCTCTGAACGGCGGCACGGCAACATGCACGAGGCTCGTCGGGCGCAGCAAGACTGTCCGAGAGAAGTTCTTTTCCGACTCTCTGTATCAGGTATGCCACCATCAAAACATTCTGGAGTGTAGTCAAGCCCTTGTTCACAAGTCACGATAGGACATCGCGGACTACTTCATAGGTCTGGAGACGAAGATCTGGTACGGCTCCAAGCCGACCGTCCAGAAGTCCGACCCGCTGCTCTCCATCTCCATCACCATGTCGTCGCAGCCTGGCTCCAACAAGCAGGAGCTGCACCGCGACGACAAGAACCACCATGTTCGGCACACAAAGGCCACCGAGTACACAAGAGGTCGTGACATGCTCCTGGGCCTGTTTGTCCCTACGTGTGACACGTTCAAGGCCAATGGCGCGACAAGGATAGTGCCCGGCTCTCACCTGTGGGGTGACGATGAGCCTGACTTTGGCCCTACTGGAGACAAGGGCGTGGAGGACGCTGAGCTGAAGCGCGGAGAGGCCTTTGTGATGCTGGGAAGCTTGTATCACGGGGCTGGGCAGTACTCGATGACTACGGGCTGCCGTACTGTGCACATCATGTTTATGTGCAGCGGTGTTCATCGTCAAGAGGTAAGGTACTCCAGATCTCTCTTCCCTGGAGCTTTGCTGACTTCTTTGCAGGAAATCCCGTTCCTCAGCTATCCCATTGAGGACGTCAAGACGTATTCGAAGTTGGTGCGTGATAGGCTAGGATGGAAGCAGTCTGAACCAAACCTGGGATGGGTAGACCTGAAGTCCCCAGAGTTTCTGTTGGAAGAATAAGCCTTGTTTCAACAAAGCACCAGTTGAGAGATAGTCCACAATCAGTAAAAAGTAACACCTCCAACTTTTACAATCGTTATCTGTGAGAATCAGGATATTGGCGTCACAATGTCATTGTCATTGGACAATTGCTATGATATGGTCCGGGATATCTGTAAGCTGGGTCTAAGGTGGAGGCACTGCTGGAATTGTTTACCCCAGGTCCACATCAGCATTTCATTACCAGAGATGCCTTGTCATTACGTACATGATCAATGCATGTTATCTATGAGAACACTAGCCAAATGCCACCACAAATCATGTGTTCGAGGCCAGGAGCGATCCCTTCTCGACATTGGGAGGACACAAAAAAACTAGTCGTCCTAAAATTTGGCACCAAGATCGGTCATTGTCGCCCGTAGAGCCATCTCCACCACGGTTAGTCGAGAAGGCTCTAGCGTGAGCGCTGGTGGCATCAAGTCCACTCATGACTAGGGCCCCTTAGCCTCAACTGATAAGCAGGCTTTGCAATCCTTTTATCAAGAGAGGATGGGCAACCGTCAGCGAGGGTGGGTCTTCGACCTTGTCCGTCTAGCAGACGGCCTGTCAACCCTCGGGCGACCTCCTACAACCGGAGGCGAAACTCTGCTTTCCATTATCACTTTCTCGATTGGCCCATGTATATTAATTGAAGCCGTATCCCGTTCTGGATGCTCTGCTCTAGGTGACAGAGCCTCGAGCAAAGGCTTTTCGTACAGCTTCTTTCTTGAAAGCAACCACATCATGCAAAGCAAAGTCTTCTCTGTCCCTGAGAAGGGCACGGCGCAAGCAGGCATGGAGTCCCAGGCCGACGAGGCGAGCGGTGACTTCTCTACCCTGCCGGCGGGAACCAAGCGAGGCCTCAAGTCTCGGCACGCCCAGCTCATTGCCTTGGGAGGCACCATCGGTACAGGTCTCTTCGTGGGAAGCGGTGCGACGCTGGCCAAGGGCGGGCCGGGTTTCACTCTCATTACCTACATCATCATGTCCGCTCTGGTGTTTCTTATTGTCGGGTCGATTGCCATGACAGCATCGTACTTGTGAGTTTCAGAGCCAAACGGCCTATTCGTAGCAATACGTGACTGACTTGATTGACAACAGACCTGTCAAGGGCGCAACGCCTGCCTACTTTGCGAGGCGGTATGTGTCGACTTCTTTGGGATGGGCAATGGGTTGGTACTATTGGTATGCTTTTGTAAGTACGCTCGACTCTTTTGAAGAGAATTTAAATGCTGACATTTGATGTCCTGCGCAGGGGATCTTCGTACCTTATGAGATCACGGCAGCGAGCCTCGTCATCGACTTTTGGAACCCTCCTATCAGCCCTGCAGTCTGGATCACCGTCATGATTGTCGTCGTTGTCGGGCTGAATTTGCTCCCGGTATCGGTATACGGAGAGACAGAGTTTTACTTCGCCTCGCTAAAGATCATCACCATCATCGGACTGCTCATCCTGTCCTTTATCCTGTTCTGGTGGGGAGGTCCCGCAGGCAAACCTCTGCTGGCCTTCCACTACTGGAAAGACCCGGGATCGTTCAACACCTACATACTGGATGGATCCCGCGGATATGCCGTGAGCTTCTGGAGCACTTTGATCTCGGCTCTTCTGCCTGTGAGTATCCTCTAGTTTGACGCCTTGAATGCATTCAAGGCCCGTCAACTGACAACGAATATCCCAGTTCTCTTTCGCTCCCGAGATGCTCGTCTTTTGCTGCGGCGAGATGAAGTCTCCTCGCCGAAACCTCCCCAGGGCCGCAAAGAGCTTCATCATCCGAATTCTCGTCTTCTACATTGGCTCAGTCCTTGCCATTGGCGTCATCTGCCCATCAAATGAACCGGGCCTGAAGAGCGGTGACTCCGGAGCCGGTTCTTCGCCCTTCGTGCTCGGGATCAAACGTGCCGGCATCCGCGGCCTGGACAGCGTCATCAACGCCGCCATCCTTACCTCCGCCTGGTCCGCCGCCAACGCCTTCATCTTCCAGTCGAGCCGATCGCTGTATTCCATGTCGATCAATGGCGACGCTCCCAAGTTCCTGTCCAAGTGCACCAAGAAGGGTGTTCCCTACATGGCGGTCCTGACCACCTCTGCCTTCTCCCTGCTGGCGTACCTCAATGTCAACGCTGAGTCTGGTAAAGTGTTTGCGTGGCTCGTGAACCTAGTGAACACTGCCGCATTTATCTCTTGGACTGTCTGCGCACTCGTATGTCTCCCCAAAACCCTCCTTGCAGTTGAATCACAGTCTAATTAACCGTATTTCAGACTTCCATCCGCTTCCAGAAGGCCTTTGCAGCTCAAGGAATCAGCCGGACTGAGCTTCCATTCGTTTCGAAGCTGCAGCCTTGGGCCTCCTACTTTTGCATCGTTGTGTTCATCCTGCTCTGCTTGATCAACGGATTCGAGCTGTTCTTGCCGGGTGTGTGGTCTACCTCGTCATTTCTGAGCGCCTACATTGGCATCCCCATTTTCTTCGTGCTCTACTTTGGACACAAGATTACGGCGGGGAGGTCAGATAAATGGTGTATCCCTCTTATGGAGGTTGATCTCCAGACTGGCATGGATGAGCTGAAAGCAGACGAAGAGCTGCACCCTCCGCGGGCATCCCTGTGGACACGGGCGAAGAATTACGTAGCATCTAGAATGAGGAAGTAGCAAGGAACTTCCGTAGAAGATAGTTGTTCAGCCAGTGCTCTGTGTCAGCAGAGTTTGTAGACTGCCAAGTTGATACAGTCATCCCTACTGGGAGTTTGAATGTAAGACGTACCGCTCCGAAATCGGCGGCTCTCATCCCCTCTGATATCTGACTGTTGCCCGAACATATGCATTCCCAAGTCCACATGACAATGTTACATCGTAAGCCGAATAATTTGGTACCTGCGGCGTACAACGTCCACACACTGGGCCTGCCAAAACCCCAACCCCATAGCTGCACTGGGGCGATCATGCTCCCTGAAATTGGCCGACAGGCGTTAAGCCGAGAACTAAAATCGCCATAGTGGGACCTGGGCAGCCAATCCATAGCTGGCTTTTGGGTAAAAAGCCCCCTGGAATGGGTATTAAACCCGCCCGTACCCAACTCTGTTGAGCTGAGCGAACTAGCCCGCTCCTTGTACAACACCTCCAGATCCTCGCTGGAGACCACACATCTCGGCGATGACACAATCCAGTCCAAAACAGGTCAACCTGCTTCGAGGCTGGCCTCATCCATCTCTTCTCCCAACACACCTCCTCGCATCTTCATCCCAGGCTGTGCTCTCAGACCCGTCAGTCTTCGAGCCAGCTCTTCAATACGGAGCGGACCCGGGGTTTCAGCCGCTGCGCGAGGCCATCGCCACATGGATACACGGCCACTACAAGGTCGAGCGCGACCCTGAGCGTATTTGCATTTCGGGCGGCGCCAGCCAGAACATCGCTTGCATCTTGCAAAGCTTCACAGACCCCAATGTAACGCAGGCTATCTGGCTAGTGGTCCCGACGTATCATCTCGTCTGCGCCATCTTCGATGATGCAGGCTTCAGCGGGCGTCTCCGGGGTTTTCCCGAGGACGATGAGGGTCCTAACATAGAAGCACTGGAGGAGATGATGTCTCAATTGGAAGCCGAGAACGCACAGCGGCCAGCGGTAAGAGCCTATTTTCCTCTTTTTGCCAAGATGTTAAATCTCGGGCGGACGCTGACACGAATTAGCAACCACCTGTCAAGGACCCTGGGCCACATCGCAAGTTCTACCGCCATGTCGTCTATGTAGTCGCAACGGCTGCCAACCCTTCAGGCAAGACCATGTCGCTAAAGCGACGAGAGGATCTAGTGCATCTGGCACGCCGCCACGACGCCCTCGTTGTCTGCGACGATGTTTACGACCTGCTGCAGTGGCCACTTGACGGCGCACCCACAGTCCGGGTCGAAGCCGATGCGCATCCCGAGATGGTACTTCCTCGCCTCTGCGACATTGATCTCGCCATGGGACCAGCGCCAGAGGATCCCGGAAACTTTGGGTATGCGGTGAGCAATAGCTCATTCAGCAAAATGGTTGGACCTGGCATGCGGACGGGATGGCTTGAAGGGTCCAGGGCTTTCGCCTTCGGACTGGCGCAGACTGGCTCAACAAAGTCTGGAGGGTCACCAAGCCAATTCTCTTCCGCCATACTGGCAGACATGGTAGCTTCCGGCGCATTGCAGGAATATCTCGCCACCACAGTCCGGCCGGCGCTCCAGCGCCGGCACCGCCGCATGGTGGATGCTGTCCAGCAGTACCTGAAACCTCTAGGCATCCAGTCCCGCTCATCAGGGCTCATAGACGGGCATGCTTATGGTGGGTACTTTGTGTGGTTGCAGCTCCCTCCAGGTCTTTCTTCCAATGACATCGTGGAGGCGTCAATGGCAGAGAACCTGATCGTCGGGACCGGCCCCATGTTTCAAGTACATGGAGACGAGGAGAGCGTTGATCTGGACGGTTTTCTCCGCCTAACCTTCTCTTACGTCGCAGAAGAGGACCTTGCCGAAGGCGTTATTAGGATCGCGCGTGCCATAGAGGGCATACGCAAGGAGCCCGCTCGGTATAAAAGGAAAGCAAATGGGACGCTGGCTGCCATTGTAGAGTCAGCCCGATAAATATACGGACTTTCTAAGATTTAAAGTGTATGGATTAGCTGTCACCCTTGGACATCAAAGTAATCTTAGAATGTTCTCCATCTCCACACATTACCACCTGAACTAGTGGCTGTGGGTTGGGGTTCAAACGCCTACAGAGCTAGCCTGTAGTCGCATCTCCACCACTAAACGCGCCCACGTGTGGCCACGAGCGCCACTGACAGATTGGTAATGCTGCTATCAGGAAGCGACGATAGATATGATGCAACAGCCGGTGAAATACCGGCGTGCTGAGACTCTCAAGTTCAATTACGATGCTTCGAAACAGTACAAGAAACCCGCGATGTCACACCGTCAGATCACCGGCTCGGCAGTGCCCCGGGATGATGGCCGCCCCTCCTTTAGCGACCGCAGAATGGACAACACTCGCAAGATTACGGCCTGCATAGGTTTGTAGACTACACTTCTTGCATTGCCGTATTATCTGATTACTAACTTCTCATATCATGAAGCTTGCCGGAAGCAGAAGGTAAATTAGTCTTCAAATTTCCTTCCCTTCTAGCAAAGAAAGACTGTCGGCATCCAGGCTGATCTCTAACAGATCAAATGTCACATCGTCGATGCACCACCGTGCACAAGGTGTAAGAGACGGGGCCTGAAATGCACCATCAATCAACCTTTGCATACACTTCTTGACGATGATGTATTGTAAGATTTTATTTCCTCATGTGAGATGTTAGGGCCTCTCCCTGACCAGTGTTCCCCTACAGATGGAAGCAGTCAGTCACACGAAAGATCCATTCTCTGGAGGCGCTGATGACCTGGTCCGCGACAAGTTGTCCTTACCCACGGAGCAGGGTGAAACTTTGGACGCCCATGAGTCAGAGATTCAGGACGCGGGCGGCTACTCTTCTCACAGCGATCAGACTGACTCAACAAAAGTGCCCTCTCCGGAGAGCCAACGCCGAAGATGGGAAGTCCGAATGAACATCGAGAGCGCCCCGGCGATCATTCCCGCTGCTTGTGTCAGCGAGATCGCCATCGAACCGGCAAACAGAGCCACGCCAACAAAGTGAGGGGGCGATCTCGTGTCTGACGGGGTCATCTCGCTCTCTCAGGCGGAGTCTTTGTTTGCACTGTACTCTGGCCGCTTAGACCATTATCTTTACTCGATCCTCGGCGAGTCCACTAACTTTAACGAAGTTCGAGCTCGTTCGCCTTTCCTCCTTGCTGCCATCTGCACGGTGGCATCGCTTCAGTCAGCCGACCTTGGATTTCTGTTCACCAAGTGCCATGAGCGGTTCTTTATGCTGTCCTCGTGGCTCTCCAAAGCAGTCGAAGTGAGCATTGATGATATCCGTGGCGCTTGTATCGGTGCATTCTGGCTGCACGACCTCTCTTGGAATCTCGTGTCGATAGGTATGCCCCTTTCCTCGCACGACTTTAGTACTCGGATATCATATTGACATCATAACTAGCTGTGCGAGCTGCCACATCCAACCATCTACACCGGGCGTTCCAAAAGGCCATCGATGGCGATCGCACAGCATACTTACAAACGCGCTTGTGGTATCACGTCTTCATATGCGACCACCACTTCAGCGTTCCCTACGGTCGCTTGTCTATGGTGACGGAATGCGAGGCGATCTGATCGGCCAGCAAGTTTCTGACGTCCACGCATGCCACTGAAGATGATGCTCGCCTAGTCAGCCAGGTCGAGATATGGATGCCGGCAAGAAGTGCCGTATCAGACTTTGGCCTCAATGTAGAGACTTCCATTCCCACAGAGTCCATCCCGCGACTACGAAAACACATCAGGTCTCTGGACACATGGCGCGCTGCATGGGATGAAAGATTCGCACCCAGTCTGCACGTCGGCGAGTACCCGGCGAAAGGTGTCGGGTTGTACTACTACTTTACCAAGCTTTACCTTTGCTCTCACGCACTTCGTGGGCTCTCATTAAAGCCAGCGACCGGGGGTCAAGATGCCACGAGACATGGCAGTCGACTTCATCCAGAACTCGAAGAGATAGGGTACATCGGCGTCTTCTCCGCAAAATTTGCGCAAGAGATACTATGAGCGACGGAGGGAGGAGTTCCCTCCGGATCACGGTGCGTGCATGAACTGCTACACTAACATGGATGAACATGCTTGCTGACACGCATCTTCTGCCAGAGCGCGACCCGACCAAGGATTACATGCAGGGCCATACCATCTACGGCTCATCGGCTGCATTCTTGAAGAAGGTAGCAACGGCTGATACTCGAGCTTGAAAGAATTAGACAAAAGTCTGCCTAGTTTAGCATTTCAGGATTCATCTACTATGCATCACTTTGAATATCGAAGTAGCCCTGTCGAGGTGGTCTGCATCCTTAGCTCTTGCACGCTCTCCCATGATGAGGGACAGACTTGCGAAGCGTGTGATTGAGAAATGACTGATCAAGAAAGGCTATTTTAAGTATTGGGATCTATCTTGATCTATCCTTAAACATTGCACTCGAAATCCCTCTCTTTCACAAGATAAATGCGAAAGCAAGAAAGTAGGGAAGCATGTAGTGGAGCTAGAAAACACTGAGTTAGACTAATTCGAATAAGACTGATGGTAAGAACTTACTGGAGATTTGATAGCAACATCCCAAAAAGCCACAATCGAGAACCTATTTGAAGAGAAGATAATCGGCAATCTTCTTATACCACGGTCGTGCTTGAAGTCGTGCCGCTTCCAAAGCATCCATCTCAGCATACGCTTCCCGTAACGCTTGTTCCACCGCCTCCTCGGTGAAGCAGCATGCCGGTCTGTTTCGTATACCTAGAGTCGCGGGACGTGGAGTATAGGCGACTCTGCTTAGGCGATGCAGTGGAATACGTGGCATCTCAGATAATTTGCAAGTATAATGTACTGAGAATGTCGGTATCTCCGAAGTAGTGAGATTTGGGGTATGTCTTTGAACTGATCGAAGGATGAGTGAAAGTAATAGGCTGCTTGGTTGAACAGAAGGAAAGAATGTTGAAATTTTTCATACGCTTGGAGACTTCTATACTGACGTGACTGCATCGTGAACCATAGAACTCACGAACCTTGTGTTGGACGTACCTAAGTGGGAGGCTGTGATTCATCCATGGCACGGAATCGAAAGATAACACGCTCAATAATGACACTGGCTACTTTGAAACTGTACTACGCTTTTGCTCATCTAGTCCTCAACCTATTGTGCTGGGGACATGGTTCTAATCCTCGCCTGGCCAAATCTTGTTCGCCAGTTCTCGCACGAGCTTCAACTTTGCGATCATATCATCTCGTGTAATGATATTGCCCAGATGGGAGCTTGCGAATCCACATTGCGGAGAAACGCTGATTCTTTTCAAAGCGTCCTCCCTGGTCTGGCCCGTCCCTTTCGCCATGCAGTTAGCAGCTTGGAAGATCTTCTCCTTCATCTGAGCGACGCTCTCAAGCTCGGGGAATTTGCTGGAGATCACGCCTAGCACAACGTGCTTATGCGCTGGGAGCTTTGGCAAGGGCTCAAAGGTACCTGAACGCTCCGTGTCGTACTCGAGGTAATAGGTATTGCAGTCCACCTCCTGGAAGAATTTGGTCGAGATCGGGTCATATCCGCCCTCGGCCACATGACGGTTGAGTGCATTGATCTGGCCGTACAGTGCAGTCATTATACAGCTTGATGTAGGCGTCAAAGAGAAAATCGATATCTTCGCCTGCCTCTTTGAACCCATTGATCATCGAGGGGTCGCAAAAGTCTACATGAAAATTTAGCAGCGGTACTTCTTGGACACTGGCGACGACTTACAACCGAGGTTGGGATCATCGATCGTCACGTTTCTGCAACCTGCATCATAGAGAATCTGTAATTCGGTACGGTAGGCTAGCGCAACATCGGCTAGATACTCTGCATCGTTGGCATAAACATCTTCGGGATAGGCATCTGCTCAAAATGCTTGGATAAAAAATCTATCATGACGCTAAAGGTACTAGAATACATCATGGTTCCTCAGGCCTTCATTGTAAAGAGACTTGATCGCCACCTCGACCAGTCCCAGGAACCTGTCCTCTTCGATGCGGACGTGGGCGCTCTGCCACACTTTCCCATCGTCCCGTCTCGCCTTCTGCCCTACGCTCGGCTTTGATGTGTCATTGCCCTTTGACTCTTCCTCAATCTCCTCCCCTGGCATGACCATCTCGGCATGCGCACTGAAGTATCTGTGGCCCGTCATTGCAGCAAGATTCCGAAAGCCCTTGTGAAAGAGCCCCGCTGGTTGTATCTCCGCCACTGCACCGGCTCCCTCGCGCATGAACATGGTGTGCGTCAGGCCCGCCCCGTGCACACCGACAAGCACGTCTGTCTCCTGCACGACACGTAGCTGCTCCGCAAGCGGCAAAACAGCCAGGTCGACGACTTGCACGTCGACGTTTGGAAATCGTTTGCGGACGGCATCGAGTAAGGACTCGATGTGGAGGAGCCTGCGTGAGCCCTTGCGGTCGATGAAGGTGAGGGTGATGTCCTTCTCCTGTCCCTTCTCCATTTTTCGTGGACCAGTAGAACGTTCGACACCGAAATATTTGAAGACGCGCCTGACAAAGAGTCTGAGAAGGGGTGACTCGGTGCAGTCTCGGGCCACCCAGTCGTTTTGCCACAAAGGATTGCTTCCGCCCGGCAAAGGGAGGATGATGTTCAAAGGCTTGTCAGAGAACTCCTGGATCTTGGCTGCGTCTCCGGCCATGTCTTTCAAGCGCAAGGGCGGCTTGCCCGAGAAGATCTGCCACAGATCAAAGGTTGACTCCTTGGCATGGTCATCTAGTAAGATAATCTGCGTCTTCGCAATATCATCCGGCGATTGAAAGAACCCCTCGCTGTTCCTGTCCGGATCGTGGGTGAGCCGGAGAGCGTCGATGGTCATGGTCATGGACCAGATCTCCATCAAGCTATGCCAGAGATTGTTGCTCCCCTCCCGCTTTACAAGCAAGGCAAACTCGCGCTTCTTTCCAGTCGTATCGGCTAGTAGCTCCGGTGTTTGCTTGAGGTCCACAAAGTTGTCGAAGATGACCTTGGGCCCGGTCGAATACCAGTACGGCTTGATTCGCTCAAAAGGTATTAGACCCTTTGCCGTCTCATTGACGTCGGGTTGACGGATGTGGCAGTCTAGGACAAATTTCTGGCTAGTGGCATCCAGGACAGCTCCTTGTCCAACGCAGAAGGAGTCGTGATTGTCATCGTCGCGCACATGGCTATGGAAGCAGGTCAAACGCGCCCGTGACTCCGGCGTGCAGTACTGTATGCTATGGTCTCTAAGCTGCTCGAGATATCTGGGGCTGAACCGGTCAACACAGAACTCTGGTTCTCCGGGTCTTGCTGGCGGTATGGCGCCCAACTCTGGTATTGACAAGGCCGGGGGTCCTGTCGGCTTTTGTGTCGAAGGCAGCAGCCAGTCCGGGATACTTCGAGAGTAGGGTTGCCTGGCTACCGAGCCGGAGAGGTTGTATATGAGCAGTGCAAGAAAAGAAAGACTAGTTATCAAGGAGACCAGTCGTCTGCCTACAAACGAGTGTCGGGCTATCATCGTGAAGTTTTGTTTGACACCATGGAAGTCGTCGTTGGAAAAGAATGAATCGTTCAAAGGAGATCCAGACGGATTCCAGGCTCATAAGATGAATAATGTCATCACAGATCCAACAGCACACTGTAAGACAGGGGGGTCGCATCGATGCGGCCACTCTGTGAATAGATCGTCAGCCCGTGGGGGCTGAGCTGGACCCAAAAGGTGGGCAGGAATTGACTAAAGCAACGTCAGCACCGTATAAGTAGGGATTATTTAGAATCGATCGACGCTTTATCTTCCCATTCGCTTTAATAATCTCCATTTATTTAAGCTAACATCTCCATCCTTTCTCATTGCTATCTTCATGAAGTGGCTCCAAATCATGTCAAGAATCCAGGTGGTCGAGCAAAGGGGTCGGTCTTTGTGAAGCACCCAACCAACAGACAAACAAAATTGCAGAGTAACCGCCTGAGCCAACAGCCATTTCTGCAGGCATGGTGTGTGTGGCAGCCCTTGCATGCTTAACATTTCTTCTGCAACCTGGAGATTGGGCGTCGAAGCGCTTGGCCCCATCTCACAGCCCCCAGACACTTTCAGCCTATCATGTCCAATAATAGTTTTCGCTTCCAGCCTGTCGGGTCCGGGACGCTCGCCTGATTCGACGTTATCCTCACAAACGTTGCAGACATTCGACTTCTGTGACTTTTCGCTGGCAGAGCCCGAGCTAGCATGATCGCAGGGTTCCATGGTGGAGATGGGCTTGTCTGTTGGTTCCAAGCTGGCTGTCCCTTTGTTGTCCTGGAACCAAAAGAGTCCGTGATCGTCAAGGAGTCGCTCGGTGCCCAATAGCCAAGCTCAAGAAGGTGTAACACTTGGAAAATTTCCAGCATCAAGGCCTTTCTGGTTGATGAGACCCCGTCTTTTTGTGTTGACACACTTCAAGACATGGCGGTGCATCCCTAGGAAATCTCGCTCCGGAGAGATATGCCAGGGCTCGAAGACAGGAAACGGCCCTGGACCTTGTGGGTAACGTGTCTGGGGCTTTGCAGGCCATGCGTGACAGTCGACTCCTTTTCCCACCCCCGGTCTCGTCGTTATGTGTGCCAACAGGTGGTAGGGAAAGAGCCTAGAGCCCTGATCGGACCCAGACTGTTCGTTCAATCAAGTTCAGGATTACTCTTTCTCAAGCGCCTGGTGGAAAGCTTGAGTCTAAGCCAGCCACCTTCGTACCCTTCCTGCTCGTCTTCTATGTCTCAAGAAACTTGCCACAGTGGGTGCCAGAACTGACACATGTCTGTCTCGTGCATACATGGAGTTTGTCGGCTCCTTACAATGCTGCCTCTCTTCACAATTCCTTCTCTGGCCAAGTTCGCGAATGCCGTTTGCGCCCCATATCCTGTTCCCCTTCGAATCGGCAACGTCTCGCTGCCGAACTTAAAGATAGCAAGAGGCGTCGAATTGTCTATCGGAGAGCCCCCTCAAAAAGCAGCATTTCTGCCTTTATGGTACGGATTTCTTTCCGCTTTGCCCTTTGTCGTGGCCTCCACATGTGGTCATCTGTCTAATACTTTGCAAAACCGATAGGCCATTAAACAACACGTTCGTGTATGGAACAAACGGGTATTGCCAGCCGGGACAACCGACATCAGACTCCTGGACCAGCGATGGCTGTACCACCTATCGAGGTGGCGCGTACGATCCACTTGCCTCGAGGACGAGGGAGCTCGTAGGGGATGAAGCATTCGCCGACGACTGGGATGGAGACGGCGTCGTCGGAAGCCCTGCATACCCACGCGTCACGCAGATTGCTGATAGGCTGCGATTATCAAAGAATGTCACACTCGTCAATTTTCCTATCGGCATAGCGCAGAATGACTGGGGACCTCAGGCGTACCTACCGATGATGGGTCTTGGGCTGGGCCTTGACTCGACGTTGTTGAAGACTCTCAAGTCGTCGAATCGCATCCTGTCCCGGTCATGGGGCTTCTTCTGGGGTCGGAGTACACCTGGAGTTATTTACTCGAAGCAATTGGATGGAAGTCTGATCCTGGGCGGATATGACCGCGCGAAGGTTTCAGGGCGAGGATTCACAGAAGCGCTTGCCGCGCCGGGGTCTTTTCCCGAGTGTCCGTCCCAGATGGTTGTCTGGGTATCAGATATCGTTCTCAACTTCTCCAATGGCAGCGACGCCAGCATCTTTCCTCCTTCAAGCCCCATGAGGGCGTGCATCACGCCAAGTCTCCCTGCCCTGATGAGACTGCCACTTGATCCATACTTTGGCAACATGATGCAGTTCACACAAGAGTCCATCTATCGGATCGACAGGTCTACCGGGATATACTTTTGGAACATGAGATATAAAGCAGGACACCGTCCGTAAGTACAAAGACAACACGATGAACTCGAGCTAGTCATTAACGGCTACCATTGCAGATATGACGGTGATCTCACCATCACCCTTCAATCGGGCTTATCGATCCGTATCCCCAATGACCAGCTCGTCATGCCACACACGTACATCAATCAGACCACCGGCGAGATCGAGGTCAACACAACAAGTCCGGACCTTGTCATTGACTCCCTCCAAGCTGAAGAGGCAGACAAAATGGCACAGATTGGGTGGCAGTTCTTTACATCTGCCTATCTCATGGTCAATCAGGACACGAATCGCTTTACCTTGTGGGAAGCCAATCCGACCGCAGCCGAGGACTTGGTTGCGGTCAACACGACAGGGGATGAGTCAACGGCTTGGTGCATTCAAGATGATGCGACATACTCTCCGCAGAGCACCCCTGACTACGATGTTGGCCCGCAAATGTCAAAAGCAGTGATAGCCGGCATAGCGATTGGTGTCTTTGTCGCTTGTTGCCTTGCTCTTGGCTTTGGCTATTGGTTATTTGGGCGACGGAAGACCCATGCAGTTGAGGAAGCCGCCCATCCCCTACAAAATCAAACGCACATTCCTCAGGCAGAGGCATTGTGGAAGAGTGAACTAGATGCGGGAGATGTCAGACAAGCTTCAACAACACAACAGTTCTCGAACTACGGAGACGGCCCGCATAGCACGACAAAATATGAGTTGCCGGCTTGAGAGGAATAACGCAGCAGAGACCGGCCTGTAGCGTTGTGATATTGGCATTGTATCATCTGCTGTGTTGCCACGATTAGGTTTATCCTACTACCTAATGATGATCGTATCATCAGAAGTTATCTTTCCGGATGCGCCGTGCATCCGGCACAACTTGTAAATACTTTGGCATAAATGAGTTGCGTAAAACCTGATCTAATATTACTCATAACACATATGTCTCGAGAGAGCTTGGTGCGAAGAGCTCTTCCGGTTCATATTTTCGCTTCGCCAGCCCTTGCTCGAAGGAGTACTGAAGGAACTTATCTAGGACGTGCTTATTTTCCTCGAAGCCGTCCTGCCACCACCGCTCCTGTCCGCCCATCAATGCCTTTGTCTCCTCGACGTGGTCCTCCAGCCAAGGAAGCATGTACCTTAGTGCCGCACGCTCCCGCAGCGGCTCGTAGGCCATTTCAAGAGCTTGAGAAAATGCCTTTGTCAAGGTCTTAGCAACCCATTGGTTTGCCTCGTGCACGCTGCGTTTAAGCGCAACTACATGCATGATAGGAAATATGCGAGTTCGCGCGTAGTAGTCAGCTTCGACCTTCTTGTAGTCTGGGAAGAGGCGGACGACGTCTGGTGAAGTATCAAAGGTGGACGGCTTCGTGGCGCTGAAGATGGCGTCAATGGTGCCGTCTGCCAGCATCTGTGATAGATTCTGGCCGGGCTCGATAGGCGTGACCTTGACACCTGGAGGATACGAATGAGGTACTTTGCTTTGGCGTGGTCGGTCCGATGGCTCTA
Source organism: [Phialemoniopsis] sp. UDSM-2020 (assembly GCA_018873225.1). Taxonomy (NCBI): domain Eukaryota; kingdom Fungi; phylum Ascomycota; class Sordariomycetes; order Thyridiales; family Thyridiaceae; genus Thyridium; species [Phialemoniopsis] sp. UDSM-2020. The sequence continues at coordinate 3,750,632 of JAEILZ010000007.1, forward strand.
TGGCACCAGTGAAGAATTCAACGCTTGTTATGGGCACGCCAAACTCTTCCTCCATAATCCCACGTTGCCACACCGGGGCTGTCACCATTGGGACAAAGTCAGAGATACCCGAGGCGAACTTGCAGCTGCAATAAAATACATAGAGATCATACTTTGGTACTCGGGGCTTCCAATTCTCTTGCCTCGAAGGTCCTTTGGCCTTGAGATACCTGCCTTGGCGTTGATGTACATCGATTGATGCCGAAAATACCTTGATGGAAACACAGGTATTGCTATGAATGGCGGATGTTCTTGATTGAGTGTGAGCACGTATGAGGACAGCGAAAGCTCGCACACGTCGAACTCTTGGAACCGCAATTGACGGAAGAAGCTTTAGTTTCACCACACGTTAACACTTTGATCCACCCATGTCTAACTGGGAGGAGTACTCACGTCTCTTCTACGCGATAATTCAAGAAGATCAAGTCAATTCCCTCGGGTCTTACCCGGCCGTCTTCGATCGCCTTCATGCGATCATAGTCCCAACAGGCAAAGGAGAGACGTAAAGGCATCTTCGAGGCTTCGGGCTAGCAATGCTTAAGTCTGGAGAAACGAAGGGACAACTACAAAGACGTAATTCAGAGATCTTGAACCACCATATGAGCCCAACATCACTAGAAGATTGGACTTGTTCCGATGGTAAGCTCAACTGCAACCTTTGCGTCACATTTGGCAGTGGGGCCCGAGCCGCGGCTCGCAACCGCGGCCGACTTCCGCCACCTTCAGACATCACATCTTAATACCGGCATTTCCATCAAATAGCTGTCGATATCTAATGCACATACAGTCATCCTACCCCAGATTTTCCCCAGCTTTCTTCGTTTGAGCTTTGTCGCATTCACAACGATGGTGGAAGAAAAGAGCGACAGCGAGCAAATCGAGCTCGGACATGGCAAAGATGGCCTGGCAGCCCAGCCTGGCAAGATTGAAGATGCCGTGTACCGGGACCGGCATGGCCTGGCACTAGTACCACAGCCGAGTCGCTTTCGGGATGACCCATTGGTATGTGCATATTCAGTGTTGTGTTTTGCACTTGGGAGCTTCAGTAACTGACCGAAGTTGCCACGCGTAAAGAATTGGCCGTCGTGGCTCAAGTGGCTAGTCCTCCTTCAAGTATCCTTTCTCGCCATGCTCGGCCCCTTCAACTCGTCCGTTGTGAACCCGGCCCTAGTGACGCTCGCGGGTGTCTTCAAGATCCCGGTTGGATCCGCGCCCCTGCAGACCACCACGGTCATTATTGCTGTTGGCTTGGCTCCGCTCTTCTGGACGCCGCTGGCCAACATCTACGGGCGACGGCCCAACTATCTGTTGTCAACCCTCATCGGCATAGCGGCGACTATTGGCTCGGGACGAGCTAGAACATGGACGAAGCTCATCGTGGCCCGCGTGTTCAGCGGCATCGGCATGGGTGCTGCGATGGCTCTCGGTGCGGCTACTGTCAACGACCTGTTCTTCTTGCACGAGGTTAGTAACAACCCCATCTCTACTATCCGAAGCTGTGATTAGAAACGGGGGCTAATCGGCACTGCAAAGCGTGGTACCAAGATGGGTATCTGGACCGTCTTCCTCACGAACGGGGCCCATGTCGCGCCGGTCATCGGTGGCTATCTGGCGCAAAAGGCCGGAGTTCGCTGGTGCTTCTACTTGCCGGTCATCGTCACTGCCGTATCCTTTGTCGTCATGTGTATTGCACTACCCGAGACACTGTTCTCACGGTCCGAGCAGAACCTCGCCCGGCATAGGGAGCGCACATACCTCCAGATGCTCTTCAGCTTCCGCCGGAACGCACTGCTTGACAGAAAAGTGCACCTGAGAGACTTCGTTCGGCCGTTCGAGATGCTCAAGTATCCTTCTATCACGCTTACATTCATCTACTATATTGTCTCGTTCGCCTTCTCTTCTATTCCGCCCGCCGTCACAGTGGCAATCCTCTTCACCAGGATATATCACTTCCAGACCGGCGCTATCGGCTTGATGCTGGGCCTGCCACTCCTCCTTGGGTCCATGCTTGGCGAGGTCATGTCAGGCCCATTCTCGGACTGGGTGGTGCAGCAGCATGCCAAGCGCCACGGAGGCGAGCGAAAGCCAGAGGCACGTCTGCCTGCATCACTAGGAAGCATTCTGCTTTGCCCCGCTGGCATCATCATCTACGGCGTGTGCCTGCAGAAGCAAACCCATTGGATGGGTCCGGTGATGGGCATGGCCATCGCGAGCTTTGGCTTACAGCTGGTGACCACGGTCAGCTATACGTACTGCAGTGATTGCTACAAGCCCCAGTCTGCCGAGATTGGCAGTCTTTACAACTTTGGCCGTCAGACCTTTGCCTTTCCGATGGGCTTCTACGTGTGAGTCGGGTTTCATCGACACAAAGAAACACCAGTTGCTAACCAAATTGACAACTCACAGGTTACCCTTTGCAGACCGCATAGGAATCCAGTGGGCGTGGATTACGCTAGCACTGATCACGGCTTTAACCTCGCTCGGGGTTGTTGTGCTAATCTTCAGGGGAGAGCAATGGAGGAAGCGCTTGGGAGATCCGCAGTTTCACAAGGATATTTAGTAGAGTCTCATAACCAATGTTTCCGTGTGTTTCACTTAAGAAAGCTTTGATTGCATTTTATAATTGCAATAATTTCAAGTGGGTGACAGATTAGTTGACGGTTTGCCATCCCGATGTACCTCAATTCTTAACGGATCATCTAGGATTATCCCACTATCAAAGCGCATATGAATCATTCATTTGTTAGAAACTTGGGTAGAGATCGATGCAGACCCGTCAACCTTTGTGACACCCACTTGGCTTTGTGTGTCGCCTCTTTAATCCGAAGACAGTCTGTAGACCTGAAGCTGTGATGAGCATATGTTTCTCCTGGGTACCTTACTCCACATTTTGCAAACGTTTCCCCGCAGGAAGAGGCGGCGTCGATGGTGGCGGAAAAGCGATAGATTGTCCAATTGGTCGACCAAAGAGGGGAAAGGGACTGGACGTTCGGCCAGACAGCCCAGAGGAGGCGAGAAACAACGTAAATCCCCCATATCTTCCGAGATAATACGCTACCCCGGCCAGAGGACCTTGAACGAGGCGCTACAATACTAGCCTCTCCACTAGCCCAACTCAACCTGAGCGTGACCTCCACCAGACGGTACCCTTAAGTACTCAATGGGCTTTAAGCAACTGCTGACGTCCGATTTTACCAATCGCGGCACTTCACCTGTCAAACAACCATTCGGTGACGCTTGTGCGGACGGCTCCCTCGGCTCAACTCCGTTACAGATCCTGGGCGACAAACTCTTTGGATTAGTTTACCACGGTGATATCTGCTTATGGCACGTCGGCCGTCATGAAACAACGGCTGTCCGCTGGCAAGGCATGTGTCAGCTGTCGCAGGAGGAAGAACCGCTGCGATGGGTCTCGCCCCCAATGCGGCATCTGCCGAAGTCGAGGCATAGATTGTGTTTGGCCGACCACACCTGCAGAGAACCTCAGCGTCGACGAGTGAGTTGCCATTACAGGTAGATCCATGTTGGCAGTTGCAAATGTTAATTCGCTGCAGGCTCCAGAGTCTCATGCAGGCGAAGCTTCGTAATGGAGCTACAGTTTCCCAACCAGCCCTTGCGATGGACACGGTAACGCAATCTCAACCATACGACGCGGATTCCACTGCCATAGATGCCGTAGACAACACCCCAGCTACGGCACCGGGTGCAGATGATTTCTTGTTCATTCACGGGGCTGTGGAGTCTCATTCCATCGCAACAGTCGCCTCCGCTGCAGCAACGGCAACCAGTGCGAATCTACCACCCCCCTCATCTCCATCTTCCTCGCCAGAACCTCGTGGGTATTTCGGCGACTCGTCGACCTTTGCCTTCGTTTCGAAGGTATCGTCAGGACCTGTGCCAGATGACGGAGCGACCCGGCGAGGGAAACGAAGAAGACTATCGAGCCCCGTCGATGCCCGTAATTGTAACGACAGCAACGACTACGAGTTGCCGCCAAAGCAACTGGGCGATGGACTTATCGACGCTTACTTTGCACATGTGCACTGTCTCTATCCATTCGTGCATGAACTCAGCTTCCGCCAAGATTACGAGCGTATCTGGAGTCGCCCCTCGCGCTACGTATCAGAGCAGCGGCCCGTATGGTTTGGGCTGGTCAACCTAGTCTTTGCCCATGGTTGCGAGTTCTGTAGCACCGTACCCGAAGGTGACTCCGGAGCCATGGCCACTACTTTCATCAAGAGGGCTCGTCGCCTCATACTACCGTGTGTCTTCACGGGTGGCTCACTCGAGCTGGTTCAGGCAATGCTTCTCATGTGCCATTACCTTCAAAGCACTCTTGAGCTGAACGAGTGCTGGAACCTCGTCGGCCTGATGATCCGCATCTCCATTAGCCTCGGCTTGCACAACAATGCTCCATCCGGCGAGGTGCTCACCTCGGCGCAAGATGAAGTTAAGGAAACGAATCTGGTGGGGGTGCTATGTCATTGACCGGACACTGGGCATGAAGTTCGGGAGAGCGCCATCTATTCAATCGTCAAGTGATTCTCAGGTGGACACGCCACTCGAGGTCGATGATCAATACATCAGCGTAGACTCATCAATCGTGCCTAGACAGCCTGAGGGTCGTCCGTCCTTGACATCGTTCTTTCTGCAAACAATCGAGCTCGCAGGCATTATGGAAAGAGTACTCATCAACCTGTACAAACCCGGCGGCAACTGGTCTAAAAACATGAATGGCGGCGACAATCGTTGTTCGTTCCTCCTCGGGCAGTCTGTCCAACTCGACGGCGAGTTGCTGTCGTGGTGGGACAAGCTACCGCATCATCTCAAGAACGAGCCCGAGGTTCCAGACGGTCCATATTTCAAGCTGCAACGCAATGTACTCTATATCAGGTGAGTACGATGACCATGCCCAGGAGATCATTCGCTCAGTGGAAGTACAGATTCTTGAATCTCCGTTTGATCATCCATCGCCAATCATTCCTCATCTTGAGCAATGCTCGTGATCTACAGCCACTGCAAAGAGCAGTTGCCGTAGCGTCAAGCCAAACGTGTATACATGCTGCACGTGAGACCATTCGCATCATACATTCACAGTATCAAGATCGACTGCTGAATTCAAAGTGGTACAATCTTCATTGTGAGTGATCGTCTACAATTTGTCTTCCAGAATACAGTCGTCACTGACAGTCACTAGATGTGTTCACTAGCATGGGGGTGCTACTCTCCCTACAAAATATGGAGTGGGCAAAACGCAAGGCCATCGATGAGGCAGCGCAGGATGATACGCTAGAACTGGGTATGGAATTCCTGCGGGCAGCCAGTGCAACAAGCACTCTAGCCTCCAGATATGTCGCTATGCTGCGTAGGATTCAAAGTAAGCCCAGCGGAGCAGAAAGTCTCCCTTTGACACGAGCCGCGCACCCGCAACAGTATGGTAGCGAAGATGCCGCAAATGTCAGTCTTTCGCCGCTTAATCCAGTTGGCCAAGATGCCGCCCCTTGGCTTCCTGGATTTTCCGATGAGGTTGGATTCTTGGATGATTCGGCGATATTAGACCTTGACGATCTCTTGTTCGGAACCGGCCTACCTCGAGACTTGTTCTCAAACGGTGAGATGACGTTTGACTTCTCGACATAGTCATGCCTAATACAGTAATACAAGGCGCAAAGCAGCCTGTAATCAAATCGATTCTTGGGTACCATCCGTTCTCAATGTAACTTGTTGATAGAACGCGGATCAAGTCGCCACCCAGACGGGCACGAACCGCGGTTCGCAGCCGATGGGTGGGGTTGGGACATCACGGCAGTTATTTCACGGCAACAAAGGAACTAGTATAAACTCAATGGCCTGAGGGACCAGGCCAAGGTATTTGTGCAGCGTCTGAGAAATATGGCAGACAGTGTACACGAAATCGGTAATCGTATACAATGCTTGGCAGCACGATTATCACCCGCTACGCGCCGCTTGTTGAGCACGACTCCTATCGTACGCTCAGCTTTACCCCTGTTGTAGCTGCCGTCCTTCTGTCAGCCTATGTTGTCTATCAGCGTTTCTTCTCCCCTTTAGCGAAGGTCAATGGCCCTTTTCTTGCATCACTCTCCACACTATGGAAGCTGCATATGTTCAGAAAGGGTAATTTCCACGAGACTATCTGCGCATTACATGATCAGTATGGACCTGTTGTACGTTTAGGTCCTTCCGAGGTAATGCTATCGGACAAGGCAGCCATAAAGGAAATATACAGTACCACTCAAGGGCGAGACTATCTAAAGGTCAGTGATCGAACGGGCACATAAGGTTTCCCAACATACTAATGTCCCCTAGACCGACTACCATGAGTCAGAGCCTCAATATCTGATGCCTAGGGCGCAGAGTGTTAATGTACTTGGTACAGTGCCTTCACTGCCTTTCGACCTACCATCTTCGGGCAACGAGACCCTCATCTTCATGCTCAGCGAAAGCGGATTGTGTCTCATGGATACTCTATGAGCGCTCTGCAAGCTATGGAGAACTTTGTCCAAGAACGATTACAGCTGTTCATGAGTAAGATGGCAGTCTTTTCCGCCTCTGGACAGCAATTCGATCTGGCAAAGTGGTGTCACTTCTTTGCCTTTGACGTAATTGGAGAATTGGTCAGTTGCCTCGACAACATGACACAGCATGAAATGTCAGGCTCACAATATTTACCAGGCGTTTAGCGAAGGCTTTGGCATGTTGGAAACGGGCGTGGAGGACGAGCACATTCAGCTTATCAACAAACAGATGGAATTCGGCTCGACAATTGGCATAGTACCATTCATGATCCCTTTCACCAAGTGGACTTTCCTTCCGATCCCGTGGTTGAAGAACTTGCAGGCCGGGCGGGAAAGGCTCAAGGATGTAAAGTCAAATCCAACCTGCTGGCATGGCCTGCACAACACTTGATTGAATGGAGGCTTTGCATGTAGCAACTGAACAGCTGACAGATTGTTTGCAGCTAACCGCGTCTCGAGTCGAGCGTCGCAGGACAAAGACGAGCGATAGGAAAGATCTTCTGGGTCGTCTGATGGAAGCAAAGGACCCCGTCACGGGACAAATGCTAGATCCTATCGACGTACGTACCGAAGCCTTCTCGAGCATGTAAGTTCACAAGCCTTTCAGTGGTGGAGGAGGCCTTTCCTAATCCAGCATTCTATCAGCGTCGCCGGGTCGGACTCAACCTCCTCAGCGCTGAGCTATACATTGTATCACATTCTCGGTCATCCTGAGGTCTACCAGAGACTTACTCAAAAGATCCGAGACTCGTTTCCGAATCACCAATACTCCACCCACCCTGAGCCGCCTACTTATGCTGAGCTAGGGCGGCTTCCGTATCTTCAAGCTTGCATCAAAGAAGCTCTCCGACTTACACCACCGGCCACAATAAACCTACCTCGATACGTACCAGAGGGTGGCCGTGTCATTGCCGGGACCTATCTTCCAGCCAAGGTTCGTCTTGCAGCGCCTTCCTCCCTAAGCCATGACGGATCAATGCGTACTGACACCTAGATAGACAACGGTCGGCATGTCGGCTCTTCCTATCCACCTTGACCCTACCGTCTTTGGTAAAGATGCTTCCAAGTACAACCCATCACGGTGGATTGAAGGAACCGTGGCCCTTGACGGCTCCCGTCTCCGCCCCGAGTATATGCAGTCGTATTGGATTCCTTTCGGAACCGGCAGCAGACAATGCATCGGTAAGAACGTTGCGATGTTAGAGGTGAGTCAATCTCGTGAAAGTGAACGCCTTTCGCTTTTACGCTAGTCTCAGACGCTTCGATGGCCAACTAACTATTATCAAGTTGATTAAACTCACCGGCACACTGCTTCTCTACTTCGATGTGAAACTAGACAATCTCTCAGCAGCCGACGATGACGATATGTCGGGCCAAAAGCACCTTGAAATACCCATCTCGAAGTCATACTTCTTCGCGAGGATGGTGGATCCGCTTCTTGTCACCGTGAGCGAGCCCAACTGAGAGAACTGGAGGTCACTATCGACTCTCTGGAGAGAGTGATATTCGATCAAGCTGTTGAAACAAGTTGAGAAGCTTAATAAACATAATGCATTTAACCCTTTATAATAAGCTACCTTTAACATTTATGGCTCTGAATTCAAGGAAGTCACTAAGTTACTCCTAACAACCTACCAACACCAACGGATTGAGAGACCGGGGGGATCAACTCACTGCCCTGCTGGCTGTCGTTCAGGCCGCTGTACCATAGCCTGTCTCCGCGCATAGACCAAGAATGAACAATGAACAATAAGTAGTTTATATGCCATACGGAATCATTCATTATCAGCTTGTAAAATAGACAAATTCAATAGACAAAGGACTTTCGTTGAACCTAGCATCACGATTGTGTCTGCACTATTCCTCGTTCCTGCCATGTTGTTTTGAGGACTCGCTACAGCCATTTCTTAGTCAGGAGAACATTGAAACCAGTGTGGAGTGTCTCCATCAACCCCTTATCCACCGTCTGATTAGCGAACATCTCAGCCAGATCCATGAACTGAAGCTCAGTATCCTGCCCCGCTGCAACCCAGATCTCTTGCACGATCTTGCGGACGATCGAGTGTCGGCAATGAGGGTTATGAGCCGCGACGGCCAGGTTGTCTGTGATCAGAGACATTCGGCAAATATCAGTCCCAGAGTTGTCCTCCCCCTCCATTGAGTAATGTCTCGCGATGATTTTATCGTATGCATCCCGATAGTACGCAAGAGCAGCAGGTGAATCTTCCCAAAGTCCATCGGGCTCTTTCCCAGAGTCCATAGATGGCGTCCATGCGTACATAGCCGGGTCCCAGTCCCGTGTGAGCCATCCAGGATACCTTTCGTTCCCCAGGGAGCGAGGCACCGCAGCAACACCATCCCAGTCAATGAGGCCTAGGAGCTCGCCTTCCTCCGACACAATGAAATTCTGAATGTCGTAGTCGGGGTGAGCAAGGACGAAAGGGTCGGTTGTGCTTGGCTCGGGAATCCAGCTAATGAGTTGACGCAGGAGCATCTCAACGCCTTTTGGCGTGGGGTTTTGTTCGGGATGTAGATCGAGCATGCAGGTGTAGTAAGCGGTGGGGTTGCTGGATGCCGGAACATCTACATATATCGGGTCGTCGTCAGGATCTTTGTGAACGAACCATCGGTCAAGCATTGCCTTATGGTCGACCATGCACATCGGCCCGATATCTGACAAGTTCCCTTTGTCATCGAATCGAGGAGAGCCGCCGAGTTGGAACGAGAATTTGTTCATCTGTAGCATCGCCGAAGCGATCGTTTCGAGGGCTCGGGTTCGACGCTGCAGAGTAATGCTGTCGCTGTGTCCTTTCAGACGGTTTCCGAACCAGACGTCATAGAGAGGCTTTCCGGAGACGAAGGACATGACGATATAGGGATAACGTAAAGGATTCTTCGTCGTTGAGGAGAAGTCCAGAACTTCAGGCACGGGAATGGTAGTTTCCCACTTTAGTAGCCGCATGGTGTTGGCTTCAGAGAGCAAAGCTGAGGCAGATGCATCGTCCCACTTCGCTGGTGAGCCATTGATCGGAATCTTCACAAGCCACCGAAGACCGTCGTCAAAGGTCAATGGAAAGAGCACATGATACGAGCCGTATATAGGACTTCCCACCACTGGCTCTGCATAATCAGACGGGTGGTTTGGCTGAATGCGCTGTCTTAAGGCGCTCCCAAGCTGGGGCAACTGTTCTTTCTGCAGGACCGAGAGAACTCCAGAGAACAACACCTCATCTTCATCATCCTATATGGGGCTCGAATGTGACGGCTCAATCGTATCCTCTTGTTTCATCTCGACTTGGCAGTCTGAGCAAGTGAGTGAATTGATGAGAACAAATGACCTCGCAACTTGTTTTACGAGTGCTTGGGAGAGCAGGCTCAGCCACGCAAGACGCAGACAACGCACCACTGAATTAAAAAAAGAAAAAGAAAAAAAAAAAAAAAAAACGGCAGGTAAGGCGACTCAAGGTTGACAGCGAAACCCACTATCACAATCCTTTCATGCAGCATCTGCCCTAGTGCAAGCGGCGGGGTAATTCGCCTCCAGCCAGAGGCCTGCAGCTATGCTGCAAGTGTCCCCAGTCCACCCTGCCAGGCAGAGTCTTGGGCAAATTCGGGAAATCTCGGCATGTCAGCCAGGCAATATTGATTGGCCAACTCAGTAGGCACCTTGGGCACTCTGAAAATGACTGCTGCTTGGCTCATCAGATCTATACCATCTTTTGACACTACTAGGGCCTCATTTACATCAGCACTGGAGTATAATTAGATCATTTGCAAAATGGCAGCTGTTTAACAGTAGAAGTAGTGGTAACGGGAGGGTGTAGCCGGGAAGGTCGGACTGCTTGACACTAGCTGAGGGGTTGTAGGATCCCATTCGACGGCCTGTATGCGGCTCTTATTGTGTGCACCACCAGCTGTAAGCCCTCGGTGATAGCTGAGGCTCGACGGCCCGGCTTCGTTAGCAGGCAAGGCAAACCGGGATACCCAAACAAGTAATTGTCCTGCGAAAGACACCTCGGTCAGGCACCGATTATTGAGGGCCACATCGGGCCAGGTGTTCCGCTGCAGGTGCTGAAACGTTGTGAATATTCGCCTCGAGCCTCAATGTCGTCACAATGGGAAGCCTTCAAACCGCCTCAACGTACACAAATTCTCCTGTCCTTCCCCGTGTGTACCTCCGATGTGCCTTCTTTCTTTTCCCCTTCCCGGCTTGCTATCGTCAACTCACGACCCCTATACTTGCGTTCCTTTGTAGCAATCAAAGTATACTTTGTTGAAATTGGGAGTTGCCACTTGGACAATCAATGTGAGTGTCCCTTGATTCATGTTAAGCAGAAGGCCTTGGCTGATCGACCACCCTCCAGCAGCAAGCCACCCCACACGACAGACACACATACCTCTGCACCGCCTGAATCCGAGCGCACCAATCGATTGATGTGATTGGTTGACAAACCGGCGTGGACGAGCACACCCCCAGACCAAGCACGGAAGTTCATCATGGCTGACCAGTGGGCACCTCCGAATGGGCCGGCTGCTAGCTACGATGACTTTGTTGCGGGTAACGACATTTCTCTCTGGGTCGATCGCTACGCCTCAGAACTTGACCTCAGCGACTTCGATTTCGCTGCCCCTCGCAGTCTCAGCGCTAGCTTCGCCAGTGCCGAAACTCTGAGTTTTGCTTCCGACAGCTCCGGATCCGAAGACTGGACACTCAATGATGACTCTGGCATTTTTGGCGGCCCGTTTGGCCTGACTCCGGATCAGCGACCCACTCCGGTTTTCCCGGACCCGGTCACACCGGAAAGTCTCGTCGGTTTCGGCACACCCGAACCGGCCGCTGCAGCTCCAATTGCACTGCCGCCCGGAACTGCCCCTCGTCCGAGGTATGTAGACTTCGTTGGTAGTCTCTGCGCATGAAGATAACTGAAACTCTTACAGGCGGCCTCCGCGAATCAAAGCCAAATGCCCCGACTGTCACGAAGCCCTGCGTGACAGACACGCTCTCGCCCGACACAGAGAGTCGTGCCATGGCGAGCATAGCTATCTCTGTGCTTGTGGCTACGAGTGCTTTGGTCGCAAGGACAACTATCGCCGACACCTCCAGGACTGCGCGAGGGCGACCAAGCACGCTTGGAAATGCATCTGCGGCGAAGAGACCAACGACAAAGGCTCTCATCGTCGTCACATTGATAAATGCCGCTTTGGGCGCAGCCGTGGTCGCGGTCGGCCTCGGAACCACTCAGGAGCTTTGTCTCTTCACGTGGTGATGTGAAGGTCTCGCAAGGCCGGACATCACACAGTTATTCCCTTGCTTCATCTTCTTTCCCACTCTTGATGCGACATCTGGCTCACTCGCTTTGCACTCTACTATCTACACACAGGGAACCGGCTTCTCGCCGCTGACGAGGTTTTTGCCTGCCAGTTGATGAATTTTTACTCGTGACATTTGACTCGAATGATTTTTTTCGGACGGGACATAGCTGCGAAGAAGTGTCAAGGACAATACATAAAATCCCAGTGTTGCGCATAAACAACTGAAGTCTCTATTTTCCTAGTAGCCGCCCATGCTCTGTGAGAGCCATGATTACTTCACAGTTGGTTTTGGTACCATACCAACCAATAAGACCATTCAATCTCAAAAAGGTAGTGAGAAGTCTGAGCGGGAAAGTGAGTATGAGGACGATTTGAAAGTAGGTCAAATCTAGGCTGATGTCGTCCTCTTCTTATACCCTTGGAAAGTACGCTTAATGATGGTGGATATCTCAACAGTAATTGAGGCGAATTTCTCTGACCTGTACATCCAGGCAGCAGCTCGCCCGAGGCGAATACCCCGAGCCAATCAATGTACTGTAGTGTCACCGAAAAGCCTGCGCGCGCGAAGTCCAGCTGCAACCCCACTGTTCAGTGTCTTCCGAGTTCCTGTCTTTGCTATTGGACGCCAGCGGCTAAGTGTCTTGAGGTTACCAAGGCGGTTGAGGCGGCTGAGGCGAATAGTTCCGTTGAGGTGGTGAGGCAAGTGAGGCAAGTGAGGCAAGTGAGGCAAGTGAGGCAAGTGAGGCGAGAATTGACAACGAATTAAAATATGCCTGGAAACAATGCATGACTTCGATTTGTCTTATCAATAAGGCGTTGACATAATTCGCCTCGAATGCATATGGTCAAGCAATCAGCGATGCCGCGTACTTCAATTGATGTAGCCGACGTGAAGCCCTGCTTGTTATCCGTCCCCGTCATCCCCCCGTTATGCCCAAGCTCAGCTTGGGAAGCTTTGCTGAACCGTTACAATGCCAAAGGGCGACCTCTTTCCAGATTTTTCCAGTGCGCTTCGAGTCATATATCGGAGTTGTTATCGGCGACTGCTTTAGATCTTTCCAAATTCAGTGCTTGCTAGCAGACAACGGCAAACTGAGGATTTACCATGTCGTCGATATTCGGAATCCGCATTTACCCTCGCTCGAAGCAAAGGTACTCGACATTGCCGAGACACAGGATATGTCACGGTCTTTGAGAAGGTCACTGAAGAGAACATACGACTCTCAAAACTATCAATGCGAAATATTCCAGTGTGGGAAACGTATTTTGGTATCACGGATTCAGAGGAGCGAAGCCGAGTGGCAACAGCAGTCAATTCGTCCTGACAGGCAACAGATGATGGAGGAGCAAGATTTCCCCCATCTGCCAGAGCGCGCATACCAAGAGATGCAGCCAGCCAGCTACGCCCGCAGACACAATTTCCTTCCTTGTCCTCGTAGCTATTCTCAGGTTGTCAAATCATTCGTTGTGGAAGGGGGAGCGTCATCCAACGGGGGCCTTCTGCCAGGAGACTATGTTGGTCAGCCCTCTTCGGAACCTGCCTCTGAAACCTCGAATCGCCCTTTAACATATGCAGATCTACTTGCAAGAGGCCTCGACATTGAGAAGCGCTCTACAACAGTCAAAGGCGTTCGGCAACGACATCGACGACAGAGGGTGCGTCAAGAGAAACGTCAGAGGAGTGAAGTATGATTATGGTGACACTGGATTTGCAAATACATTGAACCTTGTATATATGAAACTAAACTGTACTCTTATGTCGCCAGTCTGTTCAAGCAAACAAATGAAATCTTGTAGGAAATTGAACCTTGGAAGAACACGCTCTTCTGTTAAGCCACGGCATGCTTGCAAACTGTGACATCCCTTGTCCAGGCTCATGGCACATCTTGAACCCAAGCTTTTACAGCTAATAATGAGACTTTGGAGACGAGACTGTAAGAACGCACAAGCATTATGCTAGTTCAATTTTGGCGATCGCTGGCCACCGGATGGTTCACATCCGACTTTGTCTGAGACGGTTGGCGCGCGGATGACAAGTCCAAGGCCTCACCATGGACCTCATCAGGATAGGTCCTCGCTCTCTGTTTGTACGCTCGGACGTCTTCGCTCGCGCCATGGACATCGGTTAGATACTTCTTGAACTGTTGCATCATCGCGCACACCTGCTCAAAGTCCTTCTGGTCAAGTCTGGGACAGTCCTCACGCGAGGGGTGTGACCGTTGAGCAAAGCGGTACTCTGCCAATGCTACGGCAGTCTGAAAAGCTGTGGACTTCTACGTGAGCATACGGTTGAGGAATATGAGATTGTGGGTTGTCAATACCATTGCGGATCTCTCTCCCATTCAGGTTTAGTTTTGTGATTGCTTCATCCTTGAACACATATTCCTTCGCTCGCGACGTGATGACAAAGTCCGTGCGGTCTTCTTCAAGCTTCTCAAAGAACTGACGCCAGATAATCGTGCGTTCTTTTGGTTGCAGGTTTTCGTAAGCTATGATGACATGAATTCGGGACATGAAAGCATCATCAAAATGTCCCACACGATTTGTGGTGAGGAATAGGATTCCGCGGTAATACTCGATGCAACGTAAGAAGACTATGATTAATCCGTATTCCGTCAGTCTATACTTTTTTTCGGATAGATCGGGAGGGAAAAAATGTATAACTAAGAGAGAATAATCATCTTCCATACCAGAGACTAGGCTGTTGCGTCCGAGATCAGATATCTGCCTGCGTTCGAGATATACATCTGCCTCATCTATGAGCATGACTGCGCCCCATTTCTCAGCCAGTTTGAACCATTTGGAAAGTTTTGCTTCCATGGTGACCTCATAGGTACCAATATCTGCGCATGTCAACGAAAGAAGTGGTCGCCCTGTGAACTCAGCTATGCATTCTGCTACGGTCAGTATGAAATCATAATCACTCCGTTGAGTACCTGTGGTTTATGGCATACCTGCGGTCTGTGATGATGATCTTTAGTTGTCTCCTCGTTCATATACTGCTTTTGCTGATGAAACTCACGTATGTTTTTCCGACCCCAGGACCTCCATGAAGAAGAAAGATCTGCCCTTCGCCTTTATTCTCGATGAAGTCTGCCCCCCAAGGTTGAGGAGCGTTGTTTGAGGAACCCGGACCTGCGAACCTGGAAACAAGTGCTTTGATCATATCCTTCCTCTCAGCTGACATCACGAGCGTGTCGATGATGTTTGCATTGATCTTTGGCTCGTGGCAGTAATTCACATCAAGTGTTTCTAGATTTCTCCTATTAGTCAAGAACTTAACATAGAACAAGCAGAAATCATTATCACACACTCCATTGCCGAGATTTGAGGTCGAATGCTGACAGCGCAGGGCTACACAGAAGATAGCGGTGGCGAGGTCCTTCCGGCGAGCTGGGAATGAGCAGATCTTCTTCCGTCTCGGGGTCAATGAGGTCATAAAGCGCCCACGGAAAGTCCGGCGGAGGGTGAGGCCGAAGTCCATGGCACTTTTCACACTGACACTTGCTCAATTCCTTGCCATAGTCACGTACTTCTTGATCATCGGCTTCTTGCGGATCAAGGGGAAATGGGATAGGCTCATACGGGAATCGCTCGGGTTGCTCATACGGGAATCGCTCGGGTTCGAAACTTGTAACCTGGTCCACGTATGCTCGTCCTTTGAACTGGTAGACAGTCAGTCTCTTGAGAACAGTCAGATAGCAATGAAAGTCGCTCGCCTGCTGCCCCCCGCTGTTGTGAAGTGGCCCTTCATAGTAGACTTGTGCCCCGCGGAGCAACTGGAACCAACGCGCCCCGTTTGTCTCAAACTGCCGTCGCAATTTGCCCCCATCTGTGCGATCCTGAAACTCACAGGGGAATGCTTTGATGGACTGGATCTGCCTTTCCCCTTCGAATTGGGCAAACGTAATCTTGGACTTCGTTCTCCCGACATATTTGCCATCGTAGAATAAATTCCACATCGAGATGTGATATTCAGAAATGTGACCCATTCTGTGAAGGTTGACAGATTGTATCACGTACGCAGACAGCGTGCCGGAAATGTCTGCATATACAGTTGTGCCTGGTTTGAACAAGAGCCAAAGCATGCGAAATGTACACATGCCACGCATGTGTCTTTCTTTCTCTTGTTGAATGTCGGCTGCCGTGTTTTGGTGCAGATAATCCAACAGAGGCCCGAGGTGTTGTGATACCTGAGATCTGGATTCTTGCTGGGCGTCGGTGGGCTGTTCTCCTTGTCCTGACTCGATCGGATCTCGCAGGCATTTGAGGTCTTCCAAGTGGTGATTGAGAAGCATGTAAGGTTCTTCTACAACCAAGTCTGGGGTATTGAACTCCTGCGATGGATAGTATCGGACTGCACGATGTAATGCGGAAATGATTGATTGTGAGTGGATCACAAGCTGCTTAGTCCCAGCTCCTAACTTTAGCTTCGGATTGTTCAAGATGTCGGACTCGGAGTAGGACATGGAGCTGAACTCCGGGCGGCTTATTGAAGTGTCTATGATTGTGATCACGTCAAAGATGGTCCCAGTCATGACACCTGCATTCTTTCTAGCCTCTTCGAGATCAAAATCAGCATTGCAGGACTTCAACAAGATGGGGTTGTTCTTGTCATCCCTGTACTCCACAAAATGAGACACCAAAGGCTCAGTGGTAGCATCCTCCTTTGCCTCTGGGGCTCTCACATCCCAGCCTAAGCCCTTCTCCCATGCACCATTTTTGACAGGCATCATATTAGGGCCAGTAAAGTCAGGCATGCGAAGCATTCCAGGGTTTGAAATCGGAAAAGGCTCTACTGTCCTGAAGTACCTCATATCGGTTTGAAATTGTTGGAGTGTGTTGTCAAGGTCCGAGGAACCATTTGGACATGAACCCGGGGCCCTCAAGCTTTGCTGACAGTATGGGCAGTCGAGGATTCCTATGCCGATGAAAGACACGTGTAATCGTCCGTTCTTCTGGCAGTATAAAGCGGCGTCGGACCGAGTAATCTCTACGTGTTCCGACGTAGAGATCTTACTTGACTCGCTCTGCTGATTGTTCGGTTGGACATTGCTGCTCCCCTCCCCGGCCTCGGGCTTAGAAGTTGTAGTCGGAATTTGTCGAGGAGAATCTGCAGCATTGATTTGAATGTTTGTATCGGGTATTGTAGGCTTGCTTGGCTCATCTGCCATGACATCACTGGCAGTAATCTCAGGGAGCGAAGGCGGAGTGAGACTTTGGTTGGCATGTCCTATGTGGCCAATCAGACCATCGTAAGGACCATCATGTGTCATTTTGTTGGCGCCTGCTGCTCAGTCACGTTGAAACGCTGGTCAAGGTAAGAAAACCGAGGACTGTTCAGCCCGGAGAGCTGGCGCTCTTTATGCACGAGCTTTCTCGACAATTTCACTACAAGAACATGAATCCAGGTATCCAATAGAGCGTGGTTGATCTCAGCCTTGCTTATTGATGCTTTGTCAACACTCCAAGGGCCAAGGTGCATGATGGCTGCCCCAAAAACGATTGTGTGATTGGGTTCAAACAATTCTGCGTCTAGCCCCCACCCTCCTCTTCACGCAGGAGTGCTAAGCTGGACGATACTGATTCGTTGATTGTAATCTAAGTGCATTGAGTGCATGATTGCGCACTCCCAGGTGTCGTTGTTCTCCAATCAATTGCTGTCTGACATGCATCTGTGGCGTTTCGGTCAGACCTGATTGAGAAGGATGGCACTGTTTATCTGTGTAGATCAGGCTGGGCCTGCTAACGAGAAACAAGAAGAGCATGTGTCAATGTTCCAGAATCGAACAATTATCTTTATCCCTTTTCACTGGATGTTGACGAAACTGAATCTGGCTGACTTGCGAGATGGACGACGCTCATGACGGGTTCAACATTACACCTCTCATTCGGCGGTACAGTCTTCAAGTCTCCGAGGAAAAGCCAGATGACACCTTAAGCGAAGCACTTGGCACGGCGGTCCGCCGGCAGGACCACATCGCGACAGCCACGACGAACCGGATCCACGAATGGAGAGATTGGCTCAGGTCCTTCGATCCACCCAGGTAGAGACATTGACCGACCTCGCGACCAACGTGACATTTACTGATTTGTTCAGGGACGGGGTACTGGAGCCTTTAGAAAGAAAGCGAGAACAGGTGGTAGATTTATGGTCAAGATTAGGACATCTCTTTCCCGATGAAACAGCTTGCGCCGTACCTATGGGACATGTGCCTCAAATCGACATGCTACTTCAATCTGTTCAACAAGCCGAGGCAGTGTGGTCCACAGCGAACGACAAGAAGCATCTCAAGAGACGGTTCAATAACTTCATCGACCACATGGATGACCACTCCTACCTCTTCGAAGTTTTCCCTAGTGGAGACAAATACGTGAGTCTCATTACAGGAGTAGTTTCGTCTATCGTGAAGGTGTGTTAGAATCGCGTTCGCTCTCCGCTAGTTGCTACTAGTATGGCTTATTCGGCGTGTAGGCATCCATAAACTACCAACGAATTGCCGAATCTTTTTCTCTTGCTTTGTCCGAAATCAGTTCCGATCTTGATTCTGTGCGAAGAGAGATTCCACTTGCAGACACCTTGCAGACAAAGAGGCTAGTGGTTGAGCTTTACGTTGATGTTTTCAGCTTTCTCTGTGAAGCTATGTCCTGGTTCAAGTCGAAAATAAAGAGAGCCAAGGCTTCTCTTAGCAAGACTTACTATGACAAGACTGCAAAAGGACTTGTCGAAAACATACAGTCAACGATCAGAAAGATCACGAAGGAGGCAGATTATGTCCAAAAAGAAACCATACAAGAGATGAAAGCGGACATCAAAGATATCAAACAAGCTCTCTCGAACAGTTATTACCTGGACCTCCGAACTTTGGGCAACGAGAGCCGAAATGATGGGGCGCCTGCTACAGGGCGGAAACTCGTCTACATCCTAGAGGGGCTTGGAGAAGCATCGATCCGGACATTAACATCCATTGAGGAGCATGGTAAGTGCGATTTATTCTCCTTGATGTGATTCCTACTATACTAATCACATACTCATCTTCCTCTCGATAGATGATGCCATACGTCTTGTGCAGAGAATCAAAGAGGGAACAACGACACCTAATTCCGGGCCAACTATGATTGAGCATGAGTCTCCAAAAGATCCATGTCTTTCAAGTGAAGAAGAGGACATCGATGTTCCAGTAAACAGTGAGTTGGCAATTCATCTTATGATTGCTCATGGAAACCTATCATGAGACTGATCTGTCGGCTGTTACAGACGAACAGAGCACCCGTCACGATTTTGAGCTCTGCACTCAGGCCCTAAATCGTTTCATAGAAGATGGTCGCGTAGATATCTCGAATGACTTTAGAGGCTTTTCTTCCCTTCTGCCAGAAGAAGTAATCATGGAGCTACGAACCTGGATTGCCGACACAACATCGAGGATGATTTGGTTGGAGGGTGCGGCGGATACAGAAAACGGCTGCACTCTATGCCTTGCAGCTCTGCATCTTTGTAAACTCACTAAGAGCCAGGGTATCCCTTGCATATCGTTCTTTGGCAAGCGCTACTACGGCACTGCAGCAGCAGCAGGCATATCGCACCCTTCGGCGGGCACAGTCAGCCTTCTCTACAGCGTCATCTCGCAGCTCACATTCCTTCTCCCACCCACATTCCCGGCATCGGAATTCCTCAACACCGATGACTATCAGCTTCTTGATGGGACTTTGAGCAGCGTCCCTACGGCACTACGTATGATCCACGCCCTGCTCGAATACGCACCTCCCTCCTTGATCTGGATCGTAGATGGCCTCGATTTTGTTGAAGAGAGAGACACGATTCCGGCTTTGAAGTCGTTCTTGCAGATCCTGCGGAAGGAAGAGAGCAGAAGGATATCAAAAATCTGCTTCACGAGTGAGTGCAACAGTTTAGTATTGATGAGGGCTTTAAGCGGCCGGGAGAGGGTGGATGCAACCAGGATGGCTCAGGGACGCCTATCGAGTCTGAGACATGGGTTCGATGCTCTCTGATCGAAACGTCTGGACAATGTCAGCGTACCTGCTAGAGGCGGCTTTGAATATCTAATTAACGTCGAAAAGGAACAGAGAATGAGATGCTTGCTTACTCCCAAGTCCTGAATTACTATTTTTCAGGGAAGCAACCTGGACAAATGCGCTCAGATGATGACTTATTCAAGCTTTCAAAGATTCACCCGTTCTCATTTGAGACTCTTGGTGTGTTCATGAAGATCAGTCCAAGGAATATGGCGCAGGCAACCAGTACTCTCAACGATGATTCCAAATCGGATTGCCCGCCATCTAGTTGATCGATATTCCCGGGCGGCGGACCGGCCGGTCTCGGAGAAGAGGTTCGAAAATGTGGGGTTTGTGCTCCCCGCCCCAACTTCCTCTTGTGTGTGCGCGCAATGCTATTAAGCCGCTTCTAAGGGCAACCCACAATGAACAAGACCATCTCCTGAAGTTTATCATGCAGTGCGGTGCTTTTTGCTCGTTTCTGCGATCTTCAATGCTGCTGCGACCTACATTACTCTCTCGATCCACTAGCGTCTCCTCCATCACAAGATTTTCCGCCGTCCTTTCCACTCCTCCATCACGCAAGCCCATGTTTGGTAGTCAAGCCGCGAGAATGCAGTCGACGTATACGAATAACCTGAAGACATGTCATAGCTCGAACAAGTTATGCAAATCCTTCGGAATCAAGATTTCGAGTAACCCGCAAGTCGTTCAGATCGCCAGGAACTCCGGCTTTGACTCTCTCTTCATTGACCTCGAGCACGCGTGGCTCACACTTGCTGAGGCAAGCAACCTCTGCAATGTCGGGCTCATGTGTGGCATCACTCCGTTTGTACGCGTACCACACCAATGCGGGAATGGGTTTGTCCAACGCGTGCTCGACGGCGGAGCGATGGGTGTTGTCTTCCCGCACATCCATACCGCAGAAGATGCAAAAGCGGCGGTCAGGATCAGCAAGTATCCTCCTATGGGCTGCCGATCGATGACTGGGCAGGCGCCCTTATTTGGCATGCAGACGGTGCCACCGGATGAGGCTATGAAGTACTGCAACGAGACTAGCTCCACTGTGTTTGCCATGATCGAGAGCCAGGATGCCGTTGAGCGAGCAGAGGAGATCGCTGCGGTTGAAGGAGTCGACGTCGTGCTGCTTGGGTCCATGGATCTTTCCATTGATCTGGGCATTGCTGGTCAGTTCAACCATGACAAGTACCGGTCTGCAATGGAGGCGGTGAGCAAGGCATGCCGCACGAAGGGCAAGATATTTGGTGTTGCCGGGGTTTATGACAGCCCTGAGATCCAAGATTGGATGATAAACACTCTCAGGGCTAGGTTCATGCTTGTTCAGCAAGATCTTCCGTTACTTAGCCAAGGTGGTTCAAGAGCAGTGAAAGCTTTACCGGAGGTGAAATAGGTTAGTTGACCATTTTACGAAAGAAGATAGTATTTAATTCAGTCTTATGATACTTGAACGTTCTGTCGGATCAAGAGACCGGCGCTTATCAACCTGTTTCCTCACCAAACATAACCACCCAGTTGAAGCAACTTAGCGGGTGTCAGAAAGATTGACGACTTCCAGATTACTAACAGCCTGAATGGCAATCATGATTAGGTTGTGGGATAATCTTGATTGACTAGTCAATGTTCGAGGTACATCCATGAGGAAAACCTGTCAACAAATCTTGTCACCCGCTTACCTTTGTGTGCAGCTTCGAGGTGACGAGCTCTAGCGCGACCAATTGGCGGGTAACAACGGAGACCAACTCCGAGTTTCGGAGTCGCTTAGATTCGGCACGCAACCCCACCCACTCCTTCGTAGTCCAGGCTTATCCCGTATCTTTCGGATGACGTCTCCGAGGTTGACCTCGACTCTCTCATGCATGTAAATCATTAACTCAGAGCCTAGTGCATCATGAGCACAGGTAACCGGCCTGTGAAGGGCGCCGCAGCGATTTCCAAACCTCAGAACAAGGCCACTTTGGCGTATGTGTGGGCCCTCCACTCCACATCGACCAGCTGAGCTAACACATTTTCAGTTGCCTGAACTGCCGCCGAAAGAAGGTGAAGTGTTCCGGTACAGCACCCTGCCTGTACTGCACAAAGCGCTCTTTAGAGTGTATCATTCCGGAGCAGGGACAGAGACGAGTCTACTCGGTAACGTAAGAGATCCGCGATCCCAGTGTGCTGTCAACTGGTTGCTGAGAGAAATCATAGACGAGTAGAAGAGCTCGAACACCGCTTGGCTCGGTATGAGGGTACTTCCGACAAGCCTGCAGAACCGAGTCCCACCCGTTCAACTCAAAGTCATGTTTCTTCTCAAGTCGGATATGACAGAGGTCGATTTGGCGCTGAACGTGTCGCCAGTGCCAATTCAGGCTCACATGCAACACCCTCCCTGACGCAAACTAAGGCCACGCCGCCATTATCATCGCCGTGGTCCAGAGATACCGGCCGAGACGTGGAGACTGCGAGTTCGATAGCCGACACATCTCTGAGCTCAAGCCACATGTTTGGGTCAAGAGTCCATGAACTTCTCAACCCAACCAGCCAACACCAACCGCGATCGACCAATGCGGATGTAAGCTCGCTCTATGTGTCCTCGCCATCCACGACACGTGCCCAGAACGACCAATGGCCTAGTTTACCGGACGAGGCCGAGGCTTTTAGGCTTTTAGAAACGGTCAACTTTTACATTGGTCAAACCCAAAGCCACTTTGACATTCGCGAGTTGTCGGATCGCATGGGGCTATTGTACTCGCAGCCAGAAGAGCCTAGCGATAGCCGAGCACTATGGTTTCTGGAAATCGTTCTAGTCCTGGCGATCGGTAAGCTGATAACAGGTGCTTTCACACCGGATGACAGGGATGGGCCGCCAGGAGGTACACTCTTCGAATTTGTCCAAGCCCGTCTCCCGTCAATCAGTGAGCAATACAGACAAGGGCGAATAGGCGTAGAGCTTGCAGCCTTGACAGCAATGTTTCTCCAAAACAACAATCGGCAACAAGAAGCGTACATATACGTAAGTCTATCGAGACTCCCTCATGAGGCGTTACTAAAACTTGTTACAGATCAGCATAGCCCTTCGTCTCGCAGTCACCCACGGATATCACCGGCCCCTGCGAGAGAAGCGTATGCTAGCATCCGAAAGGCATCACATATCAAGACTCTGGTGGACCATCTACATGCAAGAAAGGTTAGCTTTGTGTACCGTCTGGATATCCCTTTTCCTAGAATGTGACTAATCGACTTAAAGACGGCTGGCAGCAGCTACGGGCAATCCTTATGGCATTAGCGACGACTTTATCGAGATTGACTACCCTGCCAACGCGCCGTCGTTCAGTCCCTGCGAGCCGATTCGGACAAACGCCAAGATAGCCCGAGTTACAAGTGAGATATTGACAGGTGCGTACTCCATCCTCTTGGACCTTACTCCGAAATGTTACAAAACTAGTGTTAATGTATCGTCCAGTGCTTTACCGGCCCAAACCTCATACGCACGAGTCCTTCGTACTCAAGGTCCAGGAAATTACAAAATCCCTTTACGAACTGTCAAGAGAGCTTCCCGCACTGGCAACCACTGATTACAATGGACTCGCACCCGCACTCTCCGTGCGCACTTCAGCTTCGCTTCAGCTGATGCTTTACCAAGTGAGCGGATCCTCGCCCGAAGTTCCTGGATGTATTG
The DNA here is from genome assembly GCA_018873225.1 of [Phialemoniopsis] sp. UDSM-2020. Classification (NCBI taxonomy): domain Eukaryota; kingdom Fungi; phylum Ascomycota; class Sordariomycetes; order Thyridiales; family Thyridiaceae; genus Thyridium; species [Phialemoniopsis] sp. UDSM-2020. The sequence continues at coordinate 3,774,215 of JAEILZ010000007.1, forward strand.
ATGACAGTCAATCTAGGCCACGCTGTTGACTATCCGACCCATCATGCTGCATGTAGCACAGCGCATCCTTGGCGGGGAGCGGCCAAGTTCAAAAGAATTGAGCAGTTCGCCTGTCGGAAAGCTTGCTCGTACTTGCACCGAAGCGGCCAGGCAATTACTTCAAGTCATCATTGACCTGAGGAAGAGAAAAATGCTCGGTAAGCTTCCTCTCTGTCCTGTCACTTGCAAGCTCATAGGAAACTAACACGATAGTCCACCTAATCAGCCATCTTTGGCTTCTTTGACTGCGATGCTATCTTTTCAGCCGCGTTCGTCATGATTCTCGCCGTCATATTCGATTCCGCCTGCGATCCGCGAGACAGAATCTCTCCGTCACCGGGATTACAAGACGCCCTAGACAGTCTACAGTACCTAGCAGATAACAAGAACGGCTTCGCGATCGAACGCCTTACTGAACTCCAAGCGGTGTGGTCAGGCCTATCAGCTCTGATCCCCATTCCAACGACGCCTGGCCTGCTGCCGGCATCCAGACCCTCGTCGATCAGAGATCATCCCATGCAAGGGAGGGACGCAGAGCCATCGACTGGTCCACAGCAAGGAGCCTCAAAGGAGTCTGGTCAGGTAACATTGGCAGAGGAGCAAGGATATGCAATGAGCTGGGCCTCCACAGAGAGAGGGGCAGACATGGACATGGGTTCGGCGATGGGCGGGGAGGACAATGGCTTGTCGTATGTGGACTTTTGGGACGACATCTCCCATATCTGGAGTCAACTACCGCCGACGGCAGATTCCTCTGCCGAGATGACATTTGGTCAGGCTGGGTCTATCTCTGGGCTTCCACTGGATGGATACTACGGACAGGATCAGTTCACGGGGCATGATGTCGATGATTTTGCCGAGCTGGGAAGACACATTGTCAATCTTGGTTCATGAAATCAGAGAATGCCTGAGTTGGCAATTTGTTTCTGGTCGTCTGTCGAGCGTTCTGCGTCATTTTATTCAAATTTGTTGATAGAGTCATTGACTATGTCCTCATCACTACGCCGCACACAAAACACACCTCTATCACCAGAGACCAGTTGCTTTTCAACCTCGCCTGACAACGCCACGCTTCACTCATGCAACTACAGACCCAACCTTCCCAATCGTTAGCGGAATAAAAAGCCTTCCTCAAGGCTCACCAGGCCAGATCGAGTCGGCCAGCTGGCGCACCAGCTTGAGCTTGTTGAGCATGTCCTCGCGCGTGACCGAGTTGCCGAGGTGGTGGCTCGCAAAGCCGCACTGCGGGCTGACGCCCATGCGCTTGAGCGCCTCCTCGCGCGTCTGCCCGGCGCCCTTGGCGACGTAGTCGGCGGCCTGGTGGACGCGGGCGCGCATCTTGTCGAGGTCCTCGAGCTCGGGGAACTTGGACGTGATGACGCCGACGACAACATTCTTGTGCGCGGGCAGCTCGGCCAGGGGCTCGAAGCCTCCGGCGCGGTCCGTGTCGTACTCGAGGAAGTAGGTGTCGACGTTGATCTCCTTGAAGAGCTTGACCGCGACGCGGTCGTAGCCGCCCTCGGAGAAGTGGCGCGAGTAGGCGAAATTGCCGCGGCACAGGTGCAGGCCGACGTGCAGGTCGGCGGGCCGCTTGGAGAGGCAGTCGTTGTAGAGCTTGACGTAGCTGTCGAACAGGGCGTCGGCGTCCTCGCCGTTGTCCTTGAAGCCCTGGAGCATCTTCTCGGAGCAGAAGTCTAGGGTTTTATTTAGCACATTTCGTCCTTAATAAATTCTTCAACAACTCATGAGCCTTCTACTCACAGGCCAGGTTGGGGTCGTCAATAGTGACGTTACGACAGCCAGCGTCGTAGAGAATCTGCAGCTCTGCCTGGTACGCCTTGGCGATGTCGGCAAAGTACTCGGCGTCGTTGGCGTAGACCTCCTTTGGGTAGGCACGGCCAGTCTTGTAGCGCAGATGGTACCAGTTTGGTGCCGGGAGAGTCAGCTTGGCCTCTCCGACGCGGTCGGCGGGGAGCAGGTTCTTGAGGTAGTTCCACTGGTCGGTGTAAGTGCTGCCAGTGTGCTTGATCTTGCCGGTGCAGACGACCGACTCTCCAGGCTTGTGACCAGCCTCCGCTGTAAATTTTATAGTTAGGATGCAGGTCTTGACAGGTATCTTGAATTGCGTTCGGGGCACGTACTGAACGCCGCGAGGTCCGGAACGTACAGCCGGAACATGTCCAGCGGAGGCTCCATGATCTCCTCCATACCCTCGAGAGCTGGCCAGAAAGTACCCCAGAACTGATGTCGGCGATATTCTCCGTCTATCCATCGTTTTTTTTTTTTTGAGTCAGCCAAGCGTTTCCCAGCGTCGAGTGGTCGGGGGTCGCGGGTGGTGGATGAGGTTCAACCCGAAACCTAAGAAATGATTCTGAATGGCAGGATCAAAACTCACCAGTGACAGCATGGAAGCCAATGTCCAACTGGGCCTTGACTATCTCATTAATTGCTCGGTCCTCCATGCCGTGCAGCTCGGGATCGTGGGTGATATCAACGGCCTTCTTGCCGTCCATGGCGACGCGCTTGTCAACCAGCTCCTGGGGACGGAGCAGCGAGCCCATGTGCTCAGCCCTGAAGGGCGGTCTCTGGTGATTCTTTGTAGCCATGTTTTGTTTCAATACTTGGGTGTGTTGTGTGGTGAAGCTGTGTCGAATGGAAGGTGGTGTAAGTACGTGAGCAAAACATCATAGCTCGACCATGCAATGAGAGGGAGACATCTCTGCCCTTTTCAACGACAGCAGCACGACTACGCCAAGAGATCTCCGCATTTCAATGCATACAGCGCTTGGAACATTGCTCCTGTGAGGCACAGTCTCGCCCCTCACGTCGGCGTTTTCCAGGAACATGCCCAATAGGTGAGCTCTGCAGGCATAAGAGCTGGAGGCCGTGGAGACCTGGAATACAGAACCCCGCACTTGGTAAGAGATGACATTGCCGGCTATTGTGATCCTAGAGGACAAGCGCTGCGCTAGGGCGTGCCATGGCCCGCCGCTGGTGACGTTGAAGGTGTGGACAGACTCTGGAGAGCAAGCCTCTGAATGGCTCGTTGTTCGCGATGAACAGTGCCGGCAGATGGATCGCTGTCCTTATTTCAGCGGGCCATGCGAGCTTACGACTAGGCTATTAGGCCCCCGAGCAGCTGCGGAGCAACCCTGGAAACAAGTCCGTGGTTCATATTGCTTTCGCTCGAGCGTTATGTTAGTATTCGGTTGCCTTCCAATGTAGGCGAGGCACATGCATATTCTCTCACACTTGCATGATTCTCCCTGCATTGCCCTCAAAATGGCTCTGCCCTACGCAACTTTACACAAAAGCTGGTCATGCATCATGATGGAGTCCTCAACTAAATGGAAATGTTGCCGTTTCGGGAAGTTTCAGGTAGTGCCTCCACTAAAACTCTGCTCGAATCAGCGCTCATTGGGCCTCGTCTCGCCTGGGCCGTCGCTTATCACCCCGCCTGTCCGCCTGATACAGATTTCGAGATGCACCCCACCATCCATCACTCACTTACGGGATCGCCACCCACGACCGCATCGACTTTTGTCGCAGTTCTCTGTGCTACGCTTCATGGCATTTCGGGACATTGTGAACCCAATCTAGAGGACCAGTTGCGAGCACCTCGGTCGTATTCTCGAGTCTGCACTACCCAGGAGTACTGTGTCTTGACCGTGCGGAGTAGGCCTCTGTCGTTCACCCTCACCAGTCAAACACCTTTTCACCCTTGCCGACATCCGAGCGGCCCCTCACCACACACCATGGCTTCGGCCGATGACCCGGCCCCGGTCCCGGCCGGCAGCATAGAGGCTAGACTACCGCCGGAGCTCCTGTCCAACATCTTCAGCCACCTGGACGGGCCCGCGCCGTCAGAGCTCGGCCTGCGCGAGCTGCCCAAGAGCACCATGTTCGAGTCGGCCGCCACGCCCCTCAAGCACGCCTCTCTGGTCTGCAGGCGCTGGCGCGACGTCGTGCTCCCGCTGCTCTTCCGCCACGCCATATGGCACCTCGACCGCTGGGAGCTCCTGCTCGTCGAGCCCAAGGCCGACCACGTTGCCGCCATCCCCTTACTCGCCTACCTGTGCCACGCCGACCTGGGCCGCTACGTGCTTTCGTGGACCATGGTCGTCGGCGACAGCTACGGCGGGCAGTACTCCCTGCGCATGCGCGACGGCGCCTGGAGCTCCGTCCAGACGGGTAGCCTGTCGAGCTTGCCGGAGCGGGCGGCACGCATGCCCGTTGTGGCTCCGGAGGGCGGGTTCCTGCCGGACACGGCGACGTACGGCGAGAATAACAACTGGCTGTGGGATGCCATCTTCTCGGTCGTGGACCCGCTGCGCTTCACCATCGTCGCGTCGCCGAGGATGCTGACATCGCTGATGTCGAGGATGCTGTTCCTCGGCGACTCGTGGGGTTTTCAGGTCCCGTACCACATTTTATCACTGTCGCGCAAGGAGTCGACGAGGAGGATACAGCCTCCCAGAGAGCCGGGCAAGGGCCCGGAACCAGAAACTCCGGAGTACGCCGACCACTGGCCTGAACCAGCAGAGCCACCATCATCTTCCTCACAAACAGGCACCTGCCACGACAATACTCGGAGTCGCGTACCATGTAACCTTTTCACCATGCGGCCCTGGACCGCAGCCCTTCTCAACGAAGGCTCCTCAACAAAAATCTACCGCACTTACGAGTTCTTCCTCAAGCGCCCGCCCTCCATCCTAGGCGCCCTCCTCGGCGCCGAGGAGTTCCCCAACGACGAGCCCCTCCTCCCGCCCACGATCCGCGACCTCTCCTACGTCGCCATCTTCCCCCTGTCCAGCCACTTCAACACGCTCGTGCACCACCTCCCTCCGCTCCGGCGCCTGTTCGTCCAGCTCGTGCCCTCGCCCGAGAGCGGCGTGCTCGACGACCCGGCCGAGATGCGCGGGCTCGACCCGTCGGACCTCTGGATGGAGCGCAACACGTGCTACTCGCTCGTCATGCACGAGATGCTCGACCCCGGGTCGACCGTCACCTCGGGCGAGCCGGGCGCGTGGGACCGCCTGCGCGAGTTCGAGTCGGGCGACGCGGCGGACCGCGAGGCGTGGGCCATGGCGGCCGAGTACGTGCGGCTCGCGGGCAGCGGGTGGCGCGTCGGCGGCGAGGGCGTGTTCCTGCGGCGCGTTGGCGGCGAGGCCGAGAGCGATGAGGAGGACGACATTGATTTTAGCGACGAGGATATGGATGGGCCGCCGTATAATTATAGTGACCTGCACTATGCCGACGACGACAGCATCACGAGCGACGAGGACGACGAGCATGAGGAGATAGGAGGTCAGCACGCACAACCCGGGCCGCAAGGTGGTGGTGATGGTAGCGGTGGTGGTCCGCTCTTGTCAGTACAATCCCAGCAACTCTTCAGCTGTTACCTCATGTGATGAACCGACACAATCTGAATGGTGGAGAGGGAGAAATGAGAGAACGAAAACAAAGGGCTAATACTGAGTGCTACTTGCACAAAAGTCAGGGACAGTTGAGACGCGTCGCTTTCAACGGCACCAGCATGCTGCCCTACTCGAGCATGTGGCTGTACGTTCACGGACACGAGCAGGAGGCCGAGGTGTGATGCGGAAGTTATAGGAATATTCTTGTCCGTTTGGAGAGGACATGGAACAGAGCCTTGTTCGCAGGGAGGGTAAATTTGTGCTTCTAAACATGGCCCGGCGGGATACCCAGTACACATCGCCATTGTACAAAAGTCGATAGACAACAGAACGACATGGTAGAACAAGTATGATTCAGATTAAAAACAAATTCTAAGTGTCTAGTTGGCAGCGTCCCCATCTCCATACAGGAGATTGGTCGCCGCAATGTGTCGATGAGATATGCCCACCCGCCTGCAGATGCATCCAGATAGCAAACAGAGGTGTACAGTCCGAGAGGATCCCAACAACATATTCTTGCCCAAAACTCCGCCGTACCCAAAATAGCAGACAATAATAAAAGCGCCTTGCGGGGTATTGCCCATTCCCGTTGCGTTGAAATTACCCGTGTTCTTATGATTCCAAAGACAAACAAATGGCAAAAATGCGTCATGTCGTGATGCAGTCATACCCCCGCGGTCGCCGTCAGGGTGCGTACGTGTGTGTGTTGTGTTCTATCGCTTTCCCCATGCATATAACAGCAAGCGCCCAACAGTGTTTCTAAACGTCGTCCTTGTCGCTCTCGTCGTCCTCGTCGTCGCTGGCAATGTCGACGTCGCGCTTGCGCTCCTCCTCGGCCATATCGCGCCACGTGCTCCAGCTCAGCATCAAAAAGGCCACGATGATCATGCACCCGCCCATCATGGCCGCCGCCGCGGGCGGCTCGCCGCTGACTAGCCAGTCGGCGACGGCAACGATGAAGATGGTCAGCAGGGACGCGACGCTCGTCAGCACGGGGCTCGTCAAGCTGATGAGCACGAGGAAGCTGCCCGCAAAGGTAGCGTTCATGACGACCGACAGAAACAGGTACCAGGCGACCTTGCCCGTGGGGACGACAAAGGTCTCGATGCCCAGCCAGTGCAAGAGCGGGATGGGGATCCACAGCACAAAGAGCGTGAAGCTGCCGATCATGGACCCGAACGAGTTGGCAAAGATCATGCCGCGGCCGGGACTGCAGCCCTCGGGCGGGCAGGCGTAGCGCTTGTAAATGACCTCGTACAGACCGTATAGGACGGAGCCGAAGCCGATGATGATGTTGCCCAAGAAGCGCTTGCCAGCCGCGAGCTCCTCTTCCGTCGCTTGGACATCCTCGCCAGTAGGCGGCGCAACGGGCGTAGTCTTGGTGTCGCCGTAAGCGACGATCATGACGCCCGCGATGGCGATCAGGACGGCGAGACTCTTGTCGAGACGCAGCTTCTCCTTGAGGAGAGGGACGGAGAAAGCATAGGCGAAGAAGGCGCTGCAGTTGTAGATGGCCGTCAGGTCGCTGGGGGTCGTCATGTTCACAGCGACATACCAGCTGAGACCGGCGACGGTCAGAGCGCTGGTGATGAAGGCGGTGGTCCGGAGCATGTAGGGAATCGGGCTCTGGGCCTGGTAGGCGCGAGGGATGTCGAGGTCCTGGCGCTCGACCATCTGGGCCGTGGTGCGGACGAGCCAGACGTGGCGGCGCCAGAAGGCCGGCCAGGGCATGTCGCGCTTCTGGAATCGCAAGATGCCAAGCTGTACGGGCCACAGCAACGCCCACGAGCCGTGAGTGAGGTAGAGCATGCAGTAGGCCTTGTCCCAGCCGTTGCGCTGGACCCAGGCGCCGAGCATGGTCTGCACGGTGAAGGAGACGAGCGAGACGACGAGGAAGAAGGAGGCGTAGATGTACTTCTTGCGGGCGGCCATGCGGGCGTTTGTCGTGGGGCTGCGCGATCGCATCGTGGAGCGGCGACTAAAGGTCGGTCGCGAGGGCGTCGCAGTGCCACTGCCGCTGCCACCGCCGCCGCCGAGCAGAGCCTGGGGGCTGCCACGACGAGAGCCTATGTATGCCATCCTGCCCCGGTCGGGAGAGCCTTCTGTGTAGAGGAGGGGTGTACCAGATCTTCCATCCGCGTGTCTCAACATAGGCGGCCTGTGGTCTTCTTCCATCGCACGTTCCCGGAGAGAGAGCCGTTCGGGCGCGGAGGGACAGCGTGGAGGGAAAAGCTGTTTGAGAGGGATCGACAGGAGGGTCTTGTCAGGGACCCATCGAGGATTGTGGGAGACGGAGAGATTTCCCTAGGGAAAGCTTGTCGGGCAGATTGTTACGGAAGTGTTTTCGAGGGTCGAAGGTGCGTCATTGGGTCCAACTTTGACGTTTGACTATCTGCAGCGGATTGGGCTCGATCTGTGGCTATTTTCTCGAATGAGTGTCTGCAAGAAGCAAGAAGGAACGCAATGTCGGGCGGGAGCGAGCCGTGTCCGGGATTCTGGAAGGACCTGGATCGTGGACGGATCGCGTGACGATCTCGTGGAGTGCCTGCGACGGGAATGTGACAACGGCACGCTGCGCAAAAGAGACGAGACAGTCGCCAAAGGTGTGTGTGGAGGGAAGGGTTGGAATTGGACGAAGGGCGGCAGCATCACGAGCCAGAAAAAGCAGCGAGACACACCCTCCTCTTCCCTCGTCCCGCGTGCAACTCCACGAACCTCGCTCGGGAGCCAATCAGGGCCCGACAAATCAGCCCCAAACCTTGCTGGAATCACTGGAATTACGCAGCTGGACCCACTAACGCCTTTTCTTCCCTTTAGGGGTTCATTTCGCGGTCCACAGCCCGGGTTCTTGGTCGCTCAGTGCCGATATCCGGCGGGCCTTCAGGGGCTCTTTCAGCGCATTTAGCACCAGCAATCAACCCCAACCCAGGAGACTGTCGACATTGACAAGAAACGGTCTCGAGATGCGGCTATGGTGCACATCCACGACATTCGCGTTCTGCTCTCGATCACTCTTCTTTCCTGCTCTCCCCGCAAGGTGCTCTTCACCATCAGTTACACCAGTCACGACATCTCACACCGAAGCGGCTCGTACTGCCAAGAATCCCCCAAGACATCTTGCCTCCTTTCTCGGCCTGGGCCCTCCACCACATTACGTACTTTACTCGCATCGCCGGTTGTGATGAGGCTCCGGAAGGGAGATTACGCAGAGACACTCCCTACCCGCCATGGTCCAGGCTCCTTGGCGTCAAGGACATCCATACCGTCCCGTGCAATCGCCTAGTTTCTCCCGATACAGGACTGATTCTAAATTGCAAGATAGGTCTACTTCTCGTAAATTCTTGAATGGCGCTTCCTCATCCCGTGCCGCGATCGTACATAAAGTATGCACTCATTGTCTCAGAGACTGCTACATCTTACTATATCTAAACACAAGGATCATGGGATCAAAACATGATCCTTCGACTGGTTCTTCAGCCCTATTTTGTACACTCCCCTTGCAGGTAGTCATGTTTCGCCAAGCATCGCACCGGCACTTGGACTTGGGCCCATCGATGAAACATTGGCTCGAAACAGTGAGATGCTTGATCCGTCCGGAGGCGAGCAACTACATTCTTGACCCAGCAAGACTTTGAGATTTGGTGGTGCAAAATGAATCAAATCGCGACTCAATTTCATATCTGCACTGGGTCTCAAGATTGAAAGCTTGCAAAAAATGCTCAATATGATTGATGTGAACCAAATCTACCCCCTCTCTAAAATGCTATTAATCATGAAGTCATAACAATGTATCCCTCCCCCGCAAACCCAAAACCAATCAAGTCTAATAAACTCCAAAACGACCTTTGCTCAATGCAATGAGGTGAAAAGAAAAGAAACCCGATCCCATCCGTTCGTCAAGAAATGTAGCCCAATTTAGGCACCAAAGACCTCGGAAAGGTCGCGCTTGGCATTCTTGGGGATGCCGCACTTGGCCAGGCAGCTCTCGACACCCTGGACAATGTTGGCGGGCAGCGCATCGCGGAAGCTCTCAATGTCCTGGCCATTGAGCATGTCGACGCCGTTGAGGGTGGACTGCACAATGTCGGGCCGCAGGTTGAAGAAGGCCTGGGCGACCTGCTCGACGCCCGGGTCGGCGTCGTTGAAGGCCGCGACGAAGACGGAGTCTTCGCAGTCTGGGTTGTACTCTGCGTGAATGGCACTATCGTTCCCGTTAGTCACAATGGTCTTTGCTATGTCAAAGTGGAAATTCTACTTACCCCTGAGGGAAGACGGCGAGCGTGTAGGTGTCGGCCAGGTCCTCGCGGGCTGTGACGCCGTTTTCGGCGAAGAAGGACGTCACGAGGCGGCCCTTGACGGGGATGTTGAGCTCCGTGGCGCGGTTGTGCACGTGCGGCGAGTTGAGGCCGCAGGGGCCGAGGAAGGCGACCGTCATGGCGGCGCCGTTGCCGATCAGACCGGGGAAGGTCTCGGCGTTGGCGGAGACGAGCTTGCCGCCCTTGCCGGTGCCGGTGGCGCCCTCAGGCGGGTTCTTGAAGTCGAAGATGAAGTCGCCGGGCTGGTTGAGCAGGTTGATGCGCTGCTTCTGCGTCGAGGCGAGCATCAGGGACTGGACGAGGTTCTTGTCGCCGGCGCGGGTGTTGGCCTTGACGATCTCGGGCAGGGGCTGGGTGGCTGCGTCTACCCGCTTGTTGTTGACGGCCGGGGCGGCGAGGGCGAGAGTCGCCATGAGGAGGATGTCGGTGATTCTGACCATTTTGAGAGATGTGGTTTGTGTGTGGGATGGAGTATTAAAAGGATAAACACCGAGTATTAGATGCGCGTGGGTATCTTTTCGTAACAAGGAGATGAGATGATGAGGAAATGGGTATTGAAGTTGTTATTGATGCGAGTGATGATGAACAAAATTCGAGATCTAGAGGGTGTCGTAGAGGTGCATCTTATAGATGTCTGGACGAACGATGCCCAAGCCCATCGCGAAGCTAGAGATCCCAACAACGAGAGCAACAAACATCGCGGTCTCCCCCAGTCCGCTGCGCCACTAGTCGGCCGACCGCAGGCGGATCCTCTCCCCTCTCGGAGCGCGGCTGTCCAGATGTGGTGAAGTTGGTGATAGCCTCATCAAAATGGCGGATCTCAATCATAAGAGATTGGCGCGTAAGCGCTTGAGCGCCTACGCCCCGACGAAGGATGACTCCGCCCGTGGGCCTGGGAAGCGTAGTTGGCGTAGCTGCACGCCAGCTGTTTTTCTGTGCTTATTCTTACTTCCATGGTTGTCTTGGCACCGGGGTTGACCAGTCTGGCGGTGTCTTTTGACTTGTGAAGGGTCCACACTTTGCTCAGCCATCAGCCCGGTCGACTCTCCACGTTTGTTGCTAAAATTGGCTGCAGAGACCGGATGGCAGCGGATATTAGTTAACTGTTAAGATATTAACGTTAACCTTAAGCGCAATAGTGCCTACGGCTTGGCCCCCAAATACAGGGCCCTTAATCCACTCGAAGAATTACCTTGCAAAGATTTCTTCCAATGATGACAATCGAATTTTTCATCTTGAGGCTGACAACCGGGCTTGTGGGGAAATTGGTCTTCTTAGCTCGACGAAAACAACAATCATCGCCGAGGTGCGATCCTACCTCTCATCACTCTCATCAGCCAAGAGTCGAGTCCGACCAGGGCGGCCGATCAGCATCGCCCGGGGAGCACAAAAACCCCAGCGCTGATCTGTCCGGAGCCGAACTTCGCTCGGACCCGCAATATCGTCAGCCGTTTGGGGGCCAAAATGGAGATGATAGAATTGGGTTTGTTATGATGATGGACCCATACCATGAAAAACAGCCCGATTACCCTGGATCACTGATTATGATGATGATGATGCACCGAGCGGTATGACCAATAGCCTACGGACATATCCGGGAACGACTCCTTCGGGCTCAGCTCTTCCGGTGCCTGCAACTTGGCGGACATGATATTATGATGGTCATTTTGAAGCCCAGGATCATCCAGCCCGGACCGGGATGACCAGTTGAGTAATCCAGCGACTAATATTCTGTTGCCAGGTCCTTGATTTTGTCCAGCCGCATTCACCGGTACCCCAAGGGCATAGAATGCCTAGTTGAATAAAAATAGATCTCCAATGCATCAGAGCCCTTCATAATTACCAACCTGATTCAAACTGAATCAGGTCTGTCTCTCGCTTTGTGTAGATTTGTGAGCAAGAATGTTATGATCTAAGAGTTGGCTACCGACTCTTCAGCTTGTACGGAGAAAGCCGAGCGATGCTCACTTTCGGGCTCCCCCCGACGCCCCGCCGGGCACGTCAGCATCGGGTTTAGTCACCTGAATGAAAACAGTAAGCCCGAGGGTCCACGATCCTGAGCAACGATCACCCTCTCGCGCGAAGGAGCCGGTCTATCACTACGTAGTGCCTCAACGGATCGTCAGAAGCCCCACTGCCTCGATTATCATTCTCAGGAACCTCAAAGCCTACAGGCGCTGTGAAAGTTTGAATCAACAGTGCAGACAAAAGACTGGATTTGAGCGCACGTGCACAACATCCCGTTAGCCTGGTACTGCATAAGGTTCACATCCGCAGTCTGGCTGCACTTGTAGAAGCAGTCTTTACCCGTAAGTTGGTATTGCCCCCTCACAACCACATAGCCCAAGTTGGTAGTACACTGTTCCGAGCACAGTATCGTGTCAAATACGCCGCTGTAGAGCGGGCTCGACCCGTGGATGCAGTTCGAAGCCAGGGCCAGGTTGGTGTCGCTCATCTGGCAGGCCCCGGTGCTGATGTCCTCGAAGAAGGCAAACTTAGCACCGGTGGAGGATATGTGGGCTATGGCGTAGTCAAGGTATTTTTTGTAGGATGAGAGCACGCCGTATATAGGGAAATGACCCGGGCCAGGGACGGGGCAGAGCTGCTGGCAAATGCAGGCGAATCCGTCAATTGCCTAGTGCCGGACGCGGTCAACTGTGGGACGAGGTGACATGATACAAAGCCACGCTGTTGGGTTTTGTGCATTAGTATATATCCTACGTCGAGTGATAGTTTCGACTATTGGAAGACCACAGATCAACTACCTGATCACAAGCTCTTGCATCGCGAACCTTCCCTCATGGGCTCTCTCCTCTGCCTCACCATCCATGAAGCCATGTACATACACCGTGCTGAGGAACTCGTACTTCATGGGACTTCCATCAGAGGCCTTTACAGGCCGCAGCAAGAATGGTACCTTTCCGCCCTCCACTACAGCAATCACATCCCCGTCCCTCGCGCCCCTCCTCAACATGACCAGCAGGCCCGCCTTAGAAATGCTAAAAGTGAAATTCTGCCAGACTCGGGCCCCCATCTGCTTAGTCAACAGCTCATTATAGTGAGGAATACCAATGTTACTTCGCTCGCTGAATGTGCGGTCTGTGAAACCGTCAATGGTAGTGTCGCGGATCAGCGCGGTGTACTGACGCGTTTCGCGCTCTATTTCTTTGGCTTTCAGCCTCTTAATCGGATACGCCTTGCAATCAGTGACTAGCGTCCGACAATACGCTTGCAAGAGCGGCTCGCCCGTCGCCTCGTACACAAGCGAAGGGTCAGTGAGCAGCGTATCCCCGTAGTAGAGTAGCATCCACTGGCCTGGAATCTCGCTTGTGGCCGACGTATACCTGCCCCTTCTAGCTCCTCTGAACAGATCCGGGTCATGATATCGCTTCTGAAGGACCGGGCCGACTTCGTCAATGATATAGCCACTGACCACAAGGCGTTGGTCGCCTTGCACCCTGCAAGGTGTCTGTGCAGGCTGCTTGCTGGCGGTAAAGATGTTGCGCTGGGCAAAGAGCATCGATGCCAGCGTCTCGTAATCTCTGTCAGGCCCCGTATAAGAAAAGTCAGCAGCCCACGACGGCAAGTCTGGGCGCTTGGTGTCACGGTCCTCCACCTGCCAAGGATTCTGGCAGATGATGTCCAGATTTCCCGAGCAGTCGATCAGACTCCTGGTGACATCCGAGTATACCTGTCTAATCGTGTGTTGGTACTCAACCCTGACCCCATGCTTCTCGGAGACCAGACCCAGGAGTCCGTAAATCTTGTCCTTGGGATCCGTCGATAAGGAATGCTTAAAGCGTGCGAGGACATCGATCAGTTTGGATGTGCCTATTTCCTTGGATACGTCCTGCATGATCGACCTTTGGTGCTGGACGGTCTCCACTGGGCGGAACAGTTGTCGTTGCGACATCTGGGATCTTGTTGCATGGCCTCCAATGACGTGAAACGCGTCCATGTACTCGGTATCTCCAAGGAAGGCAGTAATGGCATCCCAGCTCAGAGACTTGTGGCCGGCGATAAGGACGACATGAGGAGCGCACGCGAGCTCCTGAATAACCCAAACCCTCTTCCAAAGTATGGCGGCACGAAATAGTGCAAACACTTGTGAGTGCTCATTCCAACTGAGGAGCCAGCCGTCTGTCTTGTCATAGATCGACTCCATGTTGCCCTGTAGACCCTGGAGCGTGTTGACGTCTCGCGTACAGATGTTGGACATTAGGTCCATTCCTTGTTGAAGGATACGAAGCTCCTCGTCGATTTCGGTTCCATCGCGCGCCTTGCTTGGGTCGTCATGTTCCGATGGATTTGGGCCCAGCCATGCCAAGTCAGTCTTGCAGTTGGTGTAGATGGCTTTCATCATGGAGACTTGGTGGTTTCGCTCCAACACGTTGCTCTGGTCGATGCAAATCGCATCCACCCAGAGCAGCCGCCCATCAGAAGGCTGACGTAGATATCGAAGAATAGTCTCTAGGTTGATAGTGATGTGGAGTGATGCCGAATCCACTGTGATAGGCTGCGTGAATCTCGGCTTTCCCCAGGTGTATGACACAGATTCGTAGGCCGGCGCATCGTCCAAAGTCGTGTGTAGTACTTCGCATTGTAGATCCGCGGAGAAGTCGTTGGAGGGCAGCAGCCGTAAAAGACGTATTTCGCGCCTCTCAGGGGCCAGCGGTCGGTAGACGTAGGCCATTTCCACAGGGCCATATAGTTGAGCAAGATTGACAGAGACTTGTTCACGAAGTTGACGACAGCTGAAGTCATTCTCGGTTTCAGGTTTCGAACCCGACTTGGCCTGTCATATTTAAAGTGGGAACGGGCATGGGTGCCGCATTTGATCGTCTCGCCGGGGGCAGTGCAATTCCCCTGCCATGGGACGGGATTACAGATTCATGATCATATGCCTCATCTATGATCATAAAGAGAGGAAACATGTTGTTAATAAAGAGAAACTCAAAATGTCCGTGGATATTCTATACTCTTATCGTGACTGTTACTAAGAAACCTTGGTTGTTCAAATTCAAAGACGCAATAAGATAAGTAAATCAATATGAGTGCAATGAGCAGCGTAATCCTCCACTTGAACTTTCTATAAACTAAAGCTCAATCTCTCCTCTTTATCTTTGTGCTCTCTTCCCCATTCTTCTTTCATCAAGTGTGTCCAAATTTTTCTCCCATCCCTTCCGCGGCATGTTCGGGCTCGGTGGTGGTCTCGACTCGAAGAACTGCAGCCTGCAGGCACAAACGTCAAAGAACATCACGAAGGAATATACCTATTAGACCTATATCGACCCCAAATATGGTGATAATCTCTCCCGACCTAGGCGAGGGGCATCTGTTTGACTAGCAAGTGGGTGTCAGAATGGTGGACGGTTTCCTTGTGGATGAACCTCGATCATTAACTGATCAACCAGGATCATCCCACTACCTGAGCAAGAATGGTTGATTCGGTCTCTTAGCAATTTGGGTAGAGATTGATCCAAAACCGTCAACCTCTCTGACACCCACTTGGGCGGTAAATGCCATTCAAGCATGCTTTCTAGGATGCTCGGGATGACATAGCGACAGTGCCGAGACAAAGTGATTAAGACTTCCATCTCAAAGGGAAATAACTGTGTCATGTTCCTAAAGTGACTGACACCCTTCTCACGTTTTCCCTTCCATGATCAACACCCTTTCTCTGCTCCTCTCCTTGATTTCTCGAATTTCTTGATCTTTTCCTCTCTCTCAAAATCCGGCGCTTGTTTTATTTTCTCAATTTGCATATTCTCTCGACTGATTTCAGACAGCGACCAGAGTTATCGCTGAAGATGTCAAGTCGCTCCATCTTTTCAGGGCCCTTTCTGCTTCTTTCAACATGATATGTTGGTTGACCAACATCCCCACAATGCGATAGGATCACATCCAACTCCACTCAACACTTGTGCCGCATGCGACTTGACGAGCTGGTCATGCCAATCCCCCGCACGACTCAATCTCTCCAGTCTTTCTCTCTTCCTACCTCTTCCTGCCTCTTTTACAGGATCTTCCGCTAAAGTCTTTCTTCGAGCGAACGATGTCTCCCCCGCCAGTCTACTCTTCGACACCACCGGTCATCACGCCTGACTCTCGGGAAGGTGATCCAGAAAACTACAAGCCGCCGACCTTCCCGATCGGGCCGTTCGTCAAGTACGAGGGTAACCCACTCCTCGTACCTAACCCGGACCACGACTTTGAGTCGGCGCACATCTACAACGCCGCGGCTCTCGTCCTCGACGACACTGTCTTCCTGCTCTACCGCGCCCAAGATGCGGCCCTGGTCTCAAGCATCGGCCTCGCGTGGTCGGCCGACGGATACGGCTTCACGCGCCTAGATCGCCCGGTCCTGCAAGCTAGCGAGGAATGGGAGGCCGGTGGCGGCGTCGAGGACCCGCGCGTGTCGCGCTTCGAGGGGGTGTTTTACATGACCTACACGGCGTGGGACTTGCACACGCCGCGTTTGTGCTTGGCTACGTCGACGGACCTAGTGCACTGGGAGAAGCGCCCACCGTTATTTCCGGACTTTGTCGATGTCGAGGTTGCGGCGCGCACCGGAAGGACGCGGGTCCGGCATGGTCACACTAAGTCGGGCGTCATCTTCCCGGAGAAGAACGCCCAGGGGAAGTATATCATGATCTTTGGCGATTCTTTCTTGCATCTCGCCGAGAGCGATGACCTCTTAAACTGGGTGGCCAAGCCGCAGGAGGAGTACTTTGCCGCGCCGCTGCTCCCGTGGGAGAACCGGTTGCTGGAGCCTGGTCCGGCGCCCGTTAAGTCGGCGGACGGCAAGTGGATCCTCGTGTATAACGGCGCGACGACGGGAGCCGCCGGCTTCCGCAACGACCAGTACTCGATCGGGCAGATGCTCATCGACTATGAGCATCTAGCGGACGGCCCGCTTGCTCGCTTGGACCGGCCTTCGATAGTGGTATCGGAGGAGAACGAGCGAGAGGGGTTGGTCAACAATGTCGTCTTCTGCGAAGGCATGGTGCAGTTCCGCGGTCGGTGGTTCCTGTACTATGGTCAGGCTGACAGTGAGCTTGGCGTGGCGACGGCCCCGGTGAATTAGAAGTCACTGGAGGACAAGGCGATTGCATGGTATCTATTGATGGGTGTTTTTATTCTTCTACTTGTCTCTATTGCTCTGCTTCTTTTCATTCTTCTTTTCTTTTCTTTCTTTTCATTCTCCTTTTCTTTTCATCTTTCGTTCTTCTTTTCTTTTCTTTTCATTGTTTCTTCTTTTCGTTCCTCTTTATTTTGGTGCTCTTCTCACAACTGTTGTCTATCTTGGCAATTAATGAGTTAGCACGGCTCCAGGCATCCGGAAGACTTCGGAACCCACTGAAACTACCACACTGGGCGCCTGCCATGAGAAAACGAGATCGGCGCGGAGCGCGAGTTCCTCTTATACATCTACACGATGCTGAAGTGGCGCTCCATGCCGGAGCTGGAGTGGGAGGAGGTTTCACCGGACTGATTACTTGAAGCCTCCCAAGCTGAAGGCTCGTCCGGCGGGCAACTGGATCTGAAGTCAACAAGTATGTGAAGTATGGGCAGTATCTGGCTCAAGCTATGCCGGCAGCACGGCAATCCTATTGCTACTGGTCTACATGGATTTGCATTGATTGCCCTGATGCTCTGGTATGGTGTAGTCAGTGCAGTCGAGTACCTTGATTGCGTGCTTCGCAGCGCGGCTGAGTTCATCAGCCAGCAGCTCCACTTTTGATAATCGCGCTGAAACCCCCTGGACCGAGGCGCTATTTTGGGGTCCATTCCCTTTCCTTCAGGCTTCAGAAATTCCCACCAAAATTCCAGCTTTCTATCCATGCTGAAGATTGATTCGTCATCGATTTTCTTAGCGGGCACGGCGTGCCGAAGTAATCGCCGGACTGTCCCCTCGATCTTCACCGCTACCCTCGTTTGACAGGTGCCTATGCCATTTGAGATTGGCCAGAGGCAGACAGACCTCCAGGGACGGCCCTTTCTCTCTATCGCTCCTAATCCCAATCAATCACACCTTTGAGGGGAAACATTGCGCCAATCCTAGCCGGGTCGCTCGGACCCCTCCATTGGACCCTGCAGAGAGAGAAGACAAGAAAACGTGCTGCCGGGAGAGCGAGTAAGCACCTGCAGGATAAATCACTCGCAATATGCATCATGTCGAACATGCTGCACGATCGTCCGCCACTCATTCTCCCCGCCCGGATCGAAAGTTCTCCTCAGCGGGAGGCCGGGTAGAATTGCTTGTGAAGATGGGTGCAAAGAAGTAGCCATCATACATTACTTTCAGCTAAGATGACAAGCGTCACAGCGGCCGAACTCTGGCGCCCGTGTCCGTGGAGCACTGAGTAGTGGTCCTTTGGAGCTAATCGATGGCGTCGTCGACGACAAAACCAAAAAAGAGAGACAAGGCATCATCCCGATGGACCAAGCTAAGGGACCGCCTCCTCATCCAAATGCCCCCATAAAGGTATGGTGTCCAAGATGGTACCTTGGCTTAACTCCTCGGCTTAGCTTCTCATTGGCGACAAAGGTTATCTTCGGGCTTCCGAGGACGCGGAGACCCTCCGTGCTTCACTAGGTCCCTTTTTTTTTTCTCGCCATCGATATCAAGATACCATACACATTCCCATATCTGGGTGGAAATTAGCTCTGCCCTTTCTCTTCCCGAGTCATAGCAATGACATTGTCATTTCCTCTCAACCTCTCTTTCCTACTGTTCATAACTTGACACGCAGGGACGCCCAAGGAAGCGTACCTGCTCACATCATCTCATATTCGCACCTCGCATGAACCTCGTTCTGGTCCGGAGTTACCCGTCTGTGTGGCATCGAAACGCCTCGGATCTTATCTACTCCACCGAGATTAACGATCGGGTCGTGGAGGGGTGCACATCTTCAGCTCTGCCTGCATCGATCGCGGCTGTTGTTGAACCTGACCCCGGAGACCTAGGCGCGATATGAGCGTCATCTAGTTTCACTCTCCTTTTGCATCTTTCTTCCTCAAGCATCAATATTTTCAAACGACAATGAGCTTCTGAACAACATCCGCCTGGACACTTCCCGGTGGATTTGGACTTCTAAGTCCCGCAACGTAACAAGCGAGAGCCAAGCTTCCTGCTTGGCTGGTCCAATTGCAGACAAAACCGAGCGTCCGTGAAACCATCTCCCAAAACTCACAATGGCCGAACGCCGGTGTCCCGTGCAGACCAGCGCGGTCTACATCGTCGGCTCAGCACCCTTCCCGTCTATTCCTCCGCCTTCACCGCCGTCGCCCGTCACCCCCGAGGTGAGCGGGCTGTGCTCCCCGATAGAGGAGCTCTCCCTCGACCATCACCCGGGCCGCCATGAAGATCAATCGCCGACTTCGGCCCCGGCCTCCCCAGCTCTCACCCCCTCGGAATCCGCAACAGAGTCAAGCTCCGCCTCGGAGCTAGACACCCGCCTCGCCACGGCCGTGCACGTTCTGCACACCGAGGCCACTGCCCTGCGGGACCTAGCCGGTCTCTATGCCTCCGACCCGCCAGCCCGCGACGCCTTCAGCCGCGCCGTCGAGCTCGTCGCCTCCGCCAGCGCTGCGGGAGGCAAGCTCGTCCTGATCGGCGTCGGCAAGTCGGGCCACATCGCGCGGAAGCTCGTCGCCACCCTCAACAGCCTCGAGCTGCGCGCTTCTTTCCTCCACCCGACCGAGGCCCTGCATGGCGACTTGGGCCACGTCAGTCCGCGAGATGTACTGTTGATGATCACCTACTCTGGCCGCACGCCGGAGCTACTCGCCCTCCTGCCGCACCTCGATCCGGCACTGCCTCTCTTGCTGCTCACTGGCTCCCCGGGGGGTAGCGAGATTGCGCGCCGAAGGCCCGATGCCGTTGTACTCCCCGCCCCAGTGCACGAACTCGAGACGAAGTCATTTGGCCTCGCTGCCCCGACGACAAGCACTACCGCTGCGCTTGCCGTGGGAGATGCCCTCGCACTCGCTGCGGCCAGAGAGATCCACGCCTCGCGCGTGGCGCATGTATTTGCGCGGAATCACCCCGGCGGCGCTATTGGCGCGGCGGAGGGAGGTAAAAAGGCCAGAGCGACGTCGGTCCGGGAGCTTGCATCCTCATGGGCCGACATTCCGCTCCTGGACGAGGGGGCGACGGGCGCCGAGGCTTTGCGCGTCGCTATCGGCGGCCTTGGATGCTGGGCGCGGTGCGCGGACGGAGCCGTCCTCGTGCCGAGTCGGCTGCGCAGGTTGGGCGCGGCAGAACTGAGCGAACCTGTCGGGCGTATCGAAGGCCTCGTGGCGGCTGCGACAGTGATGGCGACAGTAAGGGCGGATGAGGCTGTCGACGACGTCGTGCGACGGTTCGTGCGCTCCAGTGGCAAGAGCGTGCAAGGCGGCGACGATGCCGATCTGGTCTTGCTTGTCCTGGACGAGTACGGACGCGAGACGGTCGGCGTCGTAGAGTTGGAAACATTGCGCCGGCATTGCGAGGCGAGCTGAGGTGGACATTCATGAACAAGCGATTTTGCGTTTAGGGAAGCCAGCCCATGGGGCTGGTGGGAGGCTTTTGTGATTTGCATTTACCTGGCGTTTTCGAAAGCAAGCACTCGTGGGACGAGCGCTCATGCACATATGTGCCATTACGATTTACTCATACTCATAGAAGTACATGATAGATCGATCAGGTCGGGTCTCCCCTTGATTATTATGGGAGACGGTATTATGACCGGGCTGACCGATCCAGCGGGGGAACATTGCTGCAGTTATTATCCTGCATGCACTTTGGATACAAATTACACAGTTGGCGTGACATATCACGGTGCGGAAAGCAATGAATCAAAGAGCGTCACAAACAATCACGAAAAAATCGTGGGTCTCCAGGTGAATCGTGCTGGAATTGCTGTTTGATTATAATAATCTGTGATGTTTGCGCCAGACGGGGTATCATCTCCTCAGATCGACATCCATCGCGTCATAAACTCGAAACAGGCCACCACGAGCCCAGCTGCAAGCTACCAAAGCCCATGGGTCCCAGCTCCATACATGTAGGACCATTCACCCCCAATATGCTCCAAAGCTCGTCGGTCGCCATGGTATCGGACCAGCCCTCCTAGTCGCTGTCTGAGCCATCGTCCGAGTCATCGTCCGAGTCCGACTCCGACTCCGCATCGGAACCGCTACTCGACGATGATGACGAGCTGCTGGACGTCTCCTCGCGAGCCTGCAACGGCGCACCTGCCTCCGCATCGTCATCCGAGTCATCAGAGGAGCTAGAATCCGACCTTGACCTCGACGTGCCATCGTCTGACTCTGCGTCAGAGTCATCAGAGTCAGAGTCAGACTCTGATTCCGAGCTGCTCGTATCCGAGTCCATAGCTGTACGACTCTTCTTCTTCCGCTTGAGCTTCTGCTGTGGTGTCCCGTCGTTCAGCTTAACCCGCTTGTCGGTGCCGTTGACAGTCGGCTCGGGGCCGGAAGAGCTGGCTGTGGTACCAGACACGCTGCTCTCGCCACTGTCGGAGAGCTCGTCCGCGATCCTCTCGGCGCGCATACGCTTCATCAGCCGGCTCCTGATCTCTGGGTCTGACGTGCGCAGCACGTACTCCACCTCGCTTATCCTGCGTATCCTCTTGCCGTTGACATTTGTGCTCTCCCCAGCCTCGTCCAGCCCAGACACCAGCTTTGTGTACTCCTGCTGCTTGGTCTCCTTATCCAGAGCGTTCTCCGGGAACCCGGCCGCGCCATGCTCCATGTCCTTCTTCCTGATCTCCTCGGCCGTCTCGCGCAGGCGCACCCGCACGCCGCCCTTGAGGTCGCTGATGTATCTGTAGAAGGCCTCGATGTCCCCCGAGGGTATCGTGTCGCCAGTGAAGACGTACTTGATGAGCAGAATCTGGTGGTTCTTGTTGAACTTCCACGAGTCCCGCGAGGTGTCCCACTGGCGCAGGTAGGCTAGGGCAGGTTGGACGCTCGAGTCCTTGGGGACGGCCGGGCCTTGGGGCTCGGGGCTCTTCTTGGCCTTCTTCTTGGCTTTCTTCTTAGCCTTGAGCTCGGCGTTGTCTGCGGCGCCGGCTTTGGTGTCGTCGGTGAAGGAGACGGACTTTTGCTTCCTCAAAGACGGTGTGCCGGAGTCTTCCCACCTGGGCCGTTTGCTGAAGCCGTTGTCCTGGGCAGAGTAGGAGGAGGAAGGGACCTGTTTCCGTTTGTTGTTCCAATTGGAGGACGGGGAGCTGCCGTAGGTGTTGGGTAGCTGTGCAGGAGGCTGCGTGGAGGGAGCTGCGGGTGATGCAGTGGTGCCGTCGGTTGCAGAGCCCTTGAGCTTCAGGCCCAATCGCTTCCAGGCCGGGACTTTCTGAGACATAATTGGTTGAAGGGATGGGGAGGGGGCCGAGAGAAAGGCGGGAGGGATGTCACGGTAGCGGTATGTGAAGGGCCTTGAAGCGGAGGGAGAGAAAACGCTAGAAGGGGATCCCAGGAATGCCGATTGTAATAAAGAGATCCGACAAGGCCGACGTGTGATCCGGCCAAGTGGGCTGCCAGAGGAGAGAGAGAAAAAGATGCTCGAAAGCCAGGGATCTTCTCGCGAGTGGATTGGGCAGCTTCACCACCAGCTGCTTGCTTGCTCGTCTCTGTAATTTTTTGTGATTGCCTCACTTTTTTCTGCAGTCGAGAGCCAATACATAATTGCTTATCGCAGCGGCGTGGGGCCTGCAAGGACGCCTTATCGCTTCTCCTCCATCTTACCCAGCTGGCGACTTTGCGCTGGCTAGTGCTGCCGGCCCGCCCACCAGACTGCAACTGAAAGGACCAGACGGCAGCCGGATTACGTAAGTAAGGCAGGCTAGGCCACCCAAAGCTCCAGCCTTCTAGGCAAGCTCCTGCCAACGCGTCGACCGGGGGAAGCTCCAAGATTGCGACAGATCAACGACGAAAGCTCAACAGCAACTTTCATATCGCCATCACTCCTGCCACCCCCTCACTCAAGACGACTACCGCCATTCAACGGATTGACATCCTACAGATTGCACAGAAGCGCTAGCAGAATCACATCGAACACAGCTCACCATCTTCTGACAAGATGTCGGGTAGGGCTCCAACTCTATCAGTTTCAGCTGCCCTCGAACTCATGAGCTGACAATGATGGTTCCACAGGCAGCGCAGGATTCGATAGACACATTACGATCTTCTCTGATCAGGGAAGATTGTATCAAGTCGGTACGCATTGCGACCCTCTGTCCCTAGCCTGGTTCTGTGCCCCCGAACACTTTGAGGCGGACATCCAACAATTTCAAGCTGAAGCGGCTGGGGAAACATCGGCCACGGAAACGAGTCTTTGCTGACAGAATTATCTTCCGACAGAATATGCATTCAAGGCTATCACTGCGGCCAACATCATGTCGATCGGCGTCCGCGGCAAGGACTGCGCAGTCGTCCTGTCCCAGAAGAAGGTCCCTGTACGTTGACGAAGTCTGAATCAATCGAGAGGGTGTGCTATCAGAGCTGACAACCGGCACAGGACAAGCTGATCGACCCGTCCTCCGTCTCGCACATCTTCCAGATCTCGCCCTCGGTCGGTTGCGTCATGACCGGATCGATAGCAGATGCGCGGGCCTTTGCCCAGCGTGCGCAAGGCGAGGCGGCAGAGTTCAGGTACAAGTACGGATACGAGATGCCCAGCGACGTTTTGGCCAAGAGGCTGGCCAACATCAGCCAGGTCTACACTCAGCGCGTAAGAGAATAGCAGCTGCCACCCTTTACAAACATAGAGGCCCGACTGACTGACCTGAAAACCAGGCTTACATGCGACCCTACGGCGTCGCTACGACCCTGATATCACTTGATAACGAGAATGGACCTCAGCTGTTCAAGTGCGACCCGGCCGGATACTACATTGGCTACAAGGGCACGGCTGCCGGACCTAAGCAGCAGGAGGCGCTGAACCACCTCGAGAAGAAGCTCAAGAATAAGGACCACGCAGAGGGCGACTGGGAAGAGGTTGTCGAGCTGGCCATCACCACCCTCAGCACGGTGCTCAGTATGGACTTCAAGAAGACGGAGATCGAGATTGGCATTGTGGGCGGCCCCCGAGCCGACGGCAAGGAGGGCACAGACCCTGGATTCAGAGTGCTTACGGAGGAGGAGATCGATGACCGATTACAAGCCATTGCCGAGAAGGACTAAGCCTGAGCAGTGTGTGGGGGAGATATTTTCTCCCATTTGGGCTCACCTGGTTGGCGGTAGCTTGCTGAAAAGGGGGGATGGGGAGAGACAGAGAATGTGTGTGTATCGATGGCGTTTGTGAGAGGGAAACAGCCTCAGTATCGGCAGCTATTCGTCAACAGACGCCCAGCCAACCAAGGGGGCCGGCCTGCTTGCCACGGGCGCGGGTCCTCCAGTGGGGTCGGAAGCAGAGGGTAGTGCAGAGAGGGCCAGAGTCACAGGTACCCCGTCCCAACCTTGCACCATCCTCTCGCGTGTGTTATTAGCCATCCTATCAAGTGTCACATCTAGAAATAAACAGAGCCCCGGCGTGTGCCTATCAGGACGTTGAACCCGAGTGAGATCCCTTCCCGCGTGGTAGCGACGAGCAGGTGGACCGATTACTTGATTCAGCCTTTGCTTGGCCTGCCGTTTCCTGATCCGTGCAGGGTAGCTGAAGGCTGAAGGACGTTTAGGGAGTGGCCTGGATCGATCGTTGACCTGAAACGGCCGTGGAGAGCAGCGGGAGGTCTAGTGATGCTAGTGATGCTTGTTTCAGCTGAGAGGACGCAGAGCCGCATGAAGTATCTGACGATGACCGACTACCTGAGTTGCAAGTGTGATCGAAATGACATGCCGGATGGTCGATGGGAGGGCCCAGACCGCGACCGGCAGATGCCAGGGAGGTGCCGTGGCGTCCTGTCGCGACGAGGTGATTACCTATTCCGGACGGAAGTGAAGCCACCAGTACCACGTTAACGGTAGCTAGGAAAGCATCGTGACGGGGGAGGGCTTGGTGTTGAAGACTAAAATGCCGTCTGGCATGTTTATGGGCGAGTGTGCCCTCCCGGGGCAGCTGGGAGAGTGTGAATCTGCCCTGCACCAATGCAGGTTGCTGCAAGCCACCTCAGATAGCCTGCTGCACTAGCAACTTACCGAAGACCATGGTGTCGGGAGGGAGGGTTCAAGGTTTATCATAAGTGGTTGCAGTAGGTGAGAGCCTCACACCATGAGTTGCAGCAGCACTGCACAGCCGCAGAATGACTAAGACTAAGACGATATCTTGTTTGATACCACACAAGCTGGAACATAGCCGACTAGTAAAGCAATAGTCTTACCTAGCAGTCCTTTTGCATTCTCTGAATTACGACGGATCGTATGTTCCTCTATTAAGATTTTTTCCTTGTGCCGAATTTACACACCTTGGTCGTGTTATGACGACGACGATGATGTCCAACTGGGGAAAAGAGGCCGCCATCAATGTCCTTTTGGCACGGGCCTGGCTAAGTCAGCATTGTCCTTTTGCTCAATGGCCCGGTGGTTGATTGGGCGCACGGATCAGCGGTGGACCTCGCAGTCACGGGCCCTACCGCCCACTGGCACTTGGCAAGAGGCCGCTAAAGCCGCTTGTAGTCTAGGGCCTTTCAAAGATCAATTGATGCTCTCTTGGTTTTTAGTCCTTTTGGCTGCCAGAGGGCCTGTCGGAGTGCCCTTCTTCAACATCCCCACACCTCTTGGCTCCTTTGGCATTGTGATCGTCGCTCGCTCTGCCCCCGTAACACCTCTCTCCTAGCCCTACCGTGCTGGAGATGGAGAATCGACATGGTCAAAAAGAACACGATGGAGACACTGATGTCGCTGGTACATGGCTCTTGCATGCGTGCATACCATCGAGCAGGGTGTGACTCAAGATGAAATCGGGAACGGTGGGCGTGTTACTAGCCATGCAAGCCATCGCACCGCACCAGTACCAAATGCGCCAAAAAATATCCATGCTACGATCCCAGAGAAGAGGATAACACCCCAGTCCAGCTGGGCATGGCATGTAAGGGCCACAGGCGAAACGTGCCAAACGTTTGCCAGCGCCAGAGTAGCCGCATTTCTACGGCGTCTATTGGGGAGGCTGAGCCGGGAGCCATACTTTCTTCTTCACCACACACATTCCACCATCTGCCCTATTATCGAATCTTGTCCATTCGAAATGCACTCCACCACTCCCAAAAGGGAAGAGCAGACGGACGAAAAAGACCACGCGCTGGCTGAAAGTAGCTGCATCGCTGCCGTTCTCGGTCCCAGCTACGGACACGGATCGGGCAATCGGTTCGTTCGATTGACTGAGATGTTTGAGGCCTCGTCTCCTTTCCGTCTGTCGCATCTCGCTCTTGTCGTCCCTTGTGTCACCGCAACCGAACTGATGCAGATACCTATTCGAGTTAACAGCCTTTTCCTTGTGTGGTAGATCACCGTATGGATATGGGCCTCCACACATCCTTCGGGCAAACACGCCATCCCCCAGTGGGATACTGTCCCGGACTCACTAACTACATGGAATGAGGGGCATCTTCTCACGCATACGAAAACTAACTCAGAAGGTGTGAGAGAGACAAAAAAAAATGTGTGAAGGAGTGCAGCGCGCGGCTCGACTTGCCAATGCGCTGCTGTGGCAGACCATGGGCAATATGCCGTCATCCCCGTAATATCGGCGTCTTTCCGGTACCTTCGGCTCCAGCTGCACGGTACCAGACCTACCAAATCCGATCTGTTCAGACGAAAAAGAGAGGATTGGGAAAAGAGCGCCTGCAAGTACCTGCAAGCCAGATCAGAGCTGGAACTCCATTACCACACACAGCCTGTGCTGGTGACTGTGACTGCAGCAAGCCAAGGGCTGTCAACTGCAAGGGCGCCCTCTTGTCCCTGCAGATGAGATGCATCGCCTCCATGCAACCCGACAAACCGCAAGCGCAGTGCCTACCTAGTCGCGTAACAAGAATCAATGAGGCCGTGTGCAATGGATGATCTTCTCACATCATGGTACTTCCCAGACACCACAGACAGCATGGCAAGCGGCGTGTCGAAAAAGAAAAGAGAGAAAAAAGGGCCGGGACAGCCTCTAAGCGATCCCGTGTCCACTCGCAGGGCCGGCCAAGACACGCACGATGGCCGACTGACAAGACAGGGACCCCTGGCATTCCCGGGGAAGTAAAATCGCAGCTCGTCAGGGATTCTTGCCTTAACGTTAGCTTTTCCGCTGGGCTGGTCCACCATTCTTTCTTTGATGCTATTCTCCGATCCCACCCCCTCGCACCCAATCACGCTGCTCAGACGGCCTCTTGACAGCTGATGGGGTCTCACACTGGAGCAGCACCCATCGTCATTCTCTTCTCTTCTGCAACCCTACTGCAGACTCTGTTGCGGATCTCTCATGTCGACATTGTGGGTAATCCTGTGAGTTTAGCCTTTCCTTAGCTAAGGTCCGTCCGCCTTTGTAAGTCTACACCCCAAAGGCCAGGGGTCATGCCTGGTCGATCGCGGGGCACTCTGGGATCCAGCGACTCCATGTCTCTCGGTCATGACCGTGACTTCGACTTACACACTCCTCTGATGTCCTTTTTCTTCTCTTTCCCAGCCCTCACCTTACCCAAACAAGAGCAAATTTCTACTTGCCGGCTCTTGGCCCGCTCGGGTAGGGCTTGAGGCTAGGCTACTTCCTCCATCCACAAGCATCTTCTTCCTCCTTTTTCTCTTTCAACATGCACGCCCTCAACGGTTTCCGTGACGGGGGTTGTTGACCTCCTCTCTATTTCTCTCTCTTTCTACAAAAGGACATGGAAAGCCACCAGAGGTCTCGACCATCGCGATACCTCGTCCCATCCATCCATCGTTTCTAGACAAGACACGGACCGAAAGCCAGCCTTTCCCTCTTCTGCATCGCCTCTACGACCATCTTGGGTTGTCTGCGTCTAATACCTCGCCCTCACTCGCTACACACGCCTGCGTTGTCCTTTTTGTCTTGGTTGCTGCTGCCGGACGTTGCGCCCACCGTCTCGCTTGCGTGAACTTGCCTGCCTGCTTGTCTTGCTTGCTTGCCTGCCATTGGGAGGGGAGTTTCGAGTGCCAAGTGTGCCGCTATCACTGAACTGCGTGTCTGTCCTTCGTCGCACACTTTGGTATAAGCGAAGTTGCCATCTGTATCTCAATACGCAATGGACGGATGTAGGTCAAGCCACCCACATGCCCCTAACCACATCCACCGACCGCCTCGCCATTCCCGGATCATGTGTGTCGTGCATGCACATGCACACATCTACCGAGACAACATGCGACGCTAGCCATCAGGACTGGGAACGGAAATGGCTAATTCTAGTTTCATGTAGTGAACCCCTACCGGACGGCGCGAGTGGCCGAGGTGCTCTCCGACTTCCGCACGCTGCAGTACTACATTGCTGCTGCGCCGACGGACCCGGACCACATGGACGACTACTACACCGAGGGTTGGGCAGCGTTGCGGCAATGCGCCCTCGACGGGCAGCATATCCTCAACTGCGGCGCCGACACCTCGGTGCCCCAGGCGCGCGGTGGGCCCGAGGAGCAGGCCAAGGCGGAGCTGCAGCAGTGAGTCTATTTGATCTAGCCGGTAGCATTGGAGCGCAAGGACTAATGGGATGAACAGAGTGCTGCTGGACGCCTACGCACGGAGGCACGAAGGCCAGAAGATTTACCTGCGGCAGGCGGCGGCGCAGAGATGGATCGAGTGGCGGGACTCGGTATTGCAGGGCGAGCGACCCTCCTCGGGGAGCCAGTCGCAGCTGAGGGCTTGCGACCAGCAATTGCGAGCAGTACGTGTTTTCATGCTTCCCAACTCACTCAAGATCAAACTGACTTACGCCCTAGTGCTTTCAACAGGAGCTCCAGGCTATCACGGACGAGGGCATCTATGCCGAGCTGCAGTCGTCGGACCTGCAGATGGGCCGCTGGACGGCCGAGGACCCCAGCCTGCGGTCGGTGCAGCGCTGGCTGCGAACGAGGCGGTAATCAACGCGACGCGACGTCAACATGCGCGAGGTGTTCTGCATCGAAAGCGTCAAACGAGCCCGAACGAAAATTGAAAGAACGGACCCTTTCCCATGAGTGCCTGTTTTTCAAGCTGCGCTGAGAAAACAGGCCTGGGACGACAAGGGAATAATTGCGACCATCGCTCCACCGACTGGTCGACAGAGCATTGTCATCTTTGCTTGATTGCATTTTTCTGCGAATGTTACCCCAGCATGATTTTGGTCTTTCCAGTTTCTTTCCTATTCTGCAGAGATACCACACATTTTTCTTTTCCCTTTTCATTACCGGTTCGCGGGGAGGGCCGCGGATTACGGAAAACACGAATGCATGGCGAAACGAGATACAGAAAAGCATGGATGGACGCACCCCACGGATTTTGTTCTTTTGCTCCCGGGGCAAAGCATTTTCATTTCTTTCCTCCTTCTTTCTCATTCTCCGCAAGGATATTTCTTTGTACATAATTTCACATGGGGGAGAGCAAGTGTCGACGCTGGGCGTTGGAACACGGGGCTGGCCTGTTGGAGAAGATGACGGGTACATCGGGGCATTGTTTGGATGGCATTGGTTGCATTGCACGGTGGATGGCATTTGCTTTCTTTCTTTCTTTTCGTTTTCTTTATTGTGTACTCTAAACCCTCCAGGCAGAGGTGTAGCAGTGTGTAGAAGAGGGAGAGTCTGCCTGGCGCGGATGTATGATCCCCTGTAGTGGTCTCGATGACCCGGACGGGCATCGACGAGGAATTCAAGAACAGCATTTCACAAACACCCTTTGAACTTGAGTGATGATCTGGTAACCTCCTGAAATGTCCATCGTCATGTAACGTACTTTTGCCAGTGTTCAGCTTCGCGCCCGAGACGCGGCCTGCATTAGAGCCTCGAGTTCATGATGTAGGCCATCTATCTACGCTAGCCAATCGCAACTCAAATGCCACACATCTCTAGATGCTGAAGGAGATCAGAATTTCTATGCCACCCTATGAACGACCTGCCCCTTTAGTAGCAAGCACGGGAACTCTATTTCCGGTCCATCACCTCGTCTTGCTGTGCACACACAGGGCAATGCCGCACAGCGAGAGCACCATGCCCACCATCGTTTCTGCAGCACCTGGTTAGCTTTCACCTCTCGGCCGGGGAAACGTGGCCGACACTCACCTCTGCTAATCACCTTGCTCTCCACCCACCACTCCCCAATCACGGTGAACAAGAACGCCAAGGTATTGACGATGGGCACCGTGAGGCTGAGCTCCGCTTTCCCGATGAGCAAAAAGAACCACACGCTGCCCGTCAGGTTGATCAGCAGGGGCACGGCGTAGCGCGGGTTGCGCAGCAGGTCCGCGACGGCGAAGAAGGCGGCCAGCAGGCGCGGGCGCAGCCAGCCGGACCGCGGGTCGGCGCGCGCCCGGTCGAGCGACGGGTGCGGCGGCGGGGTGTGGGTCTTGGCGGCGCGGCGGATGAAGGGCGTCGTCAGGCCCCAGGCCAGCCCGACGAGGAGGAAGCCGGCGATGTAGTTTAGGGGGCCTGGCTGGTCTTGCGCCTGGTCATCGGCCATGGTGTGCTGTGCCGTGCTGTGCCGCCTTGGTGATTGGTAATACTGGGATATTCCTTGATGTGCTGTACTTTTGGTGGTCCCGTGATGTGATGTGTTCCTATGTTCGGTATGGTGATGATGATGTGTCGATGACAGGACCGGAGTACGCCGTGAGGGAGGTTGCGAATCAGTGGGGTTGGGACGAGCACAGCCTCGCAGCCGCATGTGGCGCTACGCCCCGAAGCGGGCAAGTTTCAGCGACCGTGTGGGGTCCTCCTCCAGGGGAGCTCCAGGGCTGTTTCAGCGCGGCTCAAACACCTGTGCTCACACTCCAATCAGTGTGTTTTCCACAGCAGCATGGTCGATGTGGTCCTGTGACTTGCATCTTCTGTCCTTGTCAAGCTGAAGCCGCATCCATCGTGGTGCGTTGCATTGACGATCTTTCTGGGTCATGAATATCGTCAATAGACCCGTGTGACTATCGAACTGAATATCTCATGCAGTGCTCTTTTATTAGATGCAGGAGCAGCAAGCGAGGCAGATTGGCCAGAGTGGGCGTTTCATCGTGACGAGACGCAGATCTGATGATGGCTTATGTCAGCAAAGACACGATGCTGAACGGAGGCTCGGCAGCTGAACGCCCGTACCTGCAAAGAGGTGAGGCTGTGGGATGCAGGTGTTTTCAGCTGGGCATGACCCTCGAGCTGAGAAGGTCCATCATCGTATGTGTGTGCACGCGCTGATCCCGGCTATTTGGGTGCCCGAACAAGAGACGGAAGAGCCTCACGCCAATGGTTTCGATTGTTACACGCTTCGGATTGATAAAACCCCCAGTGCAACACACCACCACGTCAAAAGGCTCGGACTTGCATTTTGATTTCGCAAAGTTACACGAGACTTCTGACCAACCTTTTGCTCTGCTTCGGAGGTCTCCAACTCAGTGTTATCGTTACTATGTTTTTCTCAATTTCAATATGGGCGGTCTGTGCTTCTTCAAGGGCGCCCTCTTCGTTGACATCATGAGTCTGCCATGATTCATCAACTCACCAAAATATGGAACATTTCCTCCTCTACTCTCCATTTTCCCTAGCACTTAAGTTTTCTTTCCCATTCCTCGCTATTTGGCGCAGGCCAGGGCATATCCTTGTCGATTCCGTTCACGCCGTAGCCAGCGATGGCTGAAGCCTGATCCACTGTATTGTTGAAGAAGCAACTTCCCGACTACTGCCTTAGTACTGTGGAATGATTACTCATCGTCCGTGATTCTTCGTGTTCTCTCATTCTCCGTTATTATATCTTCGACAGCGCCATTGAAGATTGGGTAGATGGTAGAAGTCTGTGCTTCGGAGACCAAAGCGGCTCACGGGTTTGGCCTGCGTGTGAACAGCGGACCGGGACCAGCCCTTCCGTTCCCGTAAGGACGTTCCCGGGACTATTCCGATACCCGGGTGGACCCATTGTTGCTAGTATAGACTGAGTTGATTACCCTTACACATCCTTAAGTGGTTTTGTTCAGCCATGGGCTTGTCCTAGCGGCTCCCCTGCAAGTCCACCTTCATATTTACGCTTTGAGAGCATGCATTAGGCTCATGGAAATAACCTCATCTTCCTGAGGACTGATTGGTCAATGGATGCGGACCGTCAAAGCTAAACCTTCGGGACGGAGCCGGTCTCAGCCTCGTACCGGGGAGCCCCCATCTAGGCCAGTTCCATGGAGTGTGCGAATCATCAATGCCTCCTATCATCACATCTCTTCATCGAAGATCTCTGGTGAGTATATGATCTGTTCATCTCCCAGAATGGCGCCAGTGGCCCCGTTCCTGACATTAGCGACGACGTTCATCCTGGGGTAGCGGGATACCCCGTCCTCTAACGGATGCTAACGGAGGTCCCGAGAGGATATAGGGATGGACTGTTAGTGCCTTTACTCTGATGACCGTCTTTTGTGTAAACATGGTTCACACGGGTGTTGGTGAGGAGAAGCGGTCTCTTGCATCAACATCGACCGATCATCTCGCGTACCAAGGTCTAGACGTCACGATCACAGACTCATCGACGAAGCCCACTCACTCAGCAGCACAGTCTCCAGTTGGACACCAAGGACACCAGCTGCTCTCCCTGCCGCTGATGGGTCAGCTTGCAAGCAATTGTATCTTGTCACCTTGGACTATGGAGGAAGATGCATCCATTACGTCAAGCAAAGCTGTTGACTTGGACCTCACGCCCTTGGTGGATGGCAAAAGTCTATAAGAAGAGGTGTTTGGAGCCCACAATCTCGAAAGGAATTATCATCACTCACACACAACGAACAACAAGCTTCACACCCACACATCCCATACAACAACCATATTCTAGCTTTTCCAGCTTTATCAACCATCTACCAATATGCCTACTGATGCTCAGATCGCCGGCGGCCACAAGGCCAACATCAACAACCCCAACACTTCGGAGGAGTCCAAGCAGCACTCCAAGCAGGTGCTCGAGAACAAGTTCAACGGCGGTGATGGTAAGAACAAGCCTAGATTTGCTTGCTTGCAGCTTCAGACTAACATGATCTGATATAGTTCCCAAGTCTACCGACTCTGGCGACAAGAACCCTGGCAACGTTGCCGGCGGCCTGAAGGCGTAGGTCTACTCTTACTTCATAGAACACATCGTGGCTAGCGGTACTAACTCACTCTGTCCAGCACTCTCAACAACCCCAAGGTCTCGGAGGAGGCCAAGAAGTCCGCCAAGGACCGTCTGGAGGGCATGCAGTAATATCATGTATATACTCGTCAGCCATGTGGATCTGTGAGCGCACGCACATCCCCAATTAGCTGTTACGACTTGTACGACTAGTAGCGATTAAGAGTTGGAACGGATCAGATTGAGCTAGTTGTCAATTGGAATCGAGGTACCTCAAAGCTTCTGTACACTGCAATCGTGTGAGTGACATGATATCGCTGTTTTAAAACCAATGCTTCACCGGGAATTCTTCTTTCATGGATCCTCACCATGTCTCGTATAAATGGATCTTCAGCCACTGCCGGGAAGCTCCCTGGCGGCATGATGCAAATGCTCGAGGAATGGAATGTAAATCTGCGTCATTTGACGGCAAGCCAGTGATCATTCAATTTATCTCGGTGCCTAGCTCTCGGGCGGGGCGTGCTCTAGCGGGACTTGCCCGTATTTAGGGGCTTCGTGAGGCTATTCTGCGGGGCATTTTGGTTGTTTTCAATTGCATGATTTGTAGGGAGCTCTGTTCTTTGCGTGCCAAGGTGCATTGGCTCAAGCTTCACGAAGATGCAAATGCGGGCAGGGGTTTGCGAGAAGTGGTGGGGAGACGTAATCCATTGCGTTTGTTGCGGAGAGCGGAATTGATCGCGATTCGAAAGGCCAAGCTTCGTGTCTTTTCGTCCGTGCGATCCAGTTCTCATCCCCACCTTGTCCATCTAACCTGTATCAAATCGACCTTGTTCACTGAAGCAAAATACAGGATGGACTTTACTTGATGGGAGCATCAGATCATGCTTCAATCCAGTATGAGGTCGTATCAGAGCATTGACTTGACGACCAGTGAGGACCAAAAGTAAACAAAGTCCCCCGTAACGGGCCAGAACCTGCTGCAGGTACAATTTGGTTGCCTTGCCGGGCTTGTACGGGGCAGGGATGAGCCCCAAATACCACCCAGAAACGGGGGCCCTAGCGGACGGGACCTGCTGAAACATCCCTGGAAAAGACCCCGCCAGCCACCAATTTGATCGGTGCCAGCCACCTTGATTACCCGTCCAAGCCCGCCATTGGCCCAACGGACCCAACCACCAAAACGCGCAAGCGACACTAGCAAAGCCACCCCACTGGCCACTGCCCGCTAAGACTGCCCCGTCTCCAAACAACGCCATCCAGCGGCCATTGCATTCATGTCAACAATTAGACTCTGCACCGAACCTGCTTTTTGGTTCCTCACATGTGTTGGACTAGGAGGGAAGCTTCATCAGACGTTCTTTTCTTCTTTCATTTACTCTCTCATAATCTTCTCAACGCTGGTAGTGAACACGTTCATTGAATTTGACGGATACCCTCGAAGACTGGGTGGGACGACTCAAGGCAAAGTCAACAAAGGAAGCGAAAGAAGGCTGACCCGGCCGAGTAAACAATCCCCCTCAATCGACAAACCGGACAACCCCAAACAGCAGGCCAGCACCGCACCATACAACACAAAAGAGTCTTGCGTCCATTGGCGACGCGAGACTCGCTCTTATCGCAGCAGCCATGTCTGCCAAACTCAAGTCCCATCCCCTCAATGGCGCCCACACGGCTGGCATCTTCTCCGACATGAGCATCGACGGCCCCGAGATCGGGACCCTCGTCCTCATCATCGACAGAGCCAAGAACTTGCCCAACAGAAAGACAATTGGCAAGCAGGACCCTTACTGCGCGGCCCGACTGGGAAAGGAAGCGAAGAAGACCAAGACGGACATTCGCGGAGGGCAGACCCCAAGATGGTAAGCTTTCTCGACAGCTAGCTCCCGCCCCGGGAAGCAAACTTCAAGCTCCAGGTTACTGACAAACCCCGCAGGGACCAGGAATTAAGGTTCACTGTCCACGACTCACCCGACTACTACCAGCTCAAGATCTCCGTCTTCAACGACGACAAGAAGACCGACCTCATCGGCGAGTGCTGGATCGATCTACGCGACATCATCGTGGGCGGCGGCGGACAGAGCGACTCGTGGCACACTCTCACTTGCAGGAGTAAATATGCCGGCGACGTCCGCATCGAGATCACATACTACGACAGCAGACCGAAGCCCGAGAAGCCCGTGGCCAAGCCCAGGCCTGTAGAGCAGCCGGAAGCTCACAACTCCCTTCCGAGGGCGGCGCCCAAGAGACGACCTCTCCCATCGGATCCAGTCACTGGCCAGTCACCGCAACCATCCATCCCGGAGCACTCTCAGACGCCGCCCCGGCCTCAGCCGAACCCTCCAGCATCGTACATACCAAACCAGTCGCCTCTACAAGCCGTCGAGTATAACACGCCTCCGTCGCGCCGATACACGCAACCCCAGCCCCAGCCCGACCAGTACTCACCTGGCCCTCCCGCCGGTGGTTACGCGTCTGCTAACGGCCCAGCCGACATGCAGTACTCGCACCGGGGATCAATGGATAGATCTGATAGGCATTCAGGTCATCCTGCCGATGAGTCTGAATTCGGATCCGACTATCACCGCCAATCACACAGCCGCTACGACTCGAGGTCAAGCTTCGACGATTCGCGGTCCTCGTACAGCATGCCGCCGGCGAATGATCCCAGGCAAATGCCTGCGGACGAGGACAGGCCGCCGCCACCTCCAGTGCATCGCACTCGGAACAACAGCGGAGCTGCTCAAGAGGCAATCCTTCGCAGTGGCTACGACCTGTCCCCGCAAAAGGGCACGCCTCCCACCATGAGGCGCGACGTCCTACGGAATGAGGCGCACCGCCAGTCCATCTCTTCCGGCAGCGCGTATCCGGGGCGTCCTGCCTACCGACCTTACGACTCTGCGCCTGCGCCTCTGCCGAGCAGTCCAGACTACCAATCGCCGGAGCAGCACCAGCCGTCCCCACCTCGGCACCACTCGTACGATTCCAATTACGATCCTCACTTCAGGTCTATGCAGCCAACTGTGGAAGACGTGCCCGAGTCACCGAGTCCCGTTGTTCCGCACTCGTTCAGAAAGAGTGGCTCGCGGGCGCCCCCATCCAGCTATGAGTACGACGAGTTTGACCACGCCAATAGCGCCAGTCCCGCGCCGCTGAATCTCGGCGGTCGGGGCAGTTCGGCTTCTGGCCACTATAGCCAGTCTCCTGTGCCCATTCAAAACTCTCCAAGGCGACCAGAGTCGAATAACTACGCACCCTCGGTATCACCAATATCGTCGCGTGAGCGAGACTATGCGCCGCAGATGAGCACTTCTCCTGGCCTGTACGACTCTCGCAACTCCTATGGCCAGCAGTATTCTGGGCACCAGGACGATTTTATCGACCAACCGGTCAACAGTGCCGGTCAGTATGGCCTTCCCGCCGTGCCATCCTCTCTTGTCCCGGGCATAGATCCGAGTCTCTCTATGGAGATCTCGGAACGCATCAATGAAGATAGGCGGCACCAAAGGCGAAACACACAGCCACCGATGGAAACGCCTCCCCGTGGGAGACGGATGATCGAGGCTGGTCCTGGATATGCGCCTGAGACTTCCCCCCAGCCATATCATACGCCGCAGCATACGCCACAACACCAGCAGTCCTTTGATCGAAGTCCAGTACTTTACTCTGGAGGACAGTCTCCCAACATAGTCAAGCCGCGGGCCATCTCTCCCAATCCCTATCACTCGGGCAGCCCGAATCCGCATCACACCATCAAGCGCAAGTCGATCAGTCCCGCTCCACCACCCGCTGAAGGCCGCAGATTGTCAGGCATTCCATTCGGGCCTGATGATTACGATGCGCTGAACCCGAGTGTGGTCTCTGCCAACTCGAATGAGT
The DNA here is from genome assembly GCA_018873225.1 of [Phialemoniopsis] sp. UDSM-2020. Taxonomy (NCBI): domain Eukaryota; kingdom Fungi; phylum Ascomycota; class Sordariomycetes; order Thyridiales; family Thyridiaceae; genus Thyridium; species [Phialemoniopsis] sp. UDSM-2020. The sequence goes on from JAEILZ010000007.1 coordinate 3,811,057, forward strand.
CAGCTAGGTCTGATGTGAATGTGAATGACGCTGGCAAGATTATCACATACGACGGCAAGGAGATTGACCCGTCTGATCACCTGCCCATGGACACATGGGCTCCAGAGCCGGAGCCCAAGAAGCCTTCTGCGCCGGTCACACCTACCACGCGTCCCTCACCGGCGGGCGCACAACCGATGCCCCCATCGACTGGGAGGAGGCAGCTGCGCATCGCCGGCAGGCCGCAGTCGATGGCTTCGTCGCCCGTGACGTACGGATCGGAGCCGGAGCCGTCACCCACACATCAGCCTTCGCCTCTGCCCGCGTCCACGGGAAGGAACAGGTTGCAGAAGAAGTCTAACCGGCAGAGCGCCATGCCCGTCATGTCCGGGGCGAACGGGGGCAGTCCGCTTGCACCCCTGCCCCACGGGCACGATAACTATACGCCACCGAGGCAGATGGTGCGGGCCAGCACGTTTGATTACCCCAACGAGAACAATGCCCCGGCGATGGGGTCGTACGGTCGGCCGAGGAGCCGCGGCGACGAGCGGGGCGGGTACCACAGCGCGAGTGCGCCGCCTATGACCTCGGGGCCGCCCGTGCCAGCCAAGATTCCCATCATGTCTGGGCCGATGCCGTTGCCGCCTGCGGGCGGGGGGTATGGTGGCGGTATGGGTATGGGAGGAGGGGAGCTGACGCTCGCGGAAGAGATGAGCCGTATCGATATCGGTACGGGGAGGGCGAGGAGGCATCAGCGGTATTGATGCGTGTTTGTAAAGCCGATGATGATACACTTGAGGGATGTTTGTCCTATCCTATCTATAGAGGGATGGCGTTTCATGGTTGGGTCACAGCGTGATGCCCAATGGCATATTTTGGGAGGATGTAATGTATATGGATCAAGGCGTCATCCTTGTTGTACATGTCTCTTTTCTAGAAATGGATATATAAACAGACTGGGCCGGGAGAGTCTCAGGCCTGGTAGTCCCTGGATATGCCCGAGTAGGCGGGACCGACGGAGGGTTTTCCATTTCACTGTCATGGGTCACGGCCAGGGCAACGGAATTTTCTATATTCTACACGATGATACCCAGAAAATAGAAATCACATCTTTGTTCGACATCTTTGGTACACTTCGCTACATGTGTTATGATCACCAATCCTCCCTCCACCTCACACCCCAATTCCCCTTAGCGAAGCTCGGCTCGACGACCTTGCCCTGCATTACGGCCTCGCATTTCCTCCTCTTGACCCCATCCTCGCCGTTACCGTCGTCATCGCCTCCGTCGACCAGGAACCCGAACACGACGCCCCTGCGCGCGGCCCCGCGCACCATCTCGCGCTCGCGCACCTCCTTCTGGCCCTCCATGCGCCGCGCCTTCATGGCCTTCGTCTCGGTGGCCCGTTCGGCGCGGCCCTTTTCGCCGCCCACGCTGCCGTTGACCTGCGAGACGGATTGGTCGGGCCGTATGCGGGTGCCGCTGCGCACGGAGAGGCGGGCCAGGGCGTCGTAGTCTCGGTCCTGCGGGTTGGCTGTCGGGGAGAAGTCGTCTTCTGGGGGCGGGGGGAGGGTGGCTGTAGGTGTGGGTGTGTCATCGGTTGGTAAGGGTGTGGGTTGTGGTGTGAGGTCTATTGCTGAGTCGCGATTGGATGGTTCCTTTTCGCTTGCTGAGGGTTGGTGTTCAGTTGATGCAGTAGATGTAGCAGAGGCAGCGTCATCGTGCTTGAAGATGTATGCCTGCACGACGTCGCACGGCACCAAGATCCTCCTGTCTCCCTTGACGATCTTGTTGCCATGGCCGCCCTTCTTCTTCTTCCCGCCGCTGCTACCAGCTCCACCGGCGGCGCTCTCGCTGTCCCCGGCCGCCGCCGTGGAGGCCAAGTCCTCCGCCCCGCTGAGGAAGCGCACAAAGGCCGCCTCGATCTCGCGGTCCAGTCGGCCGGGCTTGTTGCTCCGGCACCGCGCGGAGCAGTACTTTGCTCCCGACACTGATGCCAGCGCGGCTGAGGTGCCCGCCTTGCGGCTGCTGATGACGCGGCCGCAGGTGCGGCAGTATGGGGTAGACTCGCCGCCCGGCAAGAGGTAGTAGGGCGCCGGGGTGGCCTGGTGCTTGGAGGGACGGGACCACGAGTCCATCCAGCTCATTGTGGCGGCGAGGTGGGTTGCTGTGGTGGTAGTGAAAGGGCGGATGAGGGAGATGCGGCGGGTTGTTGGCAGGAGTGTGCCGGTTAGGAGCATGTATCGTGAAATTGGATGGTCAATTGATGCTCTGAAGGACTGTATTTGGACAATTTGCATTGTATGATCGGGGATTGAAGGTTGTCGGTTGTAGCATTTGAAGCTCTGGGCTGAAATGACGATCTCGAGGTGTAAGTCTGGGGTAGCTACGTCATTGACAGGACTCGCCGCAGGTACAGCCAAATGCACCTTCCGGTGATAATCCAGGGAAGAAGCAAAAAGAAGGCCATCCTTGCATAATATTCATATTTATTGGTTCGACTATTCATTTCCATGAGTGACTTGATATCTGTTCAATTCCCTTGACGCCATGCAAAAAGCGCAACCGTAAAACATGGCCGCCCTGCCGCAACGCGAGACATGTGATAAAGCTACCAACCCGAATTCAAGCAACGAAGACCGAAAGAAGAGCCCGATCATCAGTATTCAGGCTCATACATGTCATGCGCAATCCAAGACTCCCCCGCCGGGGTGCACTGCTTGGGCAGCAGTCGCGGCTGCGCGACGGGCCTGTCCCGCGACGGGAAGCAGCCCGGGTCAAACACCTCGCGGAACTTGTCGAGCAGGAACTGCTCCGACTCGATGGCCCGCTCCATGTAGTAGACGTCGGGCCGCTCCCAGCCGCGCGACTGCATCTCGGCGACGACGGCGCGCATGCGCGACAGGAAGAACCACTTGGTCGCCGAGTCGTGCTCGGTCGCCAGGAAGCCCATGATGAAGGTCGCCGACGTCAGGTCCATGTAGGGACACTGCCGCACGGGGAACTGGCACACCGTGTCCTTCATCTCGCGCCCGAGCTGCGTGAGCTGGTCCGCCGCGGCGGCCGTGGTGGGCCACGCCAGGCGCAGGAAAATCCGGGCGCCGAGCGCCGACGCGTGCATGTACGGGCTCGGGGTGTCCTGTAACAGGCAAATCTCGTAATCTAGGTTGTCGACCGTCTGCGTAAGCTCCTCGGTCAGATGCGCGTAAGACACGGGGTCGCTGCGGTACTCGGCCAGCCTCTCTCGGAAGTTGACGAGCTTGTTGCCGACCATGAGCGCATTGAGCAGGTCTGGGTGACCGAGATCGGACAGAGCCCGGAGTACCCGGTCGTGGTACACCCTCGGATACCCCAGCACGTTATTCATGAGATCCCTGTAACGGATATATCAGTTAGCCTACCATACGGAGTAGATGTTGGGGGCGAGAGTTAGTCAGTTCTCGGCAGGGCTGGCGTACATGATCATAAACCCAATGAACCATTCGGGCATGTCCACAACGCCCTTGGCCTTCCTCTCCTCGAGAATCTGGGCTAGGCCGTCTAGGTGCATGATCCACGACCGCTCGTTCCGGTTGAGACTCTCGCTCAGCGCCATCGTCGCTACCGCCCCGAGCACACCGTCCTGGTGTGCCGTCCCGGAACGGATGTGATCGATGATGATGGACACGGCTCGTGACGAGTGGTCTTCTGCTCTCTTCTGGTATACCGGATCCGGTGACCAGTGGCGCATGTTCACGCCCACCACCCCCTCAAAGAGCGCCGGCTCTGACAAGACGAGGGCTTCCCATCTTCTACACCCGGGGCTATCTGGCGGGTCGTCGCGCCAGTACTTGACTGTGACAGCCTGCAGGACAGAGTAGGGCACTTTTTGGTCACATTCTCACTTAGTTCACGAACGCCATGAATCAGATTCTATCTAGGGCGTGGTGCGGCTGCTTACGGGCTGAAGATGTGATGCTCGTGTCGAGCGGCGAAGGTACTGTGACAAGCTCGCGGTGCCGCCGTTTCAGCGCCTCTTCCACCTCGGGACCGGCGCCCTCCAGCCTGAGGCACTTCGCTCGCTTGCGCCGTCGCTCCGAGAAGTTGGTCTTGGTGACGTGAGCCCTCATGCGCTTCGCTTCAGCGCGGGACATGCGCGGGGCGGCCGTCGTGTTCACAAACGTGAAGTCCATTGCCGTTTGTCGTCGTTGTCGTCGATGGCGGGCGTAGACAGTAGCAGGGCGGGCAATATGTCTCGATTGGGTAAATGAGAATATCTCCTTTAGGAAAACAAGTGGCCAGCGAATTCGGCACTTGTCCGACAGTCGTCTCAACGGGGAAGGGCGTGCGTGGTACGGTCTTTAAGAATGTTTGGTGAGATGACCAAGCCAGGATGAGGTCCGTCGAAATCTGACACGGCGCCGGGGCTTGTCAGCAAAACCAAACTACCGCCCGATCCGGTAAATCTGTGTACTGCGACAAGACCCCCGATATGCTGACTCGTGTGGCAAGCAGGCGGTGCACAGCACTGGACTTTGGGTTCAAAAGAGCCCGTGGCTCCCCTTCAGGCTCCCCAATTTCTCCTCCACCAGCACTCCGATCAATCTTCTCGACTTGTTAGCGGCCGCCTTGTGGGGGAGCGTCTCTCATCCCTGATTTGACTGGCCTGCGGATAAAGAAGATACGGCCAAAACACACCAAACACCTTGTCTCGCCGGCCGCCGCAATGGATTGTTACCTCTGCCTTCTTCGCCTGGCCTAGCTGCTGGGAACATGCTGGAGGCAATACCATGGTTTTCTCGAGAAATTTCCCAGAAGGGAAATACCACAAGTCACGACAATCATTTACGCATGCACGTCGAGGATGAAGGAATCGACAATGTGCTTGAGGCCAAGCCCGCCATTTGGGCAAGGGTCAGCATCGGCCGGGTGATGATAAGCAGTCGGCGATACTGAGAATCTGCAGCGACATGCCGTCAAATTACGCCAATGAGCTCGCGGTGATGAAGTTTCTTCGGCACCCCGCCTGCATCGGGATAACTGGCATCCGGCAACCTCAACTACCGAAATGGTTTTGACGGCAAAGGGAACCGCTAACAGCGTAAGCTGACACCCGCCAAGATACGGCAGGATTGTGCGGGATCGACAAAGAGACGGCGCTGGCACCAACGGACAGGTACGCGGTACTCACGATTGCCGGAAGGATACTAGTCTCGCGCCTTGAACTCGGCGCAAATTTGAACTTCGTCCCGGGCTTCGCCCGGCGCCGGCCGTCCAAGCTGTCGGGACTGCGGTCCGGGGGAGGCTTTGCACCCTGCCTGCTTATCATTTCCCCCAGGACCATGCTGGAATCGACTCAGGGAGGCGATGATCCATTGTCAACCTGACTCGAGACATCGCGAATTCTGCGCTCCTGACATCTTCCTTCGGGCTATTATCCGGGATACGCCAGGGGGGGCCTGGACTCCTGAGGTCTCGATGCTGGTCAGTCAGATAAGCGGCAGATAAGATGACGCTTCTGAGTAGTTTCGGCAGATGGACAATGATGGCCAAGTTTGGTGATATGCTTCGAGTGCAGACACGAGCCGTGGGCACGCTTAGTGCGGCAATGCTCATGACCTTGATGCTTGCCTTGGTGGAGCAGCGCCGTCGGGCGGAAGGATTGCTCGACGGCCGACTCGATCCTGTGAAATCAAGCAACGAAATGTTGATCACAGGATGACCGGTCGTCCCCTCCCGCCAACCTCGTTCGAAACTGCTAGAAGGTTGAGCAAACAGGCCTCAATTTAAATATAGCTCAGCGTTATCCAGCACGCGTGCCTGCTACGCCATGACCGGCCCGCCCCAGCGACTGCATGGCTTCTTGAAAGGACGTCGTAGTTTCACTGCTGATCGATCGCGATGGTTCGACATTCAGGAGTCGGGCGGCATGGCGCTGTTGCCGGGCAGGGCGCAGGCTGGGTAGTCCTATGGGTTCGCCCAGTGATGTCAGGAAAGCCGTGATGAACCGCACTGTCATTCTTTTCTTGTCAGGTGTGCACGTGGCTTGAAGTCCAAGCCATCGTACATTGCCGTACAAATTCGAGGTTCAAGCACCTGCCTTTGCGAGTACACGACCTTTGCTTGGGCTATTTCTGGACAGGAGAAGGGACAGGATTTGATTATCTACGAATGGACACGGGTTTGACAGGAAGATGGGCAAGTCTCGTTCTTCTCGTGGGAAAGCAGCTTTTCCAGTCTCCTTTCCCGGTGCTGCTTGCCGAACTTTGACCATCGAAGGTCCTGCCGGGTCCGGGAGTTCTTTCACAGAAATCCTCTTTCTTTCGCTCCTGTACTTCCTCCCTTCTCCCAGCTCGACAGCAACAGTCAACAGGCAGCCACTCAGAGCACGTCACATTCAAATCAACATCCAGAAATTTTGTCCTGCGCGAGTGTGGACTTGCCAAGAAGCTTGCTGACGAACCAACGATGCTACGAACAAAGCCACAGTGCCGTACACGGAGCTGCTACGACGACAACGATTTGCGAGCATGCAACGATGCTGATCACGAGAATGCAGGAAATGTCCGAGAAAGCGATATGTGACGGTGACAATGTGTACCCAGCGTGTCCAATGTACATTCACAGGCCAGGAAAGATACAAGAGCCATGAAATCTTTTGCTCAAGGAACAGGCTGGCAATTCTGCAGAGTTCCATCCTGTTCAGACCGGTCCAGATTTCATTTCCGCAAATGCACATCTGCGCAGAGAAGATCCCGTGGCCAAGTAGTCCACATCTTCCCGTACACGCGAATGAGGAGTCGCAAAGTGTCGTCCATGATATGACAGCGAAGAAAGAAGCAAGCAGACGGATGTTGAATCGGGTCAAGCCAGCCTGATGAGGCGGTCTGCACACACGCAACGATATGCAACATGCGCTGCATCATGCATGTCCGCAGATTAGACGCACTCTCTACCCGGGAAGACATCCGCCGTGCCGCGTGTAAAGGCTGCTGGCACGGGGTGTAAGCTGCTTACTCTCGGCTACCTTCCACCCTCTCACACGCCCTCTTCGTCGAGACGATGCCCAGATGGGATACAAAGCCGCGCCTAGGTGCTTAAAATGTTGCAATGGGTATACGAGGATAAATTAATTGACAGACGAGGTGCATTGCTTTGACGCGCGCTAGCGACAATGTAGAAGGTGACTGCCGAGCGGTGGTGTCTTGATGAATGCCAATATATTTGTAAAAGATTGTTACACTTGGTGGTGTCGTAGGAAGACTCATTTTGCACAGGCTCAGAAGTCCGAGTCAAATGGGCAGGAAAACAGGCAGAACGCTTCCAAGGGCCACAATCAAGGATTGGCAATGCATCGATGTCTCCGGAGCGTCCGTGAAATTCGCCGGAGTTTTCGGGGCCGAAGGTGTTTCGCGCGGCCTTGGTTGTCGTTGGGGCCCAGCAAAAGGTGTGGGCTAAGTGACACCTCTTTGTCTCCGAAAAATGTCTCCGACTAAGGCACCAAGACATCATGAATTTTATGCTTTCTCTAGATAGTTTTGCCGGCCTTCTCGGCGGCCGAGTCAGCGAACCCGGGTGGCCTGATAATTCGAACAAGATGTGATTCTCTACTGAACGACAAGATTCAAGCTTGATGGATGTGTGATGCTACGACTTCCTCATTCATCACAAGAGGCAACCAGGTCACTCAGGAAAGCACAACACAAAGCCTGGATCTACGTCAGACTCACCTAAATCCACAATGCCATACACCCTCCTCCTCCTCCGCCACGGCCAGAGTACATGGAACGAAAAGAACCTCTTCACAGGCTGGACCGACGTGCCCGTCTCAGCTAAAGGCCTCGCAGAAGCCCGGCTTGCAGGGGAGATGCTCCTCTCCGCATCCACCACATCTTCCCTCCCGCTCCCAGACGTAGTCCACACCTCGCTCCTGCGCCGCGCCATCGCGACCGCCGACGCCGCCCTCGACGCTGCGGACCGCCACTGGGTCCCCGTCCGGCGCACATGGCGCCTCAACGAGCGACACTACGGCGCGCTGCAGGGGCTCGACAAGACCGAGACGGCGGCGCGGCTCGGCGAGGTGGCGGTGCACCTCCTGAGGCGGTCGTACGACGTGGTGCCCCCGTCCATGTCCGACGTCGATCGCGCGGCGCAGCAGGCCGACCCGCGGTACGCCGGGGTCGAGACGCCGGCCTCCGAGTCCCTGCGTCAGGTGGTGGAGCGCCTACGCCCGTACTGGCTCGACGGGATCGTGCCAGACCTGCGCGCCGGGAAGACGGTGCTCGTCGCTGCACATGGGAACTCGCTGCGTGCGCTGATCCGGGAGCTCGATGGACTGAGCGATGAGGAGGTCGTGGCGTTGGAATTACCTACCGGTGTGCCCATCGTGTACGAGCTCGGAGAAGACATGAGGCCGCTGCACAGAAGAGGACGGAGGCTCGATGAGATGCCTGCTTGAGGAGGGGAGATGAGCGAACAAGCAGAGGGATGGAAGGTCGAAAAAGCAAGGGTAAAGAAGGGTGTTGGCTAGTCACAAAACGGCGATGGTGATCCGAGGATGGAGGGCGGGTGTCGAACGCGGTTGGCCCGGGACGTGCATCGTGCAGACGCAGAAATTGCCTAATAAGCGCCCCGACGCCCGACGCGAGAAGCGACTATTGGATGCGGCCGCTTATGGCGGCCCAAAATGGGGACGTGAGTGGCCAACGGAGCGAGGAGGAGACGCCGTGCAGCGGAGCTGATGCATATTTAGATTCGATATTGTTCTCGATGTAACGCTTGTCGTGTGGCGTGGCTGTGTACGAATGTGACAGTGAGGTGTTAACTTCTGACTTGCAGCCAGACTATCTGCCATGGCTCTTCCTTCGTAGCAATGAGAAGAGCGAGGCCCGGTAATCAAATGATTGTCAAGTCATGGCTTGCATTAGTTGTGCAGTACTTGACCCAGTGGCAAGCTGCACGAGGCTTCAAAGGGACAAAAATGCAGCTGTAGATACACCGTTGACGGTGGGGAACGATCCGGCAAACACGGCTACTGGGAAAGCTGTTCGATGAAAGCCGTGCATGTCTGGAGCAGTCATATGGATGACACATTGAGTGACATTGGATTTGACGCGGGAGTGCCCAGCCTGCAAGCAGCGTCTTTCACGCCATGCATTTACGCGCGTATTGGGCATCGGAGTAGTCAGATGCATCGCAGAGAGCCGAAAGCCGAGGTGCCGTGATTGTGCACTTTGGCACGCATGCGAGATCATCACATTGCCCTTTCTCTAGACTGTCATTCGGGATCTGAAAGCCATCAGCTATTGACATGGAGCTGGATAGCAGAAGCCCTGGTGGGCCCGCAAGCATGCTGGACCCGAAATTGGCTGAAAATCCCACGACGTGCTGATTTACGGACAAGTGACGGAGTACAGGGTTGCCGGGAAATCAGCAGGCCCCAATCAAACAAACCCCCCCGGCAATTACACTGTCATGCCGATGACGAACGGAGGATGAACGTTGACAGTCAGGCTGCTCCGAGCATACCCAGCGACTCTGGAGCTCGAGCTTGGAAGGGGGATTCGATTCCAAGCTCGAATCGCGTATGGAATTTGGGTTGGAGGGCTTGCAATAATGCACGTAGCTAGCATGAAGAATCCTTTCGCGCTCTCAGACGTCTGGCTAGAAAGCCTGTCAGATTTCTCAAACTTCGCTTCTCGCGCCCGTAGCTCGTTTAGTGAGGCACGGAGCATCGGGCTGACGAAGGCTGTCAACTGTCCGAAGTGTGGCTGTTCTTCTTCTAGAAGGGTCCAAAGCCTCTTCGGGACCAAGAAGTAGGTTGCGTGCAGGGGGGAATAGGAGGAATTCAGCTGACACACAAAACCCTTCAGGTTCTGAGAAGAGCTTGAAACTACGCTAGGCTCAGTAGATGGCTTTCGGATTCCATCCCACGGCGAGCACTCTTGCAGAAAGATAACAAATAAAGGAGATGGCGTAGGCAAGTCCGGAGAATAGAATCAGAGCAGTCCAACCTGTACTCTCGTCGCCGATGCCCAGGATGGCACCGCCGACGGGGATGCCAGTCAAGGTACCAACGCTAGCAGACAGCATGGCTGTAGACAGAAATCGGCCGTAGTTCCGAGAGTCACAGAGCTGCCCTATACATACCATGATGAGACTGACATTGCCACCGCTTGCAAAGCCAAGCACGAGTGTGAATGTCATGAGCAGTGGCTGGGAGTTCCCAGCAGGCAGCCACAGTCCAAGCACTGTTACCATGGACAGCCCGACTGTGATGATGATGGAGTTGAAGCGACCAATCCGGTCAGAGACTAGCCCGGAGATAGCTCGACCTACAACACTGCCAGCATTGAGCACCGCTGGGAGCATGTAACTCGCGTTAGCGTCCTGGCCGTGGCTGGCCGAGTACGACACGACATAAGTGAGCGGGATGAGCACCCCATACTCCATGAAGAAGATGCCGCCACAGCAGAGGGCAAACTTGGGCTCGCGGAACAGACGTATGTCTGGCCAGATAGAACTGAGCTTGTCCTCGGGCGGGAGTCGAGTGCGAATCAGCATATTGGCCGGTATCGCGAGGAACAAAAGCACAAAGCCGACGAGGCGCATGCTCCAGGCGAACCCAAGCTTTGGCAAGGCGGCCTGAAGCATAAAGGGGAAGATGATGCCGCCGATGGAGCCGGCCGTCTGGGCAAGACCAGTGGCCAGGCCTCGCCGGTCATGGAACCAGTGCCCGATAGAGGCGACCGCTGGGGTGTTGAGCAGAGCCCCGCCAAAGCCAGCCAGTACAGAGAAGGTGAGGGTGATTTGATAGTACTCTAAGTGGCCCCGTCAGCGTCTCGTGTGCGTGGCAGCTCAAATCTGGAGACAAGAACACCCACTTGACGACACACTTAGGATCATGGGGCTGGCAACCATGAGCAGGCTGCCCAGGGCGACCAGGATCCGGTGTCCATAGCGGTCGAAGAGCGGTCCAACCTGGATGCCAACGAGGTAGACGACGAAAAGGTACAAGGAGAATATCCAGCCAATCTCTGATGCAGCGTAGTCCCGCAGTAGATGCTGCGAGAAAAACGACTCAAAGACAGCAGCCGTGTTGATGAGCCCAAACACCGACAGCGTGGCGCAAAAGGAGCCGAAGACGACACTCCAGGCTTGCAGGCCACCCTCGGGGTACGTCAGCGGCAGGGCTACGGCGGTGTGCGCGTCGGCATCCCGAGAGGGTGCTCTCCTCGGAGCATGAGAATCTCCGCTGGGAAAGCTGCGCGCTGTCGAGTTCGACTCGTGGACTTCATGACCTCGAGACATGATCCTCCTAGCTAGGATCTGAAGACGTGCTCACTGAAGACCTCAGTTTCCGGGTATGTTCTGAAACGTAGCCTTTCCCGGCTCTCGTAGGGGTCAAGCTCATCTACACGATGCGGTGTTGGTTCCAGCAACACTGTTGCTACTTGGGACTTCCGCATTCGTGAGTGATGTTAGAGGGCACTCAGCGGGGTCTGATAGGGGTGGGGGAATGATGCAGGGGTCGCACGGGGGATTTTGAATGACACATAATGCCCTGGAGAACGTAGACTAGCCCTACAAGACTGGGTCCCAGGCCCCGGGCTCAGTGCAACCCTCCAATTTCGTATGTTCTTTGGTGTCAAAGCAGGGAGCAAGTTGCAAGCCTTTCGATGATGATGTACACTTGTACGTACACACAGGCCCTGAAAAAGAAGGAGGATCTCAATAAAGCTTGCCGAGTGTTAGATCTGCGAGCTCTCCTAGCCCTATCCAGCACTTGTCATGAAGATCATTGCGAGAGCAACCCGGCCCTGTGGGACGGAAGCTCTGACCAGACCGGAGAGTCGGGTAGCCATTGCGTCGCAAGAAATGGACTCTTACGAAGCTCATGTAAGGAGCAGGCATGACAGATTGGACGCCTTGGGCATTGTAATGGTGTCTTTGGTGGCTGGAGCTGAATGAAATGGCCTTGTCACTCTGCCCATGGAGCTGTGGTCAATGTGAGAGACGCCATGCATATGCAGTGGCAAGGAGGCAGACGTCGGACTATTTGGTGATGGTCTGCAGCCATCGGAATGTAGCTGAGCTGCACCGGCGATCGATGCCGGCGGCCGAACGCCTCCCTCGTGTCCAGGCTGGACGGGAAGACCCTGGAGCTGTTGATGATGGCTTTCGTGGTCACCGTCTCGGAAGCAAGACGACAGAAACCTGAGACGACGATGTCGATGAAATCCCCGTGCCATGTGCATAAGAACGGGGCGGGCTCGCTCTTCTGGGCTGCGCTCGCACTGACCCTCATTCACCAACAGAGAAGAGTTCAGATGATGTTTCGAAGATCAAACACTGGGCGGACCAGGTTTGATTGTACAGTGGATTGATTCTTGCCTGGTGCGTGCACGGTCGTCGCTGCGAAAGAAAGGACCAAGAGCACGTTCCTTCCCCCAGAAGCCAGAAGGGCTGCTCTCACTGCTGAATGGGGAAAGGTCAGTGCTGACGGGACCAGTCGAGGCAGGGGCCGAAGCGAGGAAACGAAACATTCTTCAGACAAGCTCCATTCTCAAACACTCTAGCAAGGGGGCTCTTCTCATTTCTGTCAATTCTGTCAATTCGGACGGTGAATTATTCTCTGTTCTCTGTTCTCTGTTCTGTCTCCGTTATCCGTACTGCAGCCCGTAACGTATGCAGAGATACAAGTTCAAACGAGCGAGAATGCCTGAAGGATTCGCTGCGTCGAGGATGCATCAATGCTTCAACCAACGCACGCCTATTCAGCCACTCGCAGCGACCGTCTGTTGCGACCAAGCGTACTGCATCAATGCCCGCCTCTAGTCCATATTGCGACTAACCTCATAGACTATCATGAACACAGCATGCAAGACCACCAACAAGCGACTCCGCTCTCCGCTGCAGCAAATGGCAACACATTGTCCAAGACTTTAGGCGCGCTGAAGCGGCTGTTGTCAGGCTTGGAAGCCTTGGAAGCATCGTTTTGGGACGCCCCAGTCCAATCTATCACCAACGAATGCAGAAATATTTGACGCCATTTGAGCCAGGCCAGGATGTATAACAGGGTCTCTTGTCTGGCTAGGTACGCCCTCTGGCCCTGTGACCGTCCAACCTTTCTGGAGAGCCACGTTTTTTCCGCAATGGAACGCCGCCTGCCGTCTCTGTGGCCCAAAGCGTGCGCACCGCGGCCTGTGCTCCCCGTGGTGGCGGAGGCCAGAACTCCACGTCCCTCCACTCTATCCCGCACCCACGCTCATTGCAACTGTATCTCGGCTGTCTTTCCAACAGGCAAAATCTGAGTTTGCTACAGATCAAGCTTCCTGGTATCTGCAGCAAAGGCGAAACGATGAAGCTCCTGGAAATACCACCATCTCGAGCCAACGTCTTCACCCTGACCCCGATTGCCGGTACCAGTGAGGGCTTGGTCTGAGCGAGTGACTACCTACTCCGTCCCTACTGCATTTCAAGGGGGATTCAGTGGAGACCCGTAACCGTTTTACCCAGCAACGCTAACTACCTCCCTGTTCCGCCCCCGGGCCGCGAGCCCTACCTCCGGTGTCGAACGTGTGTACACGGAAAGATACACATGGAATATTCATGGGAACTGTCTACAAGCACCGCCGCCGTGTTGAGCGCTTGTTATGGAGGCTCATGATGGCTGTGAAGAAACGGTCTTCCAGAAGCCGGCCGGCGTCTGATCCTTCCGGTCGGTTGTGATCCCTCCGACCTAGGCGCAGCATGGCGGCAATGGAAGATGAGGGGAAAGCTTACTTGTTGGCGCGATAAATGAACTGCCACCGGGCCTTGGCCAGGAAGCGCTACTGTAAGGCAGAAAAAGAGCGGGGGAGTTGGGACCAGAGCGAGCACGACAAAAGAGTGCAAACGGCTTCGACGCTCTTCCTGGCTTCACACACTCGCACTGAAAACAACAGGCTGGACCCCTGCGACAATCGTTTGCAAAGGGTCAAACCCCCGGTCCAACCTCTTTTATTGTTCAACGCTACTGCGCTGCGGTAACACAGTCCTCATGATCCTTGCGAGAGCCAGCCATCCTACCCCTGTCCACACCATCTTACCGGACCCCTGTCGCCTCTTAGACGCAGCCTTCCTGTCTCGCTGTACTCTCTCTCTCGCCCCCTTCCCTTCACTTTCGTTTGCCCACTTTCTCCCACCTTACCTACTAGGGCAAAAAGGTACCGTTGCTAAATTGTACAGTCTTACACCCGCGCTAGACTACGCCTCCCGCCATCGCGCGGACACCCACCAGCCTCGCAGGCATGGCTCCAACAGCTGCTCAGGCCCGTTCTGGCTCCATCACCGTTGCTTTTCCGGCCTCCGTTTATTGCTCCGCCGCTCGTTCTTTTTCTTCTTCCTTGCCTTTCCCTTCCCCGGACACCCTTGTCACTGCAGTGCAGTAGAGTGCAGCTCCATGTGTGCATCCATGGTACGGGATACATGAGCCAGGGAGCTCAGTGACATGATCCAAGACACGGTGGCCAGAGCTGCTTCTCTCTTGTCGGGTCGTAAGCAGCTTGTCCCTAGCTGCAAACTAGCAGGTATCTTCCTTGCTCGCCGTTAGCTCGATCATCTCTTTGTCTCCAGCTGTTAGCCTTGTGGTCCCCCTCCTCCCCGTCTCGCCTAGTTGTCCGAGCTTGCTTTGGGATCTCGAGGTTGCATCTCCTTCACTTACAAGAACCCCCAGTCTGCCTCCTTCATGACCCCGTTCTCCACCTACATGTTCAACGATCCGCATCCTTCGTCCCAAGCCCAAGACCAACGCTTCGCTTCCCCTTCCCAGGTTTACCGAACTAAGTCTGTTCTCGTTTTCTTCGGGAATTTGGAAGCCAGAGATATAAACCCCCAATTGCCCTCTTCGTCTTGTCCCGTCTGTTCTTGTGTTCGTCATCCAGCTTAACAACAACATCAGCCAAGACTCTTCTTTCCCTTTTCTCCTCTCTTATTTCCTTACTTGCATTCTGCCATCCACGGCATTCGACAGTTGATTCTCTTCTTCGAAACCCTCTCAAAACACGGAAATACGTTTTTGCTCTTGTGTGGTCTCACCCTCCAAAGCTCCGGCAGCTTTTACCAATACTCATTTCGCCTGGCCCGTTCCGCGTCCGCCTCTGAAGCAAGCCCGGCGCTTACAGTAGATTACACCAACCACCACGTAACCTACGACTACAAGATACTTTCCAGGCCCTCTATTCCTGACAACATTTCGATCTCGTCTCTTTGCTCATCTTGATCCTCTTTTCCGTCTTCCCTCAGTCAAGATGCTCTCCAAATCCTTCATCATCGCCGGCCTGCTGGCTCTCGCCTCGGCAGGCCCGTGCAAACCGAGGCCGTCGACCACCGGCGCTCCCCCTCCGGCTTCCACGACTGACGCCACTGATCCTACCTCGACGGCGTCGAACCCAGCTGTTCCTACGCTTCCTAGCACTGGTGGTAAGTGTGTGCACTTTTTGCAACAGCTCGCTCTTGACCATTTGGGGACGTATTATTAACGGTTCTAAAAATAGCCTCTGATCTGCCCAACCCTGACCCCTCGCTGAAGCTGCTGCACGTCGCTCTCGGCCACGGCATCCAGAACTACACCTGCAGCAACGACACTTCGGTCAAGGCCGCCTCCGCCGGCGCTCTGGCCGTTCTTTACGATGTGACCGACTTTTACCCTGGTGGGGCCTCGGGCCTGACCCAGGAGGGCTTCGACTCGCTCACGACCACGGCTCTCTGGACGTCGGACCTGCCTCTCAACCTGGAGAACCCCGCCGCCGCCGGCCCTGGCACTCCCGAATCCCCCAACGTCCTGCCCGAGGCCCAGTACGGCGCCACCAAGGACCCGTTCCCCGCGCCCTCTGACCTCACTCTGGGCAGCGTCGGCCCGCTCAAGTTCCTCGGCCACCACTACTTCGATGCGGCGGGCGTCCCGACCTTTGACCTGTCCGCCGCTGGTCTGCTTGCCAAGTCTGCTAAGGTCGGCGGTGTCTCTCCGCCCACCAGCGCCGACAAGGGTGTTCTTGCCACTGGTGCTGTCGACTGGCTGCAGCTCAAGGACAACGGTGCCAGCAACGGCGTCGCGCTCGTGTACCGCGTCATCACGGCCGGCGGCAACCCGCAGGCCTGCAGCGTGTCGGGCGCCGGCGCCGCTGGCAGCGTACCTTACACTGCCTTTTACTGGTTCTTTGGAAACTAGACGAACGACGCCTGCTCCACGTCTAAGACGATGGATAGCACAGAAGGGAGCGATGGGCACTAATTGGGTTTTGCATTTGCATAGACTTGGGTCGATATCACTGAAGACGCAAAGAAGAGAAGGGAAGAAGAGGGAACGCATGATCCGAGTTTCTTATTTATTGGTACAAGGGTGGGGGAAAACCTTGCATTGAGCATTTACTGTTGTTGTTTTGGAAAACATCATTTCCGGGATTTTGTCCATAGAGAGAAAAAGGCGCACGCGCGTTCTCTTTTTCTCTTGTCCCTGGGTTTTTATTTGGTGTATTGTATATATACTTTGGTTTCGTTATGGTTGCTGGATCCCCCTCCGACGAGTCTGTAGAGGACCGAGAGGAAGAAAAAAGATACCTTGTCTTGTTGTTGACCTTGCTTCGCTACCTGATATCCTGGCTGTGATGGTGTTTTGACTGGACTTGACCTACATGGGGAGGGAGTTACATCAAGAGTTCAACATACCTACCAGATGAGGAACAAACTGATGAAGACGATAATGCAGACGGCGCTTGACATGCCTGTCTACGTGTCTAACGTATTCATTCTAAAGTCCACGCAACAACAATACAGCGTTACTCGCTCGGTTCGCAACGGCCGTGTTTTACTTCTGATTCAGGTCGAGCAATCTTTTGAGCATGTCGTCCATAGCATCTACACTGTTTAGCGCCCGTAGAAGGAGTGAGGCAGTGCCAGCGCAGGCGGCCAGATGTACGGACCCGGACCACATAAATCTGATTACCTACCCGCTGGATGGGGTAGACTATTGGTCGTTTAGTGCTCACTTCTAATGAGATAGGTTCTAAATACAGAATGATCGGTACTGACAAGAGGCGCGACCAACGTGTCCCGGTTCCACGGTACCGTCATCGTGGGTTGTCAGGAAGAGCCGCAGTGTGGCTGTCGATCCGTCCTGAGCGCCGTTATGATCCATTCTACTGCGCTCGGGCTGGGTTCAAAGTTGAGAAGGAAGCTAGTTAGATCTGACATCATGGTTGCAACTGCAGGCAGTGTACCTTAGTGATGAAAGGAAAAAGAAATGGCATTCTCATTATCGTGCGTGCTGTATTCTGGTCATCAAGAAATAGACAAAGCCAACGAGATTTGTAAATATCAGAACCAATTTGCCAACTCTCTCCCGCTCACTCGTCGTTCGTCTCCCCCAGTCCCGGTGTCGTCATCATAAAACAGGGACTGGGTAGAGCCCACATATCTTCTCTTTTTCTCTTGTCTCGCTTCTTCTTTTCATCCAAAGTAAGGGTCTCTTTCTCTCTCTAACACCACCGCGGTACTCGTCTACCTCCGCGCGTCTAGCCCGCCCGCGAGCTCCTGCTCCAGCCCGCCCTGCTGGCCCATGTACTCCTGCGGCCTCGGGTCCTCGGCCTTCCACTGCTGCCCGCCCGCGCCGCTGTTGGCCGTCGGCATCGGCACCTGCCCAGCCTGCGCGCCGCCGTGCTGGGCGCCCGGGCCACCCGCGCCGCCGGGCACGGTGCGCACGAGCTGGCGGAAGCGGTAGACCTCGTCGAGGATCATGTTGCGCATCTCCCCCACATCGTCGACGACTTCAAAGTCGAAGTCGAACGTGGTGGGGCAGTCCGGCTCGTCCGAGGCGTCGTGCCAGATGTGCAGGTAAGGGTGCTCGAGGGCCTGCTCGACCGAGATGCGGCTCGAGGGGTCGAAGGCGAGCATGCGGTCGAGCAGGTCGAGGGCGTCCGGGTTGGCGTTGGGGAAGAGCTGCGGGAAGGGCTTCTTGGCCATGAAGGGCAGGTTGCGGACGTACTCCTGCGCGCGGGGGCTCCCGATGCGCGAGAGCGTCTCCTCGTTGGGCGTTCCCAAGATGTGCAGGATCTGGTTGAGCTGGTCGACGTAGTCGCGGCCCTTGAAGAAGGGGCGGCCGCCGAGGAGCTCGGCGAGGATGCAGCCTACGGACCAGACGTCGACTGTAGGAGGGCAAGTCAGTACGAAACGCAGGACAGGCTATGATTGTGTAGATTTGTATACGTACTGGCTTTGGTGTAGCTCTGGAAGCTCAGCATGATCTCCGGGGCGCGGTACCACCTCGTGGCGACGTACTCGGTCATGTAGCCGGCGTTCTCCTCGGGGTCGATGGAGAAGCCTCGCGCGAGGCCGAAATCGCAAATCTTGAGCTCGCAGTCGGCATTGACGAGCAGGTTACCGGGCTTGAGGTCGCGGTGCAGCACGTTGGCCGAGTGGATGTACTTGAGACCGCAGAGGATCTGGTAGATGAAGGACTGGAAGTGGGCGTCGGTCAGGGGCTGGCCGGAGCGGATGATGGCTGCCAGGTCGCATTCCATGAGCTCTGTTTGTCAAGAAGTAGATGTCAGCCATTTGTGCCTGAAATCCTCTTTGTGCTTCCCTGCTGGAGGGCCCAAGGTGGAAGCTTGCTTACCCTCGTACAGATATGTCTCGTTGAAGTTCTCTGGCCTGGGGATGTCCATGTCGTAGAGACAGGTAATCTAGCGCACGAATAATGTCAGCACTGTAGTTCCAACGTAAGCCCCCAGAAGGGGCATGTCCTGCTCGTCGGTCGCATTGTGTGTGTGTTGTGGTGATGGTGCATTCGTGGCGGGGTAGATGCTCTTCTTTGTCGGGCGCTTACATTTCGGTGGCCGCGAAAGTGCTGGAGCAGCTTGATCTCGCGCAATGCGCGCTTGGCGAGGATCTTCTTGCTAAAGACATTGGTGACCTTTTTGACGGCGACGCCCTCGTTTGTCTGGTTGTTGACGGCGGCACTGTTTTTGCAGAGAGAGTCAGTCCAGCTCATGGTGGGGGTTTAGATCGCGAACCCCAGTAGCACCGACAGGGCTGAAAAAGGGTCGTCGACCGCGATCGCGGGGTTTCTTTCTGACATACCAGACGATACCGTAGGCACCCTGGCCTAGCTCCTTGGTGACGGTGTAGCGGTCGTCGACGATAAAGTCTTGGTTAAAGACCTTGAAGACCTTGCGTCCTTGCAAATCCGCCATTTTGTCGGGGGTGATTTGTGAGGAGTGAAGTTTGTAAACGAGCGATGGGGAGAGAGAAGCTGCAGAAGCAGGTTTTGGGGAGCTTTGGATTGACGGGGGCCGGGTACGTGGTGCGTAGTTCTGTAGCGGCGGGCGGAGGAGGGGCTCAAACAGCACAGGCTATGCGGGCGACGGGCTTTGCCTTGTCTCTTTTCTTTGTTCTTGTCTCGTTTTTCTTGGTCTTCAACGGAGAAGGCGACGGTCTAAAAAGGCGGGGTGGGAACGGCGGCGGAGGCGCGGGCGGGTTGGCGGCGGCGGTTTGATACCAATGGGGCTAAGGAAGAGGATGAAAAGGATGGAGAATCAATGGCGGGAAATACGAGAGGCGACGTCAATTTGTTTGCCTTCCCGCTTTGCAATACGCCTTTTTATTTGTTCTCGTCTCGCAAAGGAGTCCGTCTAGCAGGTGGTGCAGATCAGGGCGGGATCGAGGCTGTTTCTGGTAGGCGAAGGCCGTTCTTGTGTTGATCTCCGCAGCACTTCTGAAACGGTGGTGCGTATTCTTTTCGTTTATCGAGCGAAACAGCTTAGGACAGAGGAATAGAGAAGAACAGCGAGAAGAGAAGGCGAGTCGGGAATCTGACACAAATAAGGCACCGGGAGATACCTAGGTAGATAGATAGATGAGGCACACACACCACGGGAATGCGGCGCAGGTAAGATCTTATTTATCAGTCCCCTCCTATCCTGTCCTGTCTTGCTCTCGATCCGTGCCGCCAGTCACAAGCAAGATGCTGTGACGACGAGGGGTGCAGTTGTGCTCACGCACGCATGCGGGAAGAGACGAGGGGCTTGGGCTGATGGGGAAGAAGCATGGGGGGAGCAACATCAGCTTCCAGCAAATGGCAGCCCACGATTGTGCAGGGTGTGGACGCTTATTGGAGACGGGCAGCAGCTTCAAGTTACATTACATTCTTACATCCGAGGCTCATGTCATCTTTTCGTCTTGTCTCCCTTGCCTCTCTGCTTGTCTCTCTCTGATCTCGTGCAACAAAAGTAGAGTCAGAATCACCCAAGAGACACAGCAAGAACTGGGCGCGTCTGGTTGCGGCACGCCGTTGGCCAGCTTGCGATGGCCCATCCGACCCGCAGCTCTGGGCAGCGCATGTCACCTCAGGACGCTAAAGACGTACCCATGGATCCAGTACGTCGATCCCCAGGGTGCCTGATCTCTCACGAAGAATTTTGGGGGCCGTCGCGATGTGATTTGCCGGTTTGCTTCGGTAGCCGCGCGCGACCACGAAGCTTCATCTCGCTCGCGAGCAGAAAGGCGCGCACGCTAAGTAGGTAGATGGGTTACGCGCGGCGATATCTCATTCTTCGAGAGTACCGAGTACAGTAGAAAAGACAAGGAGCAGATGAGGATACAAGTCGACTCTGTCGGATCTCTGGGTGAGCGCACTACCGAGCTCACAGCCACGCACTTGGGGAAACTTCATGCGCCGGGATGAGCCGTTCTGCAAATAGAGGCGCTCCAAGGTGGCGCAGCCGGCATTGCCTGTGGATCACGGAAGTGGTAGCCAAAGACTTTGTTTACCTAGGTAGTGAGCAAGATAGCGCTACCAGGCATTGAGAGCCAAAGTAATCGCAAAATCAGACTCGTCAGAACGTTGATGGTTGTGATGATTCCGGATATACGCCGTCATGGTAGTTACTCCGTACTTAAGTAGTTGTTCATGCTTCCAGGGCTTGTTTCAGGCCATAGCCTGTCGCTATAGTGGATCCAGCAGGCCGCGACTTGGGCGGCCTAGCGCCCGCCTTGGGCTCTGCTTTCAGCTGTGAAGCTCAGGGCTGGATCTCAGTCATGGATGGATCACTACCATTGCTGGTCAAACAGCGCGCTCCCTGATTGTTGAAGCTGGTCAGATATTGTTATGATAACACAGAGGTCTAGAAGTGTATAATATGGTCTATCGAGTTTCTCTGTGTTCTAGAAAGTCAAAGGGGTATCCTTTTACTCATCTCATGCTTGCCCCGTTTCTCCCCATTCCGGTTATCAAAACCACAAACTCAAGCCTCCACGTTTGGAAACACGTCCTTCAAGAAGTTTCTGCTGAAGCGCGTCACCTTCTCGTAAGCAGTCTCGAAGCCCGTATTTCCACCATAGTAAGGGTCTTCAATTACCTCGGCCCGCCCTGTGCCCGAGAACTCGCCAAAGAGCATCACCTTGGCCCGGCTGCCGGGCTTGCGCTTCTGCAGGTTCTTGAGGTCATGCAGGTTCGACCGGTCCATGGCGAAGATGTAGTCGAACCGATCAAAGTCGGCCATCATGATCTACAGTGGAAGTGTTAGTGTCTTTTGTGAGAGAGCGATATGCTGCCTATGAGAAAGGGTTACCTTGCGCGCCTCATGATCGTAGTCGTTGATGCCGTGGGCCGCCAGCGTTGACATGGTCCGCGAGTCTGGGCCATCGCCGGCGTGGTATGCTCCTGCAATACCGTCTCAGCCTCTTGACAATATTGAGCCGATTCCCTCGAGATCTCACCTGTCCCACACGAGTCGAGCTCCTTGATGTGCGCCTTGTACGGCGTCTGCTTGACCATGGATTGGAAGACGCCCTCGGCCATCGTCGATCGGCAAATATTGCCGAGGCAGCAGAATAGTACCGACACTTGCTCGGTCATCTTGACAATTGTCCGCGTGACACAAAGAAGGCACTTGTTTGTAGAGGAAGGAGCTGAATCTACAATGCTTTCGGGTTTCTGTTGCTTCAGTTCTTCTCTTGGACCATTGAGCTTTTGGTGCGGGGCAGTTGATAAGGCATTAGCGATAAGCAGACCTCGTCCGGTCTGATCAATGTATTTGATAACACCCTCCTCATAAAGTTCAGATTAATAAATACAGAATTCCTCCTCTTCCGTATGAGCACGAAGCATGTCTATTACATTCTTGAGCTCATAATCGCAATGGATCACGGAGCCACACCTGACAAACGGTCGCAAATGCGACTGGCCCGTGTCGCAAGCCCGGTCGCCGGGTGTCAGCGTTCGGAGCACGAGACAACTCATAAAGCCCCTGTCTATCTCCGACTGTTCCATCGACAGGAACAGGGGGACAATATAGTAACGTACACCGCCAGCAGAGTCGTTCTTGAGCAATATCTCGATTTCTTCCACACAGTCCAGTCTGCACAAAAGCCTGTCGGATTCTGCCCCTACCACCTCGCATTCAAACCAATGATCCATGGCCCTTTCACCAAGAGACAACACACGCGCCGGGATCAGCGGTCCTTGCACATACAGAGCATAGTTCCCTGGCGTCGGTGACATGATAAAGGGCTGGAGTTGCAGCTTAACCGCGACGAGCGGCTTCAATCGCGCCCAGTCTTCCAGTGGGATCTGGATACCAGCTGCCGTGTGCAAGTCGGGCAACCCTACATGACGATAGAGTCTGCCAATGCTGTACTCGATCGGGCCTTCTATGCTCATCCAAGACCATGTTGGTGTATACAGGTTTTCCGAGTGCCGGCGGGACCTGTTTCCTTCCAGACTGACCCAGCTCAATTGCTCTACGAGCCACGATGATGTCCATATCCCCGACACGAAGCCATGTGGTCCTTGGAGGCTAGATTGACCCATCACTTTGGACTCGAGCCCCCGTATAGAAACGTGTTTGTCATCCGGAATCGTCACCCGGGTAGTAGAATATCGCTCGGCCAACATGATCCATACGTTTACTGCCTCCAACTCGTCATCTTTCCCCAGCGCCGACAGCACTAAAGACTTGACGTTTTGTGGATACTCCTTTTTCAACCGCCCCGACGTGCAGCCTCTCGTCGAACCGTTAGTAGGCCATTTCCCGTTGGGATATGTTTCGGAGTACACTTCCTCGGCGCAGACCCAATACAGCTGACGACTGGTGCAGTGGAGTGTGGCGGCGGAGAGGTGAAGCTCCTGGTGAACCCAGCCTCGTTGGTACAGTTCCGACGAAAATATGTCTTCGGTAATCGGCCAAGGTAACCCGCAATGAATCTCAACCCACTGAGTCTCGTCTAGGGTCGAGTTCAGTGAAAAAATGGGGATCAAGCCTGGTGCGGTTGGCTGAGAGAAACATCCTCCATCTGAGGAAGTCGATCCCGTGGCGGCGATATTGAACAAACCACCGGCATATATATCTCCCATCCTCTGTGCCTCGTCCTCCCAGTCCTGGGCAGAGTCCTGAAATATGCACAGTGAATCGATCCACAGGTGTCGCAGACCCAACGAGCGCGTGATGCGTATAGCGTCTTGGAAGGTTTTGGGCAGCTCACGTACACTCACGCCTTGCTTGAGCCTCTCAAATTGCGGTCCTCTTGTAAGCTTTGGTGGAGGAGGAACACCCCATCGGTGGCTGAGTGTCGCGTAGCCGAACGCTTCGTCTTGTCGAGCACTTTCGTAGGGCCGAAGCCTGACCAGCTGGCCTTCGGGTCCGTCTTCCAGGCATAAGATATTGGTAGGGCCTCTTGTTTGAAGAGCCCGGTAGGCTTTGCATCTGGTGTGGCCTTGCAAGCATTCCAGATGCCAGGCACGGAGCTGGTCGATGCGGTCCTGACTGAACCACTCATCATCGCTTCGAGAATCCCTCCCCTGTTCGAGTGGTGCACATTCTTTGGCTTCTCTGTAGGAAGAGCTCTGGTAGAAATGGTCCTTGCCCCAATGCGCAATATCGAAGTCTGATAGCGAAGCACATTTGGATACTTCTTAGGCCAAAAGGAGATTGTGAGTCCGCATACCTCACTCTGAAGCGCAATCTGTCACAAGGGAAATGCTATCGACTTACCTCTGCGCTTGACGCACCGCCAACCAATATGACCCTCATGCTGAGACCACAAAAGCGCCGTCTCCCCCTTGCGCTCTACAGAGCACGTAATTGTGATGCGGTTGTCCTGTTCATTGAGGATGCGCAGGTTGGCCGAGGCGCACAGGACGCACCCACTGGCCACGCCGGCCAGGACGTCCTGGATTGTTCGCCCCTCGAATCTCTGGAACCTCTCGGGCTTGTGGTCTTGGACAATCCATTCGACGACCTCCCTGCACGCTGCGCAGAGGCGAGTGCTGCAGTCGAAGCGCGAGGCGGCGAAGGGGATCTGTTGGCGCGGCGCCGGATCTACGTTTGGGGAGGCCTCCATTGATTCGCTTTATCTTTTTCTGATTCTTTGATGATATCGGCACTCTTTGGAAATCATCAAAACATGAAGTGCGCGTGTCTGATGGAATTCTCGACAAGCGCTGCGCAGCCCAGCTCCGGGTCAGGGCCCCTCGTCACACGAATCCGATGATCTGCCGCCCAGGTGCAGAGACTGCATGTGGTCAACTGGTCAAGGACAAAAGGCAGTCCTGGAGGCAGCCTCTTGCACAAAGCAACCAGCCACCAACTACAGACGATGCGAGACATCCCAGCAGCCTGACATTGCTTCTTATGACGGCATTGTGTTTGGCTAATGGCACCACCCGCTCAAAGGATGCAAATCACATCCCACGCACCAGTGACCCCATCTATCAACGTGGCGCGGTGTAAAATAAAAGTCAGGTCGAGATTGTCAAGTAAAAATACACTTCGAGGGAGCTACTTCTTTCCCGGAAAGGCAAGATCTTGTTCCTGGTGCCTGGTATCCTAAGTCGTTAGTAGCGGCAGTGGAACCCGCTTGGCTTCGGGATCGCCAAAAACGCCAGAGAAGCCGAGGCGTGTCTCCAATCGTTTTTGTCTTATCTCGACTGGCATGCTTGTGACAGTCCGCCGAGTCCGAGAAATAATCCATGGCTCCGTAATTCATCTTGGCTCAACACCATTTCTTCCCTCCTTCTTTCAATCATCTTTACATTCATGCCCCTGCCAGGCCAGAGCTCTTCCGTCCTTTCCAAGTGCGCGACCACCCTCACCTGCTACCTCCGCGCCGCGCCGCTCTGGGCCTTTGCGCTCCTGTTCCTGCTCCTTGCCAGCGTCAGACACCTCGTCAGC
Organism: [Phialemoniopsis] sp. UDSM-2020; assembly: GCA_018873225.1. Taxonomy (NCBI): domain Eukaryota; kingdom Fungi; phylum Ascomycota; class Sordariomycetes; order Thyridiales; family Thyridiaceae; genus Thyridium; species [Phialemoniopsis] sp. UDSM-2020. The sequence goes on from JAEILZ010000007.1 coordinate 3,836,219, forward strand.
AGCCAATCCTCCCAGCACAGCCGTCAACCAGCCCGCGACAAGCGAGAAGAGCGGGCGCGCGATTGGTCCAACTCCCCGGCAACTGCGCCGTCTGGTAATTGAAGCGTCGCACGGAATCGACCATCACCATGGCTTCGGCAGCGGGTCGCGGCGGGTCGACGTCCAATGTCGGCCTTATCGTCCCCGTGGTCAGCGTCGCCGGCATCGCGTCGGCCGTACTGGCCGGCAGGCGCGCAATGCGCGTCAACTGGAAGGACTTTACCGTCCACTTCTTCACTGGGCCGGGCCGCATCAGCCGCATCCTGCTGCTCATCTACATGCTGCTCAACACCAAGAGCTTGCCGGGCGTATGGACTGTACGTGAAGCTTCCCCTGCCGCCTGCTGCGCGATTACCAGATACATACTAACACCTTTTCTTCCGCCCACAGATCCGCGTGTTCGGCGCCATGATCCGCCACGCCGTCCGCCTGCGCAAGCCGCTCCCGCACAAGGCGCTCTTCCACTACTCCATCACGCGCAGCTTCACCTCGCTCTACGAGACCGACTACAACCTGCACAAGTCCAACTCGACCTACTTCTCCGACATGGACATTGCGCGCTCCCAGTGCGTCATGCACCTCATGGCCACGGGCTTCGACAAGCTGCGCCAGAACAAGAAGCTGCAGATCGTGCGCGACCCGTCGGGCAACGTCGTCGACGGCAGCCTCGGCGTCGCCCTGGGAGCCGTGAGCTGCAGCTTCAAGAAGGAGCTGCCCCCCATCGCCGGGTTCGAAATGTGGACGCGCGTCCTGGCTTGGGACCGCAAGTGGTTGTATCTGGTCACACACTTTGTCGCACCGGTGGGCAAGGTTAAGCCCTCGTCCTGGGACGGCGGATCCTTCTGGGGCTCGCGCGGCAAGGTCGCCCGGCGCGTCTCGGACGGCGCCACGGCCGACGAGGCGGAGCTGCTACAGAAGAACGTGGTCGCGACCGCCGTGGCCAAGTACGTGTTTAAGCTGGGCCGGTTCACGGTGCACCCGTCATACGTCCTCGAGCAATCGGGCCTGCTGCCCGAGCGGCCGGTCACGGGCTGGCGGGGCGGCGAAGGCGACGTGCACGCCGAGGTCGAGCTCGGCGAGTTCGCGCCCGCCGATGAAGCGTTGTGGGACTGGCGCAGGGTCGAGTCGGAGAGGAGGAAGGGGGCCGTCATTGGGGCAAACTTTGCCGCGCTCGAAGATGCTCACGCCCTCTTCGACGGGGGTAAGGATGGCGCGCTGGGGCAGTTCTTCCCCGGATAGATGGGCGTTTGTCTACCCTTGATGGGGAGTGGAGGTGGGTGAGTAAACGGCGTGTACGACATTTGACTTGTACAACAATGTTAGAGGGACGAGAGGGACAGCACGTTCAAGATCTGGTATCATTTTACGCCGTCGAGGCGTTTGTTTTCTTTTTAAGGCTTCACAACTGGTAGACTACTCTAGACTAATATGGAAGCAAGAGACGGCAAGATAGAGAAGATGTAAAGGGGGCCCAACGCGATGGCCCAAGTGGGAATCTTAAGATTTACACATGCTTTTCCAACGACGGTCCTTTTCAGCGGACAATGCAAACTCTTTCGCGGATGAACAATGCTACCACATCTACAGAGCCCAAGCACCGGCCATGGCGACGACACCCATCATGCCGAGGCCAGCCGCAGGGGCGGAGGCACCGCTGCCGGGCGTGACCTGCGCGGGGACGCCGCTGGTCTGGGCGGGCGTCTGAGCGGCGCCCGAGGCCGTCTCGAGGGTGCCGGTAGTGGCGCTGTCGGAGCCGGAGGCCGTGTCGGTGCTGGCGCCGACGGCCTTGCAGATCTGGGTTGTGATGTCGGAGACCTCTGTATCTTAGTCAGTACTATTTTCCAATATCTCAGCAAGTGTGTAAGAAGGAAACACATACGCTTGACCTGGTCGTCGGAGCAGCCCTTGCGCAGGCAAGGGTCGACGGCGGTCTGGATCTGCGAGTGGTGGGCGCACTGGCACTTGTAGTCGGCGACGCCGCAGTCGGCGGCCGTGGCGGCCTGCAGGATGCACGTCAGGGCGCAGGCGGGCACCTGGCTGACGAGGTCGGCGACGTCGCCGGCCGACTGGGCCGAGGCCGCGGTGGCGGCGAGGAGGGTGAAGAGGATGGTCGTGGGCTGCATTTTTGGGTGGGTATCGAGGTTTGTTTCAAAGGTCAACTTTGAAGTATTTATTTCAAGGGAGTGTACTGGTAAAACAGTAATGCACGAGACAGATGCAAGAAAAAACAGGAGTATCAGAAAAGGATCAAGAGAATGATTGATTATTGGGCTGAGTAGGAAACAGAGAGATAGACTGGGTGGGATGAGTGTATCATAAAAGTAGTTTTTCCCTTCCTCGCTCCCTGCGATACCCTTGACCCAGAAAAACGGTCGAAGAGAGGAGAGAATACCAAGCCGTGGCTTTGTTTCAGACACCCTGTCGAGAATTTACCACGGTAGGTCATCCTTCCAGGGGTCGGCGATGAGGATGGCCCAGAATATTCCCAGAAGGGGTGAGGCTTTGGCATGCAAGGGTCTCAGAGCCTGCAAGGCTCGACGTCTGCCAAGACCTCGTGGCACCGTGATGGACATGCCAGTCTGTGACAAGGTCGGTGGCGTGTGTAAAGCTGCTCACCTGGAGAGCTGTCGGCGAAGCATCTATCATCATGAGTGAAGTGAGAAGCTGCATAGTTTCACAAGATACCTATTCCATCTTCAAGCTGCGCATTAGCCATTACCTTGACCCTCTGGATGAGGGGACGGGAGCAGCGCAACCCCATAGATCTTAATATCATGCTCGTCCCAGGGCAGCAAAAGAGAGACAGAGATCCCCAGGAGCGTCAATGACGGATCTACACATCCCAGGGGATTTCCATGGGCGATCCCCAAATTCCCAGTCAAAGCGGGCACGAATCCCCATTCATCAATCTCGCGGGCGAATTAGGGGACCCGTAATTCCTGCCAGGGGGACCAACATCCGCAGCCCAACGCTAAAATACGGCACGCTTAGCGGCGGGTGGGGGCCACAGACTGGCTGACTGGTGCTGTCTTCCCTAAAGAGGGCTGAAACACAGCACGGCAGAGCCACCCGAGCCAACGCTAAACTTTAAACGGCCATGCGTGGTGGCTGTCGAACCCCTTTTCTGGGGCGCTGCATTCGTGGGATTTCTCTTGGTGCTGACTGTGATTGTGATGGATTGATTCATATTTGGGGGCGGTGTGATGAGAGTTGCTTTTCAGCTGTTTCATCTCCATGAGCCTTTGAGACAAAACTGGGTGGAACTGTTCGCCAGATGCATGCTGGAGTCAAAGTAAAGTTTGCTGTGCCTGGAAGGGTTCTTCTCAATGCTTTTTTTGTTGCACGAAAGGGTGAAGATTCAGAAACCGAGAGACATGACCAATCGTGACCTCTATCCAGCCCATGTTCAAAGCGCCTGAAATAGATAGGAAAAAGCAATAAAGATACACGATTTTGTTACATCAGTACTCTTTACACGACATGTTAGACCACCAATGCCCCAACAAAGATTGCAGCACCCATCACAGCCAGCCCGACATCAGCGGCCCTGCCTCCGCTGCTATTCTTGTCCTCGATATTCAATCTATCGCAGATTTTATCCCTCAGCTCAAGAGTCTCTGCTCATGGCCATATCTGTTAGTTACAGAACTTCGAGGTCTTGATCCTTGGAAAACGTACTGTTCCTATCCGCCTCGCTGGTGCACGTCGTCCGCAGGCACGAACTCAAATGATCCTTGAGGACTCCTAGGTTGCGGCACTGGCAGATGTAGTTGGCCCTTCGGCAATCCGTATCGTCGATAGCTTGGTCGACACAGCCGACAGCGCACACGGGCGTCTGCTTGACGTAGTCGGGTATGTCAAGGATGCCACCGGCAGTGGTGAGGCCCAGGAACACGCTGAAGATGACGGTCGAGGCGAACTTCATGATGATGGTATTTGCAAATAATTCGTAGTTTTGGAAAAATGTCTTCGATACCGAACTTGTTATTTCGTCTCGCTTTTGGTCAAGAATCGGAAGGAAAGTTGATGGTTGATTTGATGGCTAAGAACTGTCTTGAGGTTGCTGCTTCTCGCTCTCATATATAGGCACCGGGCCTTGCTCCGTAATGATGTCGATGGCTTTGCGTCGGCCGCGATAACCATCCACCCCTTCATCACCATCAAGCCCATGTAGCGGTTCCCATCTTGGTCTTTAGCAAGGCGCAGCCGTCAAATTTACAAACGAGACTACGCAGATGTGACTCGAGCGGCGATCGCCCATGGGTTAAATGAACAGCATCCTTGAAATCGGGAACAGCCGCACAGCTTAGAGATGCCACAAAGGCAGTTTGCTACCCCAATGCGGCAGCGCGGTGATGCCGTAGCCGCGAGAAGATACCTCCAATGTCCCAAAGCGGACATATCTTGCAGTGGGTACGGCGGCCGCCATTACGCCCAAGGCACGGCAGCATTGCCGCAGAGCTTCTCGTGCACTCCGTAGAGGCGGGCAAACCATGGTCCCCAAAACTTGACATGGAACTGAAGCCATAAATAGAAGAGTGAAGAGCTTATTTCAATGTTAATAATGACACCGTGCGGGGGCTTAAGTACCATAGGTAGCGTGGGTCATTATGAGGTCCATCAGGTAAATAGATATGTTTCCATTCATGAGCTATGAGCATTAGGGAGCATTTCTCCTGATGAGGTCAATCTATAAAGGTCCGAAAATGATGGTGTTAAAGAGGAGAAAACCCTTCTAGAAAGACTAGCTCTCTGCTTGTCAAAATGTTGTCGGCGACCCCGAACTGTCAACGAGAACGAGGATCATTTCCTCGGCGAGGCACTCGAAGCCACCAAACGAAGCATACACGGCCACTCGTGTCGTGAGACTTCAATGTAGTCTACGTAGCCCAGGCACCAGCGAGACCGCCAACTCCCATCGCAATCAGTGCTGCGTCTTGTAGTCTCGAGCCGGCATTCGTCGGTCGGTCAGTCGCTGTCGGTTCACCGGTGTCGGCGTCAACCGCTTCGCAGATTTCGGCTGTCAGGTCGATGGTCCCTTATGATGGAACGAGAACGGTCAGTGCTCTAATCTCGAACCTATTCCGCATCTATTGTGTCACAATCTGGGAAATGGAGGCTAGGCCCTGATATGAAAAGGAAAGCAAGAAAGGAAGCACATAGGAAAAGAGAAAGGAGAAAGGAAAAGTAAATGGAAAACTGAAGGAGGGAGCTCTTAGGAAGACAAAAAAAGGAGGAGGAGCTCACTCTGGACTTCATTGTCACTGCAGTGTCTCTCCAGACACGGCCTCACATCGTTGGCGATGTACGCATGGTTTCGACACTGGCATTTGTAATCGAGAGTTATGCAGCCTGCAGTAGTGACAGCTCGCCCAACACAGGTCGCTGAGCAGCCAGGGAGCCGGGCAACAAGGCCGGGGACATCGAGAATGCTGGCCGTGGTACTCCCAGCGAGAAGAGTGACGAGTAGAACAGCAGGGTACATGATTCGAATGGGCTGACTGATCGATTTCTGAGAGACTGCTTGCTGGGTTGAACAAGTTTAATGGTTGTCTTGTGCAAATTCAAAAGAGATAAAAGAGATAGAAAGAGTGCTCAAGAGTGTGAGCAACTTGTCGATCTTAAGCGAACGCCATGTACGAAATTGATTCTTTCTCAATACTAAGAGAGACATATATACTCAACACATCGTTGGATGCCTCTCTAACTACAACGTAGTCTCATTTTATATGCCGGGTCATCTCTCCCTACATCCGACAAAGCCACGGGCCAACCCCGGAGTCTATGTCTCAACATTGCACGGCAAGTGGGTGTCAGAAAGGTTGACGGTTTGGGATCAATCTCTACCTAAATTACTAACAAGCGAATGACCCATATGCGCTTAGGTAGTGGGATAATCCTGGTTGATCAGCTATGGATCGAGGTACATCGAGAAGGTAGACCGTCAACTAATCTGTCACCCACTTGCATGGATGAACAACACTGATGTGTTCTCGGGGGTCGGAAAGTCTGGTCCAACGGAGTAAAATGCTGCCGGTCGCTCCAGTATGGTTCCAGATTAGGATGGCCGATGACCCGGACGCAGCAAGCGCTAAGACCTTGATGGAGCCTCATAGGGCTGACTGTAAGGCAGACTCTCACCATTGGAAGGTCATGCCGCATTCCGGATCCCGGAAACGTAGCAGCACAAATCATTGACGGGGCTATCGCTGACAACTCTGAGCATGATTGGTTCAATGTTCAGCTGAACAGGCATTCTTTACGAGGCTCAATCATGCTAATATCAGCATCACATACCCGGTTCTGGAGGCCAACTCGCGTATGAGGGAGCAAATACTGAAACTATGACCAGTGTCGGTTTCATACAACGAATCAAAAGAAGGAATGGAATAGAAAGCACCAAATTCATCTCTGAGATGCGAGGGGTGCCCCTGAATCAATTTTGTGGCATTCACGCTTTTTGACAGAGCATAGGCCCCAATCAACTTCAGGCGGCCTCCCTTATTCGCGCGAGAGGACCAGCCCTTTCAAAGGAACAAGCGAGGACGTCGATATGACACTGCCAGCGACCTCATGCATTGCGTGATCCCTAGGATGGCAACAAGTACCAGAATGACATGCCGCCCTGTGAAATGCGCGGTCGACCTCCTGCGTATGTGTGAAGCTCACACAGTTAGATCTTAAGCCTTTCAACTTCTTTTGCCGCCGCATCATACTGATCAGATCTTCAACTTTTCACAGCATTAGATGTCGATGGGCTGCTCAGAGTTCTGAATTGTCTTGCCGTGACAAATCTTCTCCTTAATCTTGGCCCTTACTCAGATCGTGCCGCCAGCTTCCTCCTTACTCCATAGAAGACGACGCCGATAGCCCACACAAGAACCAACACACCGAACAAGACTGGAGCAAAGGCGGCGCCCCTTACCACGATAAACAGACTCACAAAAGCAAACAACGCTGGTATAATGATCGACGGCTTGTACGGCCGGTTAAGAGAAGGGTCTCGAAACCGGAGGACGATGGCCCCGAGGACAGTGAGGAAGAAGAAAGAGTATTCGCCCATCCCATTAAAGGTCAAGAGAGACCGGAAGTTGCCAAAGGTGATATAGACGGCTGAAAGAATTGTCGACAAGATCAAGGCGTAAACCGGGGCGTCTGACTTGGAGTCGTCGTCAGATGTCTCTTCCTCGTCATTAGAACCCGTCGAACGGGACCTAAAGTCGCCATAGCCAATGCGGCCAAAGACCCTCGGGAGCCATCCGCGTCTTGCGGCGGCGACGGCCATACGACTAGCCACGAAGGAGTTGCCGAGTAAAGACCCGGCAACTACGAGGCACACCACAACGGCAGCAACGATACCGGCTGCGCGCCCGAGGAGGCGTGTGATGGCAGTCTTGCCATAGAATCGTTAGTTCAACGAAGACAATCGATCAATTTAGCTACCAAGTGACACTTACCACGGCCACGCTATCCGTCACTGAGATCATGTCCCACGGAAGGAGAACATAGTAGGCGGCGTTAGCAGCAACGAAACCGATCACCACCACTGGTATGGCGGAGTTGATGGCGAGTGGCAGCTGTCGTGCAGGAGCCGATAGCTCCGCAGTGATGTATATCGCCTGTAGTCCTGTCAGCTCGTGAACATGAGTCTAGCAGAGACCTTGTCTGACCTTATCCCAGCCACTGTAAGCCCACAAGGCCGCGTATATCGCTCCGGAAAGATGACCGAGAAGCTCCCACGTTCCCAGAGTCTCCCACACAGTCCGAGAGCCGTCAGGGTTGATGGTATCTCGATCCTCGAACCAATTCTTCTTGAACCAGTCCTTGCCCCCATTCTCGCTGTCTTTCCCTAGAGAATGAGCGATGACAACTGCTAGGCCTGTAGCCATGATTGCCAGGATGCCAATAAACTTGGTTACCACAAAGAAGTTATTCAGTCGAGTGCTCGCCGTAGTACTGATCGCATTGGAGGCATTTGTGACGACGAGAATGGCGATGGAGAAGAACTTGTGCTTGACACTCCCGGCCTCGCTGACAATCCCAGCGGCAGAGAAGATGCTGTCGATAAAGACAATGGAGAGGATCGCTAACGTGGCAGGCATGACGGCGACTACCCAGGTCCACGCGGCGAGGAAGCCGAAGGCATCGCCGAAGATGTACTGCAGATAGGCTTGCACCCCGCCTTCGCCAGGTATGGCGGTCCCAAGCTCTGCTAGAGTTGACGCCCCAGTCCAAGCTAATGCGCCTCCGACCAGCCACGTCAAGAGTGCCGCGCCGGGCGATGGAACGTTCTGGTCGATGGCACCCGTAGAGGTGAAAATGCCGCTTCCTACGACGATGCTGATGATGATGGCGAACGCCTCGATGGTTCCGAGGTTACGTTTGAAGGCGCTTTGCTGCTCATCTGGTGCGAGAGCCGTGTCCTCTTGAGCAGCGCCATACGAGTGAGAGTCCTGCTCAGCTTCACCGAGGAGAGGAGCTTGGGGGTCCGCGTCTCGTTCTGATGTTGATGCCATTGTCTGCACGTCTTGTCTGCCGCGATTCTTTGGAAGCTCTGAAACTGTGCTAGGACTATCAAAAACAATCCCCGTGGGATCTTCTTGATCAGCCGAAAGATAGAAAATTCGAGAGATGTTTGCCGCGTGGGAGCGCGCATAAATACCACGTTGTCGATCAGGTGGTGCAAGATTGGCGGGGCATCACGCACTGATGACTAAGATCCGTGACGCGACGACAGTCACAACAGCATCACATCATTCGGATGGAGAGGAACTCTAATTGCCGCCAAAGTCATTCATGATCGCGTCCCAAAGGGCCTGATCAAATAACTCTGCTCCAGAAGGCGCATCTCGAAGTTCACCCCTAGCTGAGGCCAACTGCTCTACCCCTCTCGTGCCTTTGCTTGCGGACAGCCATGTCTGAACATCCAGTGCAGTGTAAAAGGGCTCACAGTCGGACTGATCGCTAGGTACACTAGTCGTGCTCGTCACGCCCGCCGACCCAACCAGCCGTGTCACCTCGTTGGTATAGAAGTAGGCAGAGGCGGATATTTTGGTGCACATTTGCACGATGATATGCTTGTCCCATCCAATGTCTCTTGGCGAACGTGACAAAGTCGACAGACGCTGGAGAAGTGCACTGGCCATGTTTAAGTAGTTCACCTCGTCGACCACCATTTGCGCTTCAGCTGCTTGACTTGGCGAGAGTTGTGGTGCAGGCGTCATGTCGGACCCTCGAATGGCTCGTAGGAGGGCCCATGCCGCCATTGCTTGATCGCCTATGACGCTGCTCAATCGAGTGAAGACGACGAAGGCCATGTATGGCATATCGACGTCTGAGATGGCGAGAAAACGCTGGATGAACTGGTTGTGTGTGCGGACAAGGCGCCAAAGCATGGCGATTCTTATAGCATCAATTGCAGTATGCATGGGCGTGTCCCAGAACTCGTCGCGCAATGACACTTCTGTGACCCATGTTCGGAAGTAGCTGATCTCCAGTCCTACGAAACCTGTAACTGTTCGAGTTGTCTTAGCTTGCGTTCAAGACACACAGGGGCAGACGACTGGAGGCCCGTACCGGAGTTGAGGAAGTCCGTACCAAGCTTCGTCTGGATCTGCTCCAGTTCACGAATCAACATTTCGACCATGCAGTGAACTGCTCTGTCTCCTTTTGGAGAGAACCCAGTAGTAGGGGGGAAGCTGAAGTGGTCAACAAGCTTCGAGGCAAAAATTTGGAGACGGATGAAGGCCGGGATGAGGAGGTCCTCCTGAGTTTCAGGGTTGGCAGTAATTATTTGGGCGCACTCATCAATGCATTCGGTGTATCGCATCGCAGTCAACTTCCTGAGGGCCCGCGATACACTGTACCAGAAACTGAAGGTCAGCGCTCTGAGCTAGGCTCAGGGAGTTCAAAGTCCACGTACCAGACAGAAAGAAAGTACGTTCCCAGAAATGCCCGAGCCTCCACCAAACCAAGAGGCCGAGTCCCGTCAAGCTCAAGATCACAGACTAGAGTCATGCAGATCTGCGTCAGCAGCAAGATTTGGGCATGGCCGCTCTGAGCCACATGATGATACCACGCTGCATGGACGAGGAGGCCACGTAATAGGTCCAGACTTCTCTCGGCCCCGATCAGCAAACGTCTGCTTAACTGATTGGTGATCTCCTCGGATACAGCTCTTTGCTTGAGAGGTTGTTTGTGAAAGGTTGCGCCAATGATACAGAGAAACAGGAACGGGGACTCAACACGAAGGTGGTCTGCCGTTTCTTCATGACCTAAGACTGCAAAAGGGAATTGTGGGACATAATGTTGTCTAAAATTGGCAACGAGGACTCTGGCGTCAGCCATTCCCACCAAGCCTCGGTCGACTACATCATTGCTCCAGGATGAGCCCGAATGCTGTGTGCTGCCAACTGTGTCTATGGCCTCAGATGAGCTGGCATCGGTGGCTTGTCGTGCGCTAGTCTGAACTGGAGGAGTCTGGACAACAATCGACTGGCCGGAGGAGGGAGAGGTATCAAGGAGGCCAGTCAATCGTGCCAGAAGACCGTTCACTTTATCCTCGAGAGCGTCGACTCGCCTAATGACTTGTCAGAGAGAGGCTACTACTAGCCATGAGTGTTACTGACTTAGAGTCTCTTTGTTTGCGTCTCTTCTGTGGCAAGTCCAAGTAGACGCATTCCTTGCTAAGCCTTGCACAGCGCTCGCACAGGTCCTCAGATTGCGGAGTGCATTTGGACTTGGCTGTTGTGCAGTTGACGCAAGCACGGCGTTTCGGAACCGGCGCTACAGTTCCCGCTTGTTCCATAACGATTGCTCCCTAATGAGCTGACCGGACTTTAGGACCACAGAGAAGAAGACCAGTGGGTGGTCAACGGCCGACGGGTCTTAACCTTGTCTATTTTCAAGCAACGAGACGTTGCCTGGAGAACCGGATGGTTACAACAGCCGGCCCTGTTGTACGAGCACGGGTGGCTTGATGAGGTAAGACAGGACATGAGTTGGAAAGACTGGAAAAGAGAGGTCACAATTGATGAAATGGGAGCAAAGGGACGAGGTTGTGCGGGAAGCGGGTCACCCATCGGCCGACGGGTCTTATAGTTTCCTGTGGGCTCCATTCAAAGTTGACAGTTAGCCAACCACAGTAGCTAGACTACTTTGGAACGTTCTAATTGACCGTGAATCGGGGTCCGGACGATCCGACGACCGGTTCCTACATGTAGGCTACAACCCCTGAGTGCGTCTCGGTCAGGAATCAATGAACAGTCCAGCGTGTACACTGCATGATTTGAAAAAGATTATTGATCATCGAATGGCAATACACAGAATGTGTGGCAGATGCCTAATCATCACTTGGGATGTACCTATTATTCAGTGCCATGCTTGAATCACGGAATGGTATAAAACCATGCCCTCATCCGGGATGGCTGAGAATGGAGATCGATGGTTTGTATGATTCTGCTTCAACCCAAGAGTGCCAATCCAGAACAGTCATATTATCGTTCTGGGCCATACCGATCTTCTCCCTTTCATCATGCCGTCTTACGTTATTGCAGGAGCGTCCCGAGGCCTTGGGCTTGAGTTTGTCAGACAACTCTCCAAGCCTTCCTCCAATATCGTCTTCGCCCTCGTACGCTTTCCTGACCGCGCGACAAAGCTGCAGGCACTTGCGCAAGAGTCGACAAACATCCATGTTCTCCAGGGCGACGTCTCGAACCCGACCTCTCTGCAAGATGCTGCTGCTTGTGTGTCCGCCGTGACTGGTGGCAAGCTCGACGTCTTGATCCACAACGCGGTCAACTACGATGTAGCCACCGCGCCACTCACCCCGACGACACTTCCTTCCGACATCGCAGGCATGCAGAAGGCGTTCGATAGTGCCTTGGGATCATCGGTCTATGGCGCTGCTTGGACGACCAACACGTTTTTACCTCTGATCGAGAACGGCGAGCAGAAGAAGATCATCCACATCAGCAGCCTTGTCTCAGACCTGAATTTCATCAAAGAGGCTCAATTGTCAAATGCGGTGGCCTATGGTGTCGGTAAAGCCGGAATGAACATCCTGGTTGCTAAGTATGCGGTTGAGCTGGCTCCAAAGGGCATCAACATCTTGGCAATCAGCCCGGGATGGGTTGACACCCATGAAGGACCAGGTATGTCGAGTACTTCATTGATGCAATGAAGGTCTCCGATTCGCCCTAGATTGAAGATGACGCATTAACGTTCAAACCGTAGAGCCTAAAGCGGCCGGTGAGGTGGCCTTTGAGAAGGTCCTGCTCGAAAGACTTCAAAAGTTTCACCCTGATCTTCATGAGAGACTTTCCAGGTCGGACAGTGTGAGGATGGTGCTAGCAATTGTTGAGAACTTGGACGAAAATCTCAGCGGCTCTTTTGTCAGCCAGCATGGCAACCAGTCCTGGCTCTGATCGGAAATGAAATAGGGACCTGATTCGAAAGCCAATCTACACACAAGGCTATCGTTTCTTTGGGTTAGCATCAATAACAAGTTGGCTGTGCCTAGTACTCAATTCATCTCTAGTCACGATGCTTCCGGGGTATTCGCCGGTCATCGTGCCGGCGCGTTCACGCTAGCATAAATTAGCTCAATGCTGCCCCAGAGTATTCTCCAGCTTTCAACGATCTCGAGTTGATTGTTTCCATCCCTTCGATACCCTCACAATGATACTGAGTAGCAGGATCGCCCGGGCTGGGCAAGTCCTTCTGGGCATTTTGTGCGTAGCATCGCCAGCTCTCGGGTCGTCTCCGACCGCGCAGACAAAGAACGGCACAGTGCAGGGATTTTACTTGGAGGACTTCAACGAAGATCTCTTTCTGGGAGTCCCTTTTGCCCAGTCACCTGTTGGTGACTTGCGCCTCAGACACCCCGCGTCACTGAATGAGTCGTGGTGCGGCGTGCGCGATGCTACAAAGCGGAGTCTGAGCTGTCCTGGGTATGCTGGATTTGACAAAGATCTTGATCTGGGCGAAGGTGAGATTCGAAGGAGGTTGCTGGGAATTAGACTTTTGCTGATGTGCGGATGAAGACTGCCTCACGCTTGACATTGTCCGGCCAGCTGGAGCGAAAGAGGACGACAACTTGCCTGTGTACGTATGGATCTACGGTGGAGGTAAGTTCATTGGAAGCTTAGTAGTATGCAACAAAAGTGTCTGAAAAAGAATCAGGATTCACGGCTGGTGGCAGCGCGGACCAGCGCTACAACACATCCTATCTCGTCAACGCCTCCGTCAGCATCGGCAAACCCATCATCGCCGTGTCAATCAACTACCGCGTGGCCGGATGGGGCTTCCTCGCTTCCAAGGAGATGCAGGATGATGGAGCGCTCAATATCGGCCTGTTCGATCAGCGACTAGCTTTGCGATGGATTCAGGAGAACATTAACGGCTTTGGCGGCGACCCCCGAAAAGTCACCATCGCTGGAGAGTCGGCTGGAGCGTTTAGCGTTGGGTACCACCTTGTCGGATTCGGTGGTAATTGTGAAGGACTGTTCAGAGCGGCAATCATGCAGAGCGGATCAGCCCTTGGACCTACGAGTAAGGCACTCCCTATTTCCACCTACCATGACAGGAGTCGCGTTGACTCTTTCCCGCGCAGTTCGACCTATTTCTGGGGACTACCAGGACATCTACGACAATGTTACAGAGACCGTGGGCTGTTCCAAGGATAGCGACTCATTGCAATGCCTGCGACATGTCGATTACGAGATATTGTTCAAGGCTTTTGAGCCGTTCGTCGTAACACCCGTGATAGATGGCACATTCCTGACGCAATTGCCTTCCGAGTCCTTCAAGAAGAGACAAGTCGCCAACGCCGCGATCCTGATCGGCTCGAACACGGATGAGGGAACAGCAACCTTCTTCGGCCCGCGAGGAACTCTGCATACAGACGAAGATGTTGCCAAACTTTTGGGAACCATGGGCGCCGGTGTCAACACGACAGATGTCGACAAGCTCATGGAGCTGTATCCCAACGACCCAGCTCAGGGGTGCCCGTTCAATACAGGCAATGAGCGTTTCGCACAGCACGGCGAACAATACAAGCGTGGCGCGGCCATCGTCGGCGATCAGGTCATCCATGCTGGAAGGCGCGCCACTACGAGATACTTTAGTTCTCCATGCCGTTGGGATCGCCAGCCGGTCTACTCCTATCGCTTCGACCAGAGCCCCTGGGACAACACGGAAGAGCTCGTCGCCACCGAGGCGCCAGTCTACAGCACGCACTACGCCGAGATCTGCTTCGTGTTCAACCAGGAGCCGAGCGCGAGCACAAACAACTCCAACTGGATCGGCCCCTATCCAGAGTACTATGAGTTCTCAAAGCTGATGTCCCGGGCGTTTGTGTCGTTTATCCATGATCTAGACCCAAATTCGCATGGGGTACTGGGGGCACCTAGATGGCCGGAGTACAGCGTTGGCAGAGAGAACTTTGTTTTCAGAGTTGGCAACTCTACTGTTGAGAAGGATGACTGGAGAGATGCTCAACTACGTTACTGGGCGAATTTATGGGGCCAACTGTGGACTTGAAGAAGTTTATAGAGGGGGGAAAGCACATATAGATCATATGCTATGACTACGAAATTCACCTTTCTTTTGACATGTACTGTCATAGAAATAACATGTTGGCAGTCCCCCGGAGAAACTTACAAAAAGGCAAAAAAGGCAAAAAAAGAAACTCCCCAAATGCGCGGTTCGATCAGATGACCCCTTATCAAGAACCCAGAGTTGGCTTTCGTAGGCTCAGGCGTCGGACCACCCACCCAATCTCACCACTAGGCCATCTGGCCCTCGCTTTGAGTTATTGAAATCGGCTTTATCATCAATTATAAACCTTATGTAGGGGCGCTCGGGGCAATGCTACCCGTTCCGCTTACAAACCCCAAGCCCAACTCTTCTCTGCGGCACAAACCCTCCTGTGAATTGAAATCGTAATGGAACCTGGAGCCTCGCACGGTCGATCTTATCTTCCCTCCCGGTGTGGATTCGAGAATGAGTTTTCACCCAAACAGTAATAGGTGATAGTAAAGCTAATTTTCAATTTATGAGACAACCTTAGCTACGGGGAATTGAGCAACATGCAACTTCGCAGCACCAAACGGAATGAGCTTGATCCGTGTCCTGTTCGCTGCTGAGACCTCCGGGTTGACAGGCGGCAGCGCGGCCGAGTCATGGTCCACAGGCCAGTCGAATGTATAGGCGTCCACGAAGAGAGTAGTGAATGGGCCATCTCTCGTGAAAAGGGGGCTCGGTAAATTGAGTCCGGACCCTTGATGATGCTCGACCGCGATTGTTGTAGGATCTATCGCAAAGTTCCATGGCGTTGTAGGAGTGAGGACATGGTCCAGCGATTGACCGACTTCGGAGTCCGCAAGAGGCTTTCTGTCCGTGAAGTTGAGAGATTGGTGTGCAGTTTCCTCGTAGGCGATGTCAGCTGCGTAAAGCAAGG
This sequence comes from [Phialemoniopsis] sp. UDSM-2020, assembly GCA_018873225.1. Classification (NCBI taxonomy): domain Eukaryota; kingdom Fungi; phylum Ascomycota; class Sordariomycetes; order Thyridiales; family Thyridiaceae; genus Thyridium; species [Phialemoniopsis] sp. UDSM-2020. The sequence continues at coordinate 3,851,718 of JAEILZ010000007.1, forward strand.
GGCCGTAGTAGATGCCAACACTCCCGTTCCGCTGCACCACGCTCACATCCATAGGGAAGTCGACCTTGACATTCGTGTCTCCCTTCTTAACAGAGATCCAATGCAAGCCCGAGTCGTCTGGCGACAAGGTCGATTTTGTTCCACATCCGGCGCGTATGGTAGCATTCCCGGTAACCCACTCAGGAACACGAATGCCAAACTCAAAGTCTGTCTCTGCGTTGATCTTGTACTCAAGTGTACTCGAGAATGGATAATTTGTTTGACAGTCAACTGTGGTACGTTAGTGATCGTAGCAGGGTTTGCTGAGCCATTTAGCTTACTTTGCACCTTGTTTCCCTCGATGGACGTGTTCAGTGAAGTTGGCCCCAAGAGGATATGGGCAACTTTGCTATCTCCGGATCTGACATATGAGGATGTCGCATATTTAGGGTAGCCTTGCGGATGATTAACAGTGCAGCATGGCTTGTCTCAATGTCAGCAATCTCAATGCATCTGGTGATTTTGTGCAAGTAAACGTACGAAGTTGGGCTCAAGCCCGAAAGTGTTGCCGTACGACACGACGTTAAAGAATGGATTCTCGGAGAGGTTCCTCGCCCACGGTTGGTTGGTCTGTGTCACGTATTGATGAGACCACCCTGCATCGTTTATGTCAGCGGGGCTTCCTCAGGGATTCTTAACATACGTACAGTCAGGACTCATTGCGACTGGCAAAGCATTGAACTCAGCTCTCTCAGCTCTGTCGGCAAAGTCGTTGCGTCCGTGGAATCGGTAGAGAAAAGCGTAAGAGAACATTGACTCCACTGCCATGCAGAGCTCAGACCTTGGTAAAGTCAGCTTCAGGGATCAAAGCTTCAGCTAGCAACAAAGCATAGGACCGACCCTCTTTGTGGGCTCAATCCACCCAGATGCTCGTCTCCAATGATAGTCCCTGATAGTGATGTGTGGTACTGCACTGTCATTGCCACCGCATTATTTGTCTGTTGGATCAAACTTTGATTTCCGTTCAGTCGGTAGAGTACTGTTGGGTATCGGAGACCTGAAACCGTTTGATATACTCAGAACTTATCATCTGCGCTTTGTGGCCTTACCTTGCGCAAGGTTCACGCCATGAGTGAAACCACTTGTCTTGAAATTCGGAGTGCCGACTGTAGGGAAAACCCCGTCAACAAAGAACGTGGTCCAGTCACGGCCCCCTTGAGCTCCGCCTTCGAACATGAGCTTTATGGTCTCCAGTATCACCTCAGCGTTGTTCCGTGGGTGGTTCTCGTACAACCACATGAGCGAGATGGGCAATTCATGAGTGCGAGAAACTCCAAAGCCAAAGGGGTCGAAGTTGTCGCCCTGAGACTTGTCTTGCAGGAGCCCAGTGAAGTTGTTCTGTAGCATAGAATGAGCTAGGGTCACAAATTTGTGCATGGCGTCTACTATTCGCTCTGTCTGTGTCGGGTCGGCCTCTGCATATTGCTGTTCATGAAGTGAGCACACGTCGTTTTGAACCTAGGTCCTCACATCATCGCTGGTGCTTACCGTAAGACCAAAGCACAGAAGACTCCGAGCCCAGATCCCTCGTGTCTGCCTAGTTGTCTCAGGGCCTAGCCACCCGTCGGGGGCCTGGTGGTCAAGAGTGTAGTCTAGAAATGACCTTGCTTGGGCTTTGAGTCGCTCATCATCCAAAGTCCACGCTAAAGGAACAATGTAGTTGAACCAGTACGGAGCAGACTCGTGCAGTTCACTGTACTCATACTCTCCACCCAGCCAAGTGGAACGGGCAACATATCGGTAAAAGTCGTACAAGTGGCATCAAACTGCATGGTATTCACAATAGAAGCTCACCCTAGGATTACCCACCCACGCTTCCAGCACGGAGATAAGAGGAACCATTTCGGGTGCGGCGAAGGCAGCAGGGTTATAGGAGGGTGATCTGGTGATGGTTCGCCGGAAAAATGAACATTACCTGCCTAGATAATCCTGTAAATTGATATAAAGTCCGGTTGATTTCTCGCCTTTGATTTCTTTCTTTCTTCACTTTCTTTACTTTATCTTTTGTTATCCTTCTTTCAACTTTAAGATCAATATAATACAAAACAAAGTCTGCTATGATATGTAATAAGTGCATCTCCAGCTTATTAAACTGGAGGTTATATTTGCACTCCTATACAATTGAAAATTGATTTACCGGACTCTTTACACCATATATGGGACATCTATAAGGTAGGCCAGTTGGTTCACCACAACAGCTTTCCACTCTGTCCTGGACACCACTCCTGTTGGACCACAGGCTGGATGATTGGAAAACACTGCTTATCTAAGCTGGAAGCTTGAGACTCTCCACTAGTGTGCACACAGATCAAACGAGCTTTAGAACGGCAGATACGAGCCTCGTATCATAGATCCGAGGTTCACAAAGTAGACTAAGCTTGATTTAGATGATTGCACTAGTTACCAACCTGATAGGGGTCTCACAGAGGAGATCTGGACAGGACAACAATCAAGATCAATTCCACGGTCCAACAGCTGGTGGCGCAGCTCGTGGGGCGGAAGTTCAAGGGCATCGGAGCTATTAAGCACAGGCCGATGAAGATCATGTAAGCAAATCGGATAGGACGTGCAAAGAGGTGGTAGTGTTCTGCCAGCCGAGACGTGGATCTCTGGAGGGGGAGGGGGGGGGGAGATGGCCTCGTATGGCGGGGTCAGTCGCATTTTGATCTGGTCTAGACTCTTTCAGAAGACATCTAGAAGTTCGGCAGCTCTTCCCAGAAGGGAAAATATCCAAGTCGCTAGTAACAAAAGCGCGTTCGGCCGAGCCAGTGAAACCAAAGTGTTGGTCGAGCCCCTTGTATAGGGCTGGCTGAGAGCCTTTCAGCGATTCACAGTGATACAGCAGCAAATAGAGTTTTAAAAGAGAGGCCCGTCCCACTGTGCAACCAATCAACTCATATTCAACAGCTGCCAAGAGAAGACTAATTACAGCGCTTGCGCTGCCAACGCCTCATTAGCGGACTGCACCAGGCGCTACATGACTCGCTACTGTTCGCACTGGCCTAGACCACAACGTCGGCCACGGTCGGATGCTAGACTATATGGCGGACATAAGGGTCGATTGGTCGTCTTCGCTTGACTGATCGAGAAAGATATCTTCTTTCTCATCAGTGGATGCATGCCAGAGCCGTCGATTGTATTCTGATGTTTCGCAGCGAAAGTGTACAACTGACCAGACTGGGAGTTGAATAGTTCAGCTATGTGTTGAGCTACACCTTCCTAGAAATGCAGAGGGAAATTCATCATTAACCAGCGAGTTGTCACCCATGATGAATGTGATGGTGACGTTACAGTGTATATAGCCAGAAGTAGTCGCCAGGCATACGTCGCCGGCGGCGATGGGGGCCGTGGGTGAATTCGCACTCGTGGGGACATTCCATCGGGGATAAGTGTGTCTAGACTCTAACAGATTCTCGGTTACATCTTCGGGAGTGTTCCATTTCACTGGGACCGAAGGTTCTGGGTTAGGCGAAATCGCCTACCGGCCGAAACGCAGCACATATGGAAGAGATAAAGTTTTAAAGTCGAGGCCTGGTTTTACTATCTACCAGCCAGCTTACATGGGAGGCTTGAGTCAAGACAATGCCAAGAGACACTAGTTACCACACTCGTGGTCGTGTCATGTCAGGCTCGAGGCATTCCAACTAACTAGCTCCAGGACGTCCCACGAGTCGCTACCATTAGCCTACTATTAGTCTTGGGTCTGATACCACGAATAGTAGACGCCACAGCTGCTTCTGTTTGACTTGTACAAATACTACCTGTCAGATGCATCTCCTGTTCTACGCACACAACAACTTCAATCTCTCGAATATACTGTCACATTCGGGATCAGATCGACAGTCTTCTCAACATGGCCGGCGTGAGTAACCAACCCGGTCAGCCTGTGTTAAGAAGGTCACTAACGTGTACGATTCACAGTCTTCCGTCATGGTGTTTGCCACCAATCTCATGTCAGTCGATTGGGCCGCACCCAGGATAAACAATTACAATGGCCACGCTTTAGAGCCGTTAGCCGTCTCGGCAGGGGCAATGGGCGTTCCAGCCATTGAATGGGAATCAGAAATAGGCTTCTTCAAGAATATCTATGGTCTAACAATGTGGGATTTCAATAATCCCGGTACTGAGGACGATTCATGGGGTATGATCGCACTCTCACTCGATATTCCCTGGAACGGAAGCGGAAATATTTGCAGCGTATGGTCTCCCTCCCCCCTCTCCCCATCGATCACCAGCCGATGTGAGGTATTGAAGGCTAATCAAAATATGGCCCGGATAGGTGGCAGTGCGAGTTCCGAACTTTCATAAGGAAGGGGGAGATAAGGTATCGTTCCTGGCTGCCGACAACAAGAAATACAACGTGAGTCATCAACAGACACAACTTCATCCATGGCACATTTTGACTAAGATGATGAATAGGTGTGGTGCACCATCACAGCTACGAGCCACGCGCATGCCAACTTATATGTCGAGCCTTGCACTGATGGAGTTGACTGTTACTAAGAAGATGACCGCGGGAGACCAATTTAATGAAGACAACGTCGTCTGGTAGTAAAGTTGTGGACTTGTAAAGTGTTAACTCGAGGCTTTTGTTAGCAGGAGTTGTCAACAAGAAATATATACAACTTTTACAAGTGAGAAAACATAGACTGCTGGGATTGTGATCCATCTTCCCATTGATTTAACCTTAAGAAAGGCTCGAAGAAAAGACCAGGTCGGGGACAATATGACTAGGATATTTGCATCATTCATCAAGGTATACCTTGCGTGACCTAGACAATCAAAACATACCATCGTGATCGAACAATTATACGAGCTGTAACTCTATATCATTCTTAGGTTAGCAGCACAACAGGTGATTCTGGATCTTGCGCGCGAACTTTAGAAAAATGCCAGGAAATCAACGAAGTTGAGGCTTCTGTTTACATCTTGATCATCTATTTGATAAGATCTGGCTAGGTAATTATTCAGTCATAGAGTAGAGACTTTGTTGTACATGGAAGTTGCCACATAGCATCTGTGACGGCAGGCGCCTTGCACATGGTGGCAGCCGCCAGCAATTTGGCAGATGTGGCCCGTGCAGATGGCCCGCGCTTTGGTACTATTGCGCCACACCTTCATCTGGCTCACCTCTATGCGACCCTAAGGGTGAGGCCCTTACGCTTAGTATCATCCAGGTCACCTTGGTGGATAGAGCTCGGTGATCCGAGGAAGCTCCGATTGTAAATGACAGGAAGTGGCCTCCAAGACCATCTGCCGATAGTTGCATCTGGTCGTACAGCCATCCCGAGGCGCGAATCGAGCCAACCGGGAAGGTCTCAAATTTGAAAGGTTCAAGTTCTGTCCACTCATCAGGCTACTACTCAGGTTTGAGGGCAGGATGTTTGAGGATGAAAGAATTCATTCAACTCACCTTTGCTTGCGGCTGCGCCAGCTATCGCCATGTTGGTTATTAAGAACGGAGTAGTGAAGAATGACAACATGAACTTCATTTTCGTCAGTTTTCACTGCTTGCAAGGGTCACTGGGAGCATTGACAGGATTTTCACGATCACGTATTCTCCATCCATCAGTCTTAAGCCTCAAGAACCGTCGTCACGGACTAAAGCGGATTGTTAGCCGGCCAGCGACCCGTGCCGATCGTGAAAAATCGTCAAAAACCCAGTTGAGCACCACTGATCTAAGGGAACATCTACCGCAGCCGACAGCTCTGATTCGTGCGCATGAAGCAGGAAACTCGGCCCAGCAAAGTGTATTGGATCCTTCCCCGCGGGGGAAAGAATCGGTGGAGAAACGTAGCGGGCTAGGGCGCGAAGACCGGCGAGGCTCCCGGTACTTGCTCCGGCGCTCCAATGTGGAGTTCAAGCCGAGGACTAGCTCCAACATTCTCGACAGCTAGTGAGTATTCACCATGACACTGACGTTTGAGGTTTAGAAGTCAAGACTGATAAATTGGGCAGCTATTCAGGCAGTCGGATAACCTCAACCTTTTCGTGACCCTGAAAGGGAACGAGTATGTGTCGCTTTTCATAATGATAAACCTTTTGCCACGAACAGAAGTACCTCGAAAGCTTCAATGAGTTGCCAGAACCTGACTATAGCCTTTACAAGGCGACTTTTTGCATTACCATCTATTAACTGGCAGGTGTGGCAGCGTTTGGCCTCAAGTACTGAGTCTGAACACGAAGGATTACTTTAGTACATTAGGATTACTAAAATGTTCCTTGAACACCTGATGGAATTCTTCGGTCTGTCCGTGAGCCTATCTTCAAAGTATGGAGTGGTGGCTCGATAGCTATCCCTATTGGCTAAGCCTCCAGCCACCCTGAGGTTGTAGCTATGGTGTTTGGGCCATAGCCTAATCATCGCATGTACTGGGACCAGAGATGCTTACGGTGTGGAATTGTGGATTTAATTTAGCAATGAGACTACCAGTGAACTGCATCCATCTCTTGTCCTGTCCTCGTTGCTGTAGGTCTGCTTACTGAGCCGTCTCACCCCCTTCGAGTACGTTGAGCATTCAGCTCCTGCTTACACTCCATACCTGACTCAGCTCATTTCAGCAACCTAGGAACGTTTCCATCGATAATATATTGTGGCAACATGATCGCATTCCAAAGGGAAATTTGTTTTATTTAGTGCTTCCATGAGCTATCAGTAGTGTTCTGATCTATCGGTCAAGAACCTCGCATATTCCACTCTAATCAGTTTCGCACTCGTTGACGCAAGTTCAAAGAAGAACCATCAGATAATATCTCTTCAGTATGGCTTCGAAGCTGAAAAAGTACCTGGACGACATCAGCAAGGAGACGTTGAACTACTTCCCTTCAGATCCCGAAGCCGTCGACTTCGACTCCGCGCCCAGAGCCAAGGCAGCATACAACCTCTTCCGCGCCATTCGAGGTGCTCTAAAGGCACTCGGCGTGGACAAGGAGTGGACACCCGGCGACACCGACAACTTCACCGACTCGCTCATGATCCAGGGCGTCTCGTTCGTCTTCTGGCGGTACAGCCAGGAGGACGCCGACGACGCCGTGGCGCGGTACAACAAGTTCGTCGTGCGCATGAACACGTACTACCAGACCATGGATGCGCCGAGCGCCAAGAGCCTGGCCAAGCTCGACAAGGAGCAGAAGGAGGACGTGCAGAACTACTACAAGAACTTCCGGTACGAGGCGCACATCGCGACGGATCACAGCCCCTACTGGGAGCACATCACGACGGAGCCCGGGCCACGGCGTAAGATCATGGAGCTCGCGGTGACGGTCACTTCCACCATGCACGGGCAGGATTCGCCGTTTCACGATGATTCGCAGAGGGTCTGGGAGGAGAGGATGCCGGTGGAGGAGTAGCACCTGAGGCGTTTACGGGAGTCGACGTCCGAAACGAGCACCTCGCAAGTCCTAAACGGGCTAGTAGATCATCAGGGTGCACTCAGGTTGCTCTTCTTTGATTCACGGCTTGAGGCGTCTACTCCTTCAGGAGCCCCCCTGGGCTTCCCTGAGCTCTCCGGTCTCGCAAAAGTTGCTACGTATATCCATTATAGGCTTCCATTGGCTTATAAGACATCACCTATCTATTCAACTATAAAAGCGCTGCTTCTAGCTCCTACCAGGACCAGATCTTTCTCTTGCTCTCTCTTTCTTTATTTACTTCATGTCTTGATGTATCGTACTTAAGTTTCTACTTCTATTGCGAGAGCAGATGTGGGGATCACATGAAGGTAAGAACGAATGTATCGATTGAATAGAATCGCGGGGTAGTTTAGCGGTAAATAAAACGCTTCACTTTGGGGTAAATGACACAACTATGAAAGAGAGTAGTACTTATGGTGTTCCGCGCAGATATACCAATCAATATGCCCCTGATTCCATAACCCGTCAAAATAATACCACCTCCTAACCAGTATCCGATGCTTATGTGTGTCCTATCGTTACTTAGTCATCAGGGCAGGAATCGCCAAAGCCGTTGTTCCACTCGATGTTGATAAACTCCGAGTCGTAGCTGTAATACCAAGACTTCCACCCCTGCTTCCAGTTTCCCATCTCGGGGTCCTTCTTCGCACTGTCGAGCAAATAGTTGAAGTTCTCTGCGAACTTGGCCCGGTCCTTGACGGCCGTGGTGATGAGCTGGAACCCGGCGAGCCAGTGGCCGACCTCGCTGGTCTTGAACTGCCCGTCCTTGGTGGCCTGCTGTTTGACGACCTCCTTCAGGTCGTCAAAGTGCTTGTCCGACCACGGCTTGCAGGTGGCGCCGCTGGTGACCCAGCCGATGCACGCGCGCTTGCCGGTGTCGTCGTCCTTGTGCTTCCAAGCGGAAATGTCAAGCTTGGGATCGAACGAGCATTCAGGGTCCGCCCTGCGTGGTCCCAGAGGGGCACCTGGCGTCGCGGCGATGCATGGCAGAATAGCCGCGCTACTCCATAGTGCGATAATAAGTGTCTTGAAGGCCATGATCATCAATGGGATTTAGATGCAAGCTAATTTTGAAAAAAAAAAACGAAGATGGTAAATCTGATTTCAGAGGTCTTGACTTTTATGTTGTTTGGAGAGATAATTGTCAAGTTCAGGAGAATGTTTGTGTTTGCCAGACTCTGAAGTCAACATGAAGGTGGACTTGACACGAATATTTATCTGCATGAGATCTCTGCAGTTTCACTCCTCTGGAAGAACCTTCTTCTGGTCACAAGAGAGGTTCCTCAAAGTTTGACGTCATGTTAGCATCGTCACGCAAAGGTTCATAGACTTCCCGACTCATGACGTATCACAGTCTTGGTAATTATCCATCGAGATTCTGTCGAAGCGTTACATGAGGCTTTGCAACTGCTGACTATGATAGTCCCACTTCCAAAATTATCAGACTAAGCCTCTCCTTGAAGATCAACTTGTGGTTCTAGTCTCATATGTTTCATGATTTCGATGCAAGGGCTGAGGCACAGACAACCCCTAAACGCTATGTGGACTTCAAAGATCCTCGACAGACACTATTTCTGCTACGATCAACTGACTCTCAATGTCGTTGTCCTAAGCACTTATCGGTCGATCTAGAGGCTTCGCATATCCCAAAAATAATCTCTTCGATGATCGGTCATCTGTGCTGGACATGTGGGAACGAGCTCGGACTTTAGTTATCGTTCTGGGATCAAAGAACTCGCTGCTACCCAACGGTCAAGGCTGATCAGCTTACAGTAACTGGAATCTGACTGAACTGCCTAATATCCAGAGACTATTACATCATAGGCACAGTATTGGGGGCTGGAGCCTAGCTCGTTCAGAGACAGCCAATTACGGGAAGAAATTGGAATCGATCGATCTGCTGAATTCACTTTGCATCTGTATCTGAAAGGTTGTCTAGGTCTTCTATTCCCAGCTTTCTTCAAGCTATTCAGCTGACAAATACCATAAGCCCGTTCAAGGGCAAATTGAGAAACTTTGGCTAACGAGTTCTCTCTCGGTTGTGTGAGAGGTGGTATTTCGAAAATCCCATGTTATGATGTCAGAGATTTATCAATGTGTTACGACAGAAAGTAAAGTTTCTATTACACCAGTGTCCATTCAACTACGAGTCTGCCCTTGATCCTCATTTCCCCTTTACCAGTGCGTCTGGGCTAAAGCAGCCTCAACCCTTCCTGAAACCCACTCTCCTTCGCGAGATCACAAGGCGTTCGGCCCTTGGTGTCTTTGATTTCTCTAGCCGCCCCCCTCTCAAGTAAAAATCTCAAAGTCTCCGTACACTTCCCTTTGATGGCGCTGTGTACTGCTGTACCGAGTCCCCTGTATCTCCATCCACGGAACAAAGCCGCGTCGAACGCCATTTCTCGCTGATCAATCGGGAAGCCAGAATCGAGCAGATATGTCAGCACTTCGACTCGTCCCGAAGCTTCACCGAGAGCAGCGCCGTGTAGTGCATTGGACTCTGAGAGGTCGGCCCCATGCTCTTGGAGAAGTTTGAGGATGTTGACGTCGGCCACTTGTGCTGCATGTGTGCATATATCGCGATCGTGACCCGCAGTCCGCCACATAGGATTTGCCCCGTGTTCCAAAAACCAACGAACGTGACGCTCGCGATGGATGACCTCCCTGTTAGCTCGAGATTAGCCATCGCCTAATCGAGCCGAAGGTGTATAGCGAAGATCAACTTACTGGAGCACACACCAGGTATTGTCACCAGCAACAGACTCGTTGATATCCCATCCTCTTTCGAGAAACAGTTCCAGCACTTCCCAGCGCTCTTGCGTGTACGCCTCTCGTATTGCTCCCATATACACCAGACAGCCACAATCGTCCATGAGATACGCTACGATGTCGCAATGGCCTTCCCGAGCGGCGGCAGCCAAAGCTCGATGCAATAAAATTCTCCTGTCGTCATTTCGAATTCGGCTTCGCAGCGAGAATTCTGGAATGCTCAAGTCAATTCCCGACAATGTATGTTCGGGGACAGCATTCCATCTCTCTACAGCCGCTTTCAAGGCATCGAGATCACCAGCAGCGGCGTCTGCCTCAAGTTGTTGGAGCAAACTTTCTGGGTCTGCTGAAATGAAGAACATAGCCCGATGCATCGTGGCTCTGGCGGCCTCGAGTGAGGAGCGATAAAGTCTATCAAACGTATCCATTCCGCGTCGTGGGTGAGCAAGAGTTGTTTGCATGACACGGCGGTATTGCTAATAAAGAAAAGGTCGATATTTGTCTGGATGACAAGATGAGTTGAGAAGGTCTAAGGGGAGATCTCATGCAGGAGCCCGAGGACGTGAAGGTTATGGGGCATTAGTGAGCTGATTGCGAGATGACTTCGGACTTGGTGGTGCTCGATTGACAATTGACGTCAGGGAATGAGACAGCCCCCAAGCCAGGTCGGCAAAATGCGACGTCGACTAATTTTACCTCTTACAAGTAATCAAAATGTGGGCCTTAAGCGCGCCCACTCCCACTCCCGCATCCCATTGCTGTTGCCTTGCCATGAGAAGCCTTGCGCCGCCAAGGTTTGTGGAGAAGCTCGGCGATTAGCCAGAGTGTTTTGGTTTGCAATTCATGTGTTGAATCTTCTATGTCTTCTAATTTTATCGTTATCGCGGGTGCATGATCACGATCTAGTCGATTCCTCACGGCTGAGGTGGAGGAGATGCTGAACTCCCTGATGACTTCCAGACATGCGGCTGTGCTCGTCTATTCAATCTTCGAAATGAACACTACGTTCATCCACGAAGATCTTCATCTTTGATCTTTTGACGTCATTAATTTTCCCTCTGTAGATGTAATTATAGCTTCGAGACAAACTTGCTGAGAGTTTGGGTATATAATGCTTCGTCTGTTGCCCTTTGGAACATCACAATCATTTCTACCACAACAACAAACAAAAACAGGCAAATGCAATCATTACCACTATAACAAACACAAACTTTCAATACACATTAAAAGTCCAGTCCTTCAGCAAATCGTTTGAACTCCAAGCATAATGCAGCTTCACCCGACACTGACCACCGGCCGCGTTCTGGCCCTGGGCCTCATGGCTCTTTCGGTAATCAACGGAGTGGTCGCTGCTCCCCAACCATCTTCGTGAGTGGTCTTTTGATAATAGACCGAGAATGATGACTGACATTATCAGCAGCGAGGAGCTTGTCGTCCGAAAGCAAACAGATGATCTCAAGAAGTTCTTTGACGCCAAGAAGAAGGTCCCGCCCGAGAACCAGGTCCGCATGGACCAAAGCATGTTTATCGACAACAAAGACACCGACAAGGGACTCGGGTCCTTTACTTTCGACACTTGCGTTGGCGCTGTTGTCACCGCCAAGAAGGGCTCCATTGTCGCCCACTACTCTTGCTTCGAGAACGAGCTGCAAGATTTCAAGGCCAAGTCGGACTTTCCCAACATCTGGAAGAAGCACAAGGATGCCTTTGAGGATGACAAGGACAGCATCAAGGCCTGGGTGTACGCCATGACCGACCTTGACGACGATGACAAGTTCCACGACAAGGACAGGTACAACGACCTCATTGAGATCGTTCACGAGCAGACCGGATTGGACAAGGACAAGATCAAGACCGTCCGATACATCGATGCCAAGAAGGAGTTCGAGAAGGACGGAAAGGCCAAGGATGGCTATGACCAGAAAAAGATCGACCAGGCTGCCGGAGGCGTCGCTGTCATTCCTAAGAAATTTTTGGGAGCCTTTTCCCGCCAGGAGCCCGATGTCTTCTGGCTGACGGGCAAGATGATGGACGATTTCTGCAAGAAGGACTGATTCTGGAAACTGTGGAAAATGTCCATGACGTGGTCTGCGAAGTGAGTCTCCAAGCATTCTCTTCTATGATCAATCTTTTCCTTCTTCCCATATTTCATTCTAGAGAGGCGCGGCTGGGCGATGGGATAGAGGCCGAGGAGGTGCGCGAGCGAGTGTTTGCATTTTCTTGCATTTTTCCTGTATCAAGCCAGTCACTCTTTTTAGCAATCGAACTTTCCTTCGTTTATGTCAGGATCGTGGAAAGACTCATTGTTATGTGACTGATCCGCCCCGGCGTAAATGGTCTAGATTTTATCCTTATATGTAAGGTATTAGGCCACCTTAACATGTGCTTGTAGGAACCTACTAATCTCACCCAATAGGGACTAAATCTTATATAATGGGAGGGATAATTTGATTTGGATTCTAAAGTTGATTACTAATATAATAATTCAAATGCTTATTACAAGATAGTGATGTCTAGGGTATGTTTGATTTCGGCGTATAAAACTTCCAAAAGACTGGCTCGGGGGTGTTAGGTGCGGCTTAGGTGCGGCTCAGCCAGGACTGGAAGTTGCTTAGGTCTGAAGACCAAAGGGGAACTTGGAAGGGCTCGTTTCCGACGTTGAATTTTACTGGAAGTCTGCCGATCGCTCGCTGGCTGCTGTTTTCAGAAATGAATACATTTGCAAAGTTTACTTGCCGAACGTACCCAGCCCTCCTAAATGTTCTTCCTACTTAGATGATCGGAACGAGTCATCATTCCTTGACGGATCCCTGCAGTGAGACGTCTACTCCGTGCATCTTGCGGCGAGAGCTTATATACCACCAAGCCATCACCAATGCCGACAGTAGAGTAGTAATGACAAAGTAAAGCCACACCCAGCCCGAGACCGGTTGAGTGCCCCCTTCAGGTTGAAAGTTGAAGAATGTAGTGCTGAAGAATGTCTATTGTAGTATTGAGCATTGTGCCGATTGTATTGACTTTGGAAGAAAGATATCCAGTGGGAAACTTACCGCTGTGAAGGTTGCAGGCAGAAACACAGTTGTGATGATGGCGATCATTTTCATGGCAGCTCCATCTCGCGTGGCTGCCAGGGCAATACGCTTCTGATCTTCAGAGATGGCTTTAAGCGCAATATTGTCTCGTAGAGCTAGAGCATTGTCTTTCTGCGCAATCAAGCTGTATATCTGCAAAGCTATATCAGTACGCGTAACGACCAAGAAATGTCTGTCTCTCACAGTCTGGACCTGAGCCTGTGCTCTCTTCGATAGATAGTCTCCTCGCGTGCGTGTTCCCTCCAAAGAGCTACGAAGGAAGTTGTTCTCCTGACGAAGCCGGAACTCCGATGCTCGAAGCCTTTTGGTATGCTCGGCCTCCTCGACAGGGAGTGCCTGAACTACCCGTCGATTGATCAAGTCAAGACTGTTCAGCATTGGTGAGTATGCCTGACAGGAGAAGTCAACAAAGGCAAGTTTGGAAATTAGACTAGTCAGGTCTGTGGTAGCTCGACTTAAGTCGACACTATCGCATTGACAATGGATGTCATGCTTCTCCTGCGAATCGCAGCAAGCCAGGTTCGGGTGCCATTTGGTGTTAACGCCAGTCTGTCGCTCCAGTCTGATAACGTCCTGGTGACTCTCCCCAACCTTGTCGATGGCCGACTGCGCCCGATGAGCTAGGAGTATGGACGGTAGGAGGGTGGGAAGGCCTAGATCGTCACGGCGAACAAGGAGCTCGTCGAAAAGAGCTTGAATCTCCGAGTCTAACAGACCATGAATGAATGCCCTCGTTAGGCGTCTCTCTGGATCGTAGCTCAGACTACAGCTGAAGCGATATGTCGAAGTGAAACTGTTTTGGATAGATATTTCTGCACCAAGTCAATATTTTGACATGTTGCTAGTTTGTTGGATGAATTTACTCTGAAGTTTGGCAGCTGATGTATTAGGCGTATCGTCTTCGCCGACCAGTAATGTTGCCCCATCCCTGTGCATCCGCAGATACGTTGACGAGAGGTCGAAAGCAGCAGAGACTGTCTCAAATGTACTCCTCTGTATGCTCAAAGGTGGGATCAAGGGTCGCGTGGTAAGAACACCTTGATCTAGGTAGGATCCCTTTCCTCCCGAGAATCTGAGTTGCAGATGAGTATGAGATCTCGACTTATTGCCTACTCAAGTTGGAGACACTGACAAGATGGCCAGCCCCTCGCTACAATGCTCAAGACGATCAGGAACCTATCCCGTCAAATTAGCATAGCATGATAGTAGGGTAGATGATAGATCATACTGAATTGTCTAGAAAATTGTTGAGGTTATCGAAGGAAGGTCGGAATGCATGTACTCGATGTTGAGGATTCTGATATTGTAAGAGCAGGACTTTAATACGAAATACGCTCCACATGACCAACCTCTGAGTTGCATATCAAAATTGTTGAAAGAGAATCTGATGAGCTGAACACATCGTCGCGTGCATTGTAAGTCTCAGGCATTGTTTGGTTTATTATGAGGGTTCAGAATTAATTTTGTGGACAAGTTGAAGATGGAAGGTAAAAGAGATTCATGATTACCTCTACTTCAATGATAATTGAGGCAATGCCAGGCAGAAGTGAAGGAGATCGGAACTTTGAAGGCTTCGCCACTTAAATTTCATGCGACTTTTTGTCATTCGGTTGGCTTGCATTAGCTGCATGTATGATCAACAGTTGAGCAGGAGGGGCAAGCACCATTGTTATATGACTTTGCAGGCAAAGGCAGCATATGATCCAACAAATTTGATGCGGCTCAAATATTGCTTCAGTTCCTTGAGAATCTACAAATATTGTACTAGCGATAGAATTGAAAGACTCTAGTCTTGTCGACTTCTGCCTTCATTTATGTCTTCAATGTTGTCTCCCAAGGTGACCAACTGAGCAGGTGGGGTGAAGAAAAGACCCCACTTTCGGCGAGCCTCCAGCATTTACGCCGGACAGGGAATCTTTGAGAGGGATTCCACTTGGTTTTTAGCGCCAAAGGGCTCTGTGATTTTCTGTATTTTGGCTGGTCAGCACGCACATGGGCTATTTTAGTGGCTGTGACGTCCCACAAGCCCACTGTAACGGGTACTTATCCGCCCGCGCAAATCGTCATACCCGGAAAAGTACCTCAAGCTTGACCGCCTTTGGTTTGCTGGCTTCATCGTCACCACAACCACCTTCTTTCACGATCTCCTCTCACGACACGTCCACCTTCTCACATGAGAAAAACCACCCGCCCGACCCCTCAGGTCACATAGAATCTTGTTTACTTGTGAGAAGCGCCATCTCGGTCCTGTAGCCCACAATGCAGGTGCCTCTCATCCGTCTTCAGTGCGGGGTCAACTCCTACGACTGGGGTAAGAAGGGAAGCGATTCTGCCGCCGCCCAGTTTGCTGCCACCACCGCCCCCGCAGACTTCTCTATCGAGGCCGACAAGCCCTATGCTGAGGTATGACAGACTGAACCGAAGTTATTCTACGATTCTGCTTCAAATAGCTAATGGCAGCATTGTAGCTATGGATGGGCACTCACCCCTCGAATCCCTCCAAGGATGTGACCACTGGCCGGCCCCTCCTGGACCTTGTCAAGGACAACAAGGCCCTGCTCGGCCACACCATAGCCGCAAAGTACAGCAACAAGTTACCGTTCTTGTTCAAGGTCCTGTCCATCAACAAGGCCCTGTCCATCCAGGCCCACCCCAACAAGAAGCTCGCCGAGCAGCTCCATGCCCGGGACCCCAAGAACTACCCAGATGACAACCACAAGCCCGAGATGGCCATCGCCATCACCCCCTTCGAGGGTCTGTGCGGCTTCCGGCCTCTCGCTGAGATCGCCTACTTCTTAGAAAACGTGCCGGCGCTGCGTCAGCTGGTCACCGAGGCCGAGGCCGATGAGTTCATCTCAACCGTCAAAGGCCACGAGGCAGACGAGTCGCCCGAGGCGACGGCCAGGAACAAGAAGGCGCTGCAAAAGGTCTTCAAGGCGTTGCTGACCGCGTCCAAAGACTCCCTCGAGTCTGCCACCAAGGACCTCGTCCACGCCGCCACCACAGAAGTTAAAGACTTTGCCAAGGGCGGCGTCGAATCTACCTCAGGCGCCATCCTCTCCGAACTAGTCACCCGCTGCCACGGCTCGTTCGGTGCTGACATTGGCCTCTTTGTGCTTTTCTTCCTCAACTTTGTCTCCCTCAACCCAGGCGAGGCCCTCTTCCTCCAGGCCGACGACATCCACGCCTACGTGTCCGGTGACATCATCGAGTGCATGGCCTCGTCCGACAACGTCGTCCGTGCCGGCTTCACCCCGAAGTTCCAGGATGTGCCTACTCTCGTCGACATGCTCACGTACAGCTACGCACCGATCGATGAGCAGAAGATGCAGCCTGTCGACTACGCCTACGCCACACTGAACCGCGAGGCCTACAGCTCTGGTTCCGAGGCTATTCTATACGACCCGCCCATTGAGGAGTTCGCCGTCGTCCGGTCGGCTCTCAAGTCCAACGGCTCCAAGGTCACGCTAGACCCTCTGGCCGGTCCTAGCATCGTCATCTGCACGAGCGGCAAGGGCAAGATCTCGGTCGGACCTACGGTGCAGAGCATCGAGGCCGGTAACGTCTACTTTGTTGGCGCCACGGCGGAGTTGGTGATGGAGGCTCAGGGTCTGGGCGAGGACGAGGAGTTTGTCACCTTCAAGGCATTCTGCGAGATTGATGACCACAGCAACGGCAATACGGAGAAGCTATAAGGAATGAGAGATTATGGCCCGTGTAATGAAAAAAGGTGTTTGCGCATTCCGCAAGGTAGAGAGTCTATACAAAATAAATCTAATAGTAAAACACACAGACTTTAAAAGTCGTCATCATTGTATATCCCAGCAAACAAACATGCCTTCTCTCTATGAGCTCTTAAATGTCGCACCGTTGAATGGAATAGTCACAGCCTGAGTCTTGCCGTTGTCACCCATCTCAAACAGGAACCGGTCAGCAACATTGGGGCCCAGAGCGCCGACGTCTTGCCACGTGATGCAAGTAGGCGTGCCCATGTCCACAGGCGCGCTCTTGTCCTGGAACACGCCCACAAACTGCCGCGACTTGCCGGCGGCCACGTTGCTCGGGTACACCCGGAAGTCGAGGTTCGCGAGCTCGATGCCGGCCTTGTCCGCCACCTGCTGCCGCAGATCCACGCCGCCGACGCGCAGGACGGGAACGACGAGCCCCGCGCCGTCGCGCGACGTGTTGAACACGGCGACGTCGTCCGCCCCGCCCGTGAACTCGCCCGCGTACCGCACGGCGGCCTCCTTGGCCGCGAGACTCTGCAGCTGCACGATGGCGAGCGAGACGACGTCGGCGTAGACATTAAGATCCGGCGCGACTCCCGAACCCGCGGCGTCGTGCGCGAGGATGGCGAAGCCGGCGCCAAAGTCGGGCGCGAGGCCAAAGTAGCTGCTGTACGGCGCGCCGCCGGGCGCGGCGCCCGTCTTGGTGTAGACGTCGAGGATGGACGAGTTGGCGTACTGGCCCGCGTGGTAGACCTCCCAGGGCCGGCCGACGGCGTTGCGCAGGTTCGAGGTCGACGAGGTCGGGTGCAGCCAGCGGCGGGTCGAGGCGGAGGGGATCAGGCGCGAGGCGAGCATGGCGTGGCCCAGGCGGGCGAGGTCGTTGCCTGTGGAGAGGAGGCCGAGGGCGCTGTGGGAGGGGAGTTGATGTTAGTAAGGAAGGCAAGAAGGGGGTACAGGTTGGAGAACGTACGCTGGCTCGCCGAGGGCGGAGGAGTTCATGCCCTTGCCAAAGACGGTGGCCTCGTTGTCTGGGTTCAGCAGGGCGGTGTGCGTCGTGTTGAGGGGCTCGAGGATGCTTGATGTGAAGATGTCGCCGGCGGAGCGGGTCTTGCACTTGACGTTGCCGCTGCGCTCGAGGGCAAAGGCGAGGAGTTGGAAGGCAGCGTTGGACACGACGGGGGTAGTGTCCGGGAGGAAGACCGGTGCCATACTGGAGAATTTCTGGACAAAGGCTGGAAGAAGAGGGTCGAGTAAGTATTCATTCTGGTAGTAGGGCTATGTTCAACCAAGGTGTGGACTTACCATCATAGTCGCAGGGCTTTCCTACTTCGCAGGCATATGAGTCGCGGGCAATGCCAGACAGCTGGCCGGCCAGTGCACCGATGGTCACATCCTCCCAGTTCACAACAAGGCCGTCAGCAGAGGCGTTGCTTGCAGCAGCTAGTTCAGGAAGGAACTTGGTGATGGGAGTGTCCCACTCCTTGTCGCCCATCTTGACCAGCCATGTGTAGACAGTGAAGAGCTGGGTAAGACCTCCCAAGGGGAAGACGGTGTCGAGAGTGACGTTGCCATTGTCAACTGCCGCCTCCGGAGCTGTGTGGTGGTACTCTAGAAACGCGGGCTCGCCGACAGCATCCTTGGCTCCGGAGAAGAGCACGACCGAGAAGGATGTCGTGTTGGGCGTGATCTCGCCAAAGTCCTCGCTGCCGCCGCTAGCAATGAGCTGGTCGAACAGGCCGGTGAACTGCTTCGAGAAGGCCTTGAGCGCGTCGGAGTTCTTGTCGATAGTCGGCGCCGGATAGTACGCGCCCAAAAGGGGGCATGACTGGTAAGGGAACGTGTCTTGAGCTGCGACCAGCAGGTGAGTGGAAACGATGGACAACGGCAGAGCCGCCTTGGTTAGGAGGGTGTACATGGTGAGAAAGATTAGGCAAGTGAGGGTTATGATGGACGATGTTGAATGATCAAGCATATCTATGCCGAGATGGAGAAGAGAATAGCACAGTGACGCAGGCGGCGCCCGCGTTTTATGTCCAGACGCGCGATCCCCAGGTCGAGGCGCAGCCTTGCCGGGGACCGCTTGCGTCGGTGCTGCAGGGTCCACCGGGTCCGTAGGGCTGGGGCCGGTGGATGCGACGAACACCGGTCAGACCAAGGTTATGTTTAATTTCGGAGAGATGAAGGACCATATCCTAAGCCCCTTTGCATGGTCTGGCGATGGTACTGAAGGGGAGTCGTCGAGGGCAGGACCCACTCCGTGTCCGTATCCGTGTCCGACTCCGCATCCTTGTCCGCACCGCAGAGAGCAGGCTGTTATGCCACTGCCGTTTGTGATGAGTAAATAAAAGACGTCTGCACTGCCACAATGATGAACTCTAATTCCTGCGTCTAGGCTTCCATCATTGATACCCGAAATTCGCAAAGTCCATGTATGGCCCGAAACTCATGCCTTGCACATCGTTGCTGAAAAAGTCCATGACTGCAAAGTTCGCCAAGTCATTGGCGTCGGCGTTCTGAGTCAGGCCCACAAACTCCGGCTCTGTTATTATCGGTGTGATCCCGACTGCATTGCTGGTATGCGTAGCTAGTGCTTGCGCGTCATGGGGAGAAGCCGATAGACTCTGCCCGGCAGGACTAGTGAGGTTCGATATACCAGGCTGCCGCAGGTACCACGATTCAATCGCCTTGGCCCGCGACAGAAGCTGCGAGAATGTGTCGGACTCTCCGTTCTCATCCTTGTCCTCACTGGTCACTGATTGTATACGCAATATAATCTGCCTCATTGAGTGACGAATGTCGAGGAAACGCAAGAGGTGTTGCGTCATATGAGCGATACGGACATCTCTAGCGAGGATGTCCAGCCTGACAGCGAGGGACAGGCCGCAGCTTAGCATAATCCAGCCGATGTTTGTCATGGCGAACTCTTCACCGGGTGTCATCGACAGTAAGAAGACGATGAGAGATTTGGACGCCGAGACGCTTTCAAACAGGCAGTTGACCAGCTGTGTGCTATCGTGGATCTGTTGCTTGGTCAATCCAAAAGGAAAGCCGGGGAGAAGGACTTGACTGATGAATAGTTCAAGCGTGTGCATTTGCAGTGTTAGTGTGGCTAGTTTCAAAGTCAGCCCTGACTGTTCTGCAAACTTGTAGAATGCATCGATACTTACAACAGTCGCTCAACGAGATTGTTAGAGTCGACTTGAAGATGTCTAAGCGACTTCTGACGTTTGAAATCTGAGCATTCACGGCTTCAATAGACGTCATGCTCGTTGCAGACTTGACCACATCGTCCAAGTCCTCGGATAGTTGCTGCACATTTACGATGTACCGGAGATACTTGTCCGTTGGCTGGTCTCCGTATAGGCCAAGTCTCATACTACTCTCTTCTATAAAGGGCGTGAAAGGAAAATGACGAAGCTTTTGTAGAACGATTGATGAGCTTCTCGTGGTTAGTCGATGTGTAGCAAGTAAGTGTTTGATCTGAGTGAATTATACCTCGAGCAGAGATAGTAAGTCCCTACCAAGGCCCTGAGCTCTTCGGCACCCCACTCGCTGTCTGGATTGCGGTCGTCTTTCTCGACGTTCCAGAGTCGCGGGTTCTTGGGACGGTCCAGCCGGAGATCCGAGACGATACTCACGGCAAGGAGCAGATGTTGTGAGTACCGCTTTGGGCGCGGTTGATAATGTGCCCTTTCCAGTCATTAGTCTGTATGATCATAGCGAAGGTGGGTGCGTTACTTACCATGCAAGATGGACCAGAAGCCCCTGGAGGAGATCGAGTGTAGCAAAGTTGCTTGACGCCAGTCTCGAAGCAACGAGGCTGTTGAACGAGCGGCTTAGCCTTCGTTGAAGACGAAAGTCATGAAAACTGGCCGCTGCGAGTATCGCGGAGAACAGACATGCTCGACTCTTTTGTATCGTCTGAGCTGTCATGTTGTCCGGCACTATCACAAAGGGGAAATGCGGCGTCATTCTGCGCCGGTAGACATCCAGGAGGCCCTCTGCGTCTTGGATGCTGACTGTGCCCTCAGTAACTGGGTCAAGCGAAGTCGTGTCATTTTGTACCGGATCAACAGCTATGGCAATAGAGCTGGGGTGACCCTCACCGACTCTATTTTCGCCCTCGACTGAGGCCACAGCTGCGGCACCCGGGCTAGGGGTCCGGGATGCCGCGATCCGGTCAAGCCTGGCCTCGAGACGGTCGATGCGGCTGCGCGGCGGCGGGGCGTTCCGTCTGCGGGTCGGCGCAAACACGCACTCCTTGTCCAGCCGGAGACAGCGATCGCACGACCCGGAGTCCTGCGTGCGGTCGCAACGGATTTTGGCGCGGAAACACGTCTGGCATGTCTTGTTGAGTTCCGGACCGGGGCTCGGTCGGGGCGACGCGCCGGTCGCTCGGGTGCGGTGTCTCCTGTCCATCTTTACAGCAGGACCGGTGTCTCAGGGCATACTATAGACCGTACAGAATCGAGGACTGATTGGCAGTCTTGCGCCCCTGACGACGGATTATTGCTGATATCAGAACGTTGTTGCTCCACATCAAAACACAGCAGCAGTATTAGCGTGGTGGCAGGGATGGCTTGGCAGTGGAAATAAGAGGATCGACAGATCTTAGTCAGCATCTCAGCTCAGCGATAACTTCAACCCAAATTCTCATCCTCTTCAGCAACTCAACACCAGGTGCATACACGGCGGGATAGCTCATCTTACGTACAAATAGTGTCGGATCAATGGTTCAGAAGTAAGGATGAACACCGTGACGCCCGCAACAACGTATGGGCCTCTCTCCGAGGCCTCCGAATACGTGTGCCCGCTATGCCGAAAGACCTCATATCAAGGTAGGCCGCCCCTATCAATACGCCCGGAACCTACGTTGCCTAACTCAAATCACAGAAACATCGCACGTGCGCCATGTCCAATATTGTAAGCGACGAACAGTGACGAAACGGTCGCCACGGCCGAGGGCATGCAAGGCATGCAGTAGAGGCAAGAGCAAGTGTGATCACAAACTGCCTTGCTCGCGTTGTCTAAAGCGACAAGAAGTCTGCACGTACGACAACAAGTACTATGGCACACCGGAGTCGAACTCCGGCCACGAGGGTCTCTTGCTAGATATTGGCATGGAAAATCCGTCTGCGAAACAGACTGATGTCCATCTATCGCACAGCACGGCGATCACCTCCTCGGACGAGTCTTGGCTAGAGGACTTGGGCACCCCCATCACACTCTCCGCTGATGCAACGGATAATCTCTTGACTTTTGGACATACGAATGCCAACGATCACAATGCAATCCGTTTTGGCCAGCTGGACGGCGGTTTACTGTGGTCCGGGGCCATGGCACCGTCCATCGACTTTGAATTTGAATCTGCCTTGTCATTATACCAACCAGCGACTCCGATCACCCTTGAACCCAACGATATCGATGCACTGGTCAAATGCCAAGCGAGCTCGCAAGAGGGCATCCTCGCCGAAGCCAGCCTCCAGCTCATAGAAACTTTCGTTAGCTGCTACCCGCGCATGATGACGAGGCCAGACACCCTGCCCCCCTTTGTCCATCCGGTCGGCTGCGGACTGCATTTTGACGGCCGTAACCAAAGCGACATCATCGAGTCCTCAGTGTTTGCTCCCTTGGAACCGCTCGCGGCCTCCATCGGGATCGCACACATGTTTGCCTCGCGGACGGAGAATTCGGATGCCTTCATTACGCGGTCCATGGATGGTGAACAATACCGGCACAAGACTACAGTCAGTCAAACTCTATTACGGTTCATTGTACTCTGATTACTTTGGCTAATGAAACTATAGCTGGCCCGTTACTCGCCAGGAGAAGGCTTGGCGGCAACGCAGGCCATGCTCGTCTACATTATCATCCAGCTCACTACCGCAGGCACCATCTCCTTCAAGGGTGACCGGTGCAAAGCGCAGATCATGGGCGTAAGATACCCCCTACCTTCTCTGATTGTTAACTCGATGGATCCTAACAGCTTCTACAGGCCCTGCTGCAGAGATGCATCGACGACTTTCCCGGAACCTTCAGCCCGGCGTCGCTACGGCCCACACGCCCGACCTGGGAGGAATGGATCTTCGAGGAGACCCGCCGCAGGATCCTCATCACCTGCTGGCTCGTCGCCATCGTCATCAACCCGGGCGGCGCCAACCCCGTGCACAGGCCCTACAACATCCCGCTGCCGAGCAGCCGGGTGCTCTGGGAGGCGCGGACCAGGGAGGACTGGGAGAGGGCGTACAGCGCCGAGGAGGAGGCGAGCCAGCGCGAAGCGGGCGTGTCCACGGTCGGGGAGCTCACCGCCGCGCTGCACCGCGGCGGCGATACCAGGGGCATGGGCAGCATGTCTCAGAAGCCGGGGCTAGACAGGTGGCAGGTCGGGCTAGATGGGCTTGGGACCATGTTGACCGCTGTGCTGGCGGCGTGAGTGAATAGGGCTTAGACGGATGAAGAAATGGTACGTTGGTGGGCCTGGTAGCGAGCAAAGTCTGTCCCGGCAGTCCGGAACTGGTGTTTCTCTCCATCGCAAAAGAGCCTCACACGTGGCCGCTGTGTTCACCTGGACATCATGAGTTGAACGAACGATAGTGGATTGAGACTGAGTAAGTCTCAGTATCCAACACCGCGTGTCGTGGTTTACGATGGGAGTTCCCGGCCATCACAGCAGATGACAGCGATTCGTGACAGCGCCCTAGCACCCTGCAAACAGAGCCGTTTACAGCCCGTTCAGTAGCAGCGATTACCTATTTTCAGACTTATTTTCCACTGGGACAGCTAGTCTGGGGTGTTGTTCCTGGCGCTTGAGGCATTAAGCTCATCTGGCCGCGAGTCAGTCGGCTTTTGAGCCGCAACAGGTGCCCACAGGAGCTGTCGTGGCAGCACCAGCTCGCTGTAACGCTTGCGATAGCGTCAAAAGAATTTTACTGAAAGTCTCACCAGTGAGCAGCGGCCATGGTCCTTTTGGGATGTAAGCCAGATGAGCCCGGCTTGCAACCCTCTTCTTCACCGTTGCATACGGTCCTTCCATTGCAAGCTTGCGGCGTAAAGAGATGCAGGATGGGGAAGTCGAAATGAAACGTCGGTGTGCTGCAGCTTACGCCGATCACTGACACAAATCCGGGGCAGAGACATTCTTACAGCAGAGCATCGTCATCTTGAACCATCCAGAACCTTGCGAGAGAATACCATGGCGATTGCCGTCAGGGCATCATCTTCTGTCTCAGAGAGCAGAGATCTCGTAGTCGCTTAAGCTACCCGGACGCCAAGCTTGTCAAAACTGGCGCCTTCGTCCCAGCCGGGGCGAGGAATGAGACAGTGCATGAGTCGGGTTCACTTTCAGTGACGGCGGTGGGCGTAAGAAACCAAACCTGACAGGTCTTATGTGGAGTACAGGGAGAGTCCCACCAATCCCTGACAAGCCTAGCACCTTGTCTGTGCGCGTTTTAGCGCACGAGACGGCTCGTGTTCTAGAAAGACAAGGCAGCATCAGCAGGATGCCACGCGATTCGCAGCCTGTCAAAGTCCGATGCAATGATGGGCAAGCCTATCGCGAGCTCTAGCAGGGCCTCTTTGTTCCCTCTAGGAGGGGTTGACATTGTCGCACGGCATTGCTTCTTCTCTGGGCGCCTTTACTGAGCACCCTAGTTACGTAAATCTCGCATCACAGCGCCTTGCCGCCTGTAATGGGACGTATTGGCAGTGCTCGGCAGAGGCCTGAACGAGCCCGTACCCGTTTGGCTATTCCGGTTACTGTCGCTACGGACAGGTCGTATGCAGCTTCTTGCTCGCTTCGGCGGTCCAGCGAAACCAAGCTCGGTAGCTTGGCAATCTGGCATCCAGCCTGACGCTGCAGCATAGATATGCACTCCGATCTCTTTGATGACTGGCGGACAGGCTCGGTCAAGTCGGGGTGACCCGGATGAGGATCCTTGCCTGCAGATGGGCTGAGAAAGCGGTGACGGGAATGGGAGAAACGTGGGGATGGGGTGCAGACCGTGCAGGCCTAACGGCTGCAGGTGTGGCTCGCTGCTAGGGCTGTTAGGATGCCACGTCAGTCCTCCAACTTGGACTCAGAAACGCCCAGAGTTGGCAAATCAGTATCTCCCATGTTGAAACAAATTGCATCCCTCACTTTACTCGCAGAAACCAGAAGAAAACGTGCTATTGCTTACTTGTTGCGGTTGAAATGAAAGATGAAGTCATAGACACATTGCTTTTTCTTGGACAGGACCCATAAGCCACGGAGGAAACGGTGCGACAAGCTGTGCAGGGTCCTTGGGTCCCCAGTGGGACACATGGCTCGCCTGTAAATCATCATTCCGTCAGTTGGGGTAATTTTTAGGTGTCAAGTTGAAACAGATGCCATGCGCAATAAGGAATGGGCATTGATATGCTCTCCCAGATGCTCCGGAATAGTGATGGGGCACGCTGCAGGTACGGCTTCCGACAGGTTGCTTTCGAGTCCCAAATACGTAAGGCAAGGTCGATCAACGGGGACCTGTCCCATCGATCGCTGCGTTTTTGCGCATCCCTGCTCATGGCCCCGTTTCCGGTAGCCGGAGCACACGTCCGTCTTATCTGGGGAAACATGAAAAGCTATCCATTGCCATGCTTGCCATGCTTTGTCTGCGTGCGTCTGACGGAAGTCGGCAGTGGATGACCTGCCAAACGGCGGTCATTCCCTTACTCGAATCGACGATGCCAGGCGACAGTTCACCACAAAATTGATAGACAGCGACAATCAGGGAGGGCAGAAACGCCCAACAAAGCAAAAGGCCTCCGCCGGTTCGAGAGTGACGACGGTGCATCACACTAACGGCGGGAGAGGACTGACCAAAAGGCCCAATGCGGCAGGATCCGTTGGTTCATGACAATGCCAATGAATGCCAGTTATCTATGGGGTCTTGGCCGTGTGCATACGTGATGGGTTGCGTGATGGCTTTGCCTGATCTCGAGGCACCCAGCATCCAAGACCTGTGACGGCAACACAGTGCGGGTGCCACACTGGGTGTGGCTGAATGACGAAATGGGCGGGTTTTGGCCCTCCTGGCTCTCCACAAACAAGTTTGGTAGTAGGGGTGCCAGACGATGACAGGAGCCTTGATGGAATGCAGACTATTGGACCGGTGCCAGCGACCAGGCCATGATCGCTACGCCCAGTTCATCCTAAATGGCATCCCTTGCCAGGAGTAGGCTGTGCCAAAGTGCTGGAATTGCGTATTAGCGAGGCGGCTAATCATCAACTGGTCTGCCTGGGAGGACGTGGAGGTGTGGCTGCGACGTCACTCATCGACACAGTGCGTGGAGCACAAGACACCAGGTCTGTCTGGCTTGGCTGACTTGGCTGATCTGGACGCTTACTGGCCCAGGACCGTTGGGACAACGTAGCGCAGTGGCCGCACCGTGTTCGCCCACCGTTTCCTCCGCGATCGTTGGAAATGCAGCCAGATCGGGAGACGGCCATATCATTGGGGCAATAGGAGGAAATCATTCTCGCTTCCTTGGAAGATATGCTCCCCCATGATGGGACAAGAATGATTGTCGTTCATTCTAAATCGCTCATTTCATATAAGAAGCAGAGTGCATGCAGAAATAGAATAACCTTTTGACTCTTAGTTACTGAGCTGCGTTACGTACCTTTTTTTTGACTTCAACGCCAAGCATATTTTTGGTGCGCACATCGAATACTCTCGGGAGGTAACGTTATCAGCCATTGAACGGCCTCACACGGATTTTCATATTTTGGTCAAACAACCACTTCTGGCCGAACGCCGAGGAAGCACCTTCGAATCGCATATTATCTCGCTCGATAACATCGAACTGTGCCGCCGAGTGACAGCAACCCTCCATCTGCCAATCCGGACATCCACCACGAGATTACGCATTTTCATCGCCATCACGACATTTTTTTTTGCCTCTCCCACAAGGAAATTGACGGCATTAGCCACACCGTTCAGCAACTGGTTTTAAGCGCTTATCCTGTTAGAGTTGCGACGGCCACCATCACCTCTCCATTCTCCTCCCCTCCCGAGTCACGGCCTACTCCTCTTTGGGCCTCTCGCAGTGCTGCTCAATTGTTCTGGACCGCAGGCCAGTCCAGCGTAGCGCCAGTTGCAGCGCTTGGCCGACCAAAGTCTATTTTGGATCCGTCTGGTGGATCTGCCCAGTAGGCCCAAGGTTAGGCCCAAGCACCACCGTCGGTCATCCCATCCACCTCTGCTGCCACGACTCGACGTCGCCATATCGTACTGGCTCGCAGTGGCTGCTAGTTCTACTAGTAACTGCACGACGGTTATTAAATTACAACGCCTTTTGGGGGATCCCCTGGTAGTCGTGGATTTAATAACGATACCACCTGCCCCTTTCTGTCGCCCTGCGAAACGAAACAACACCAACTCAAAAGAAGGCAATTAACGGCATATACACTCTCGTGTTTGCTGCATCTGCATTCTGCATCTTGCTCAAATAACCACCACTATCGGACCCAACCCGCCGAGACCCTCCCGTCCGGCGCCAATCCGACATCACCCATCTTATCTTACATCCCGGGTCTCACTTACAAGATCGCAACCGACACAATCCGCACCACCACCACCACCAAACCACCTGTCCGCCACTCCCGCAGAGTTTTTGTTACGCACCCATTACCGAAAATTAGCACATCAGGTGTGGTGGGACCTCGACACTGTCTCGCCTCTATTACCTACTGCAAATCGCAATCCCCGCTCCTCAGGGATCCAGCTACTGCACCCCATACGGAATACCTTTGTTTCTTTGCAGAGACACCTCACGCAATTGCCCAGTCCACCTGGCGCCATCCTGAGCCGGTAGTGCATCAATTCCTCTCGAGCGTGACTACTGCAGGCCTAATTAGCGACAACCTTGTGGGAAAGGACGCCCATCTTGAGAAAGCCAATCTCCACCATTTCCCCTCTTCCCGCCGTCCCCCGGTCCACACAACCACATACCCCTGGATAGCTCGCTGCTCTTTTGATAAGTTGCCATATCACCTTTATCTAGACCCTGGAGCTCCCCCTACCTCCTCATATCCTTTCCAATCTCTACTTTTCTCCTTTCAAGAAAGACAAAAGAACCTATACAAAATATTCCTGTTCGGCTACACGAAACTACGTCGAACGCCCTAACCTACGATATATCTCCCTACGAAGCATCGCAACAACTTGACCAAGCTGCTGCGTTGATCCTATTACACCACACCCGGCTAAGCTTGTCCGGCTCGCAACCACTCGTCACATCACGAGTCTGGTAGACAAAGGGTCTCGAAGCCCATACACACACACAAAGACCATCCGATGGTCTCGACAATACTCACAACGACACCGCACACTCTGCAAACGCGAGTACCAAAAAGACTAGTCACGATGGACTCCCCAACCAAATTCATGCCGGACCCCCTGACGGACCTGCACCACAACACCAACCTCGCCCTCAGCAAGTACCTCCTCCTGCGCGAGCAGCACGAGTCCCTGCAGCAGCACCTCGAGCAGCTGCGGCCCCTCGGCGCCTTCACCGCCAGCACAACGGCCTCGACCTCCCTCGCCGGCTCCCCGACCCGCGGCTCCTTCTCCGCCTCGCCGCCGCACCTGCCCGCCCCCTACACCACCACATCCCCCGTCGTGCCCTCGCCGACGAGGACGCGCAACCACACGCGCCGGCGCTCTTCATTACCGGCGCCCAAGACCGCAGGCGCCTGCGTGCACACAGCGCTCGACCCCGTGGCGGACGAGGCGACGCTGCAGGAGGTGGCGGACGAGGAGGCGCGCCTTTTTGACGTCAACGAGGGCATCAAGCGCACGCTGACGGAGCTGCTCAACTGCGAGACGGTGCGCAACGACCGCTCGTTCCGCACGTGGGTGCAGTGCCGGCTCATGGACACGGAGAAGGAGCTGCGCGTCAACCGGCGGCGGAGGAGCTCATAGAAGGCGAGCGTCCGCCGCTGGCGCGCGGAGCAGAGGGAGGAGAGATCGAGGCGGCGGAGGAGAAGCGTGTAGCGAGGATCAGGCGTTGTCAAATTTAGCGATCATTATTGGATACTCACAACAACTATTTGGTGTCCCTCCGGTCCAAAAAGATGGTCGGAGAGACGAAGAAGAAAAGGTCCGGTGGCATTGTATGATATACAGCATGGGCGACCATTATCACTGTACGTTATTTGGATGGCGCTGGCATCGCATGGGCAGTTTCTTGGAAAACTGGGTAAATAACGACGACGACATGATGAACCTATATATATAATTTCAATTAATTCATTACAGTATTTCTTCAAATTCCTTCTGACCTGCGTGACATTATCGTCGGTGAGCTTTGACTTTGTCCATCTTGATCCGTGGAGGTTATCAGGTCACTCTGGTCCCGATAAGAGCAATATTTAACTGGGGAATCGCTGTTTCGCCCCACTAAACCACCCAAAATTCCCAGCCTCGCCAACTGACATCACCTGCTGAGCCTCTGTCGCGACTTTTCAACTCCAACCAGGCGTCAAACACTACCTCCTCAAGACCACGCGACGAGGCGAACCCAGCTTGGAATCCTCCTGCTCTCCTTGAGGCGCGCCAAGATGTCTGTCCTCCTTGAGACCAGTGCGGGCGACATCGTCATCGACCTGCTGGTCGACTACGCGCCCAAGCTCTGCGAAAAGTATGTCTCCCCATCTCCCGTCCTCGCTCTGCCTCTCTCCGACCATTATGTACTGACAAACCATCTCGATAGCTTCCTCAAGCTTTGCAAGGTCAAATACTACAACTTCTCCCCCGTCCACACCGTCCAAAAGTCCTTCTCCTTCCAGACCGGCGACCCTCTGGGGCCCCTCTCCGCCGACTCGGACGGCGGCTCCAGCATATGGGGCCTCCTCTCCTCCGACCCGTCCAAGCGCACCTTCCCGGCGCTCTTCCACCCAAAGCTCAAGCACCTCGAGCGCGGCACCGTCAGCATGGCCACCGCGCCGCACCCTTCGGACCCGGACGTCCGCCTCGCCGGCTCGCAGTTCATCGTCACCCTCGGCGACGCCACGGACTACCTCGACGGCCGCGCCGCCATCTTCGGCAAGGTCGTCGAGGGCTTCGACGTCCTCGAGAAGATCAACGACGCCATCGTCGACAGCAAGGGCCACCCGCTCGTCGACATCCGCATCAAGCACACCGTCGTCCTCGACGACCCGTACCCGGACCCGGCGGGTCTGCGCGAGCCCGACACCTCCCCGCCGCCCACCAAGGCGCAGCTCGCGACGGTGCGCATCGCCGAGGACGAGGGGGAGAAGCTGGGCGAGGACGAAGGGGACGAGGAGGCCGGCGACAAGGCGGAGCGGACGCGCCGCGAGCGCGAGGCGCGCGCCCAGGCCCTGACGCTCGAGATGATGGGCGACCTGCCCTTCGCCGAGGTCAAGCCGCCCGAGAACGTGCTCTTCGTGTGCAAGCTCAACCCCGTGACGCAGGACTCGGACCTCGAGCTCATCTTCAGCCGCTTCGGCAAGATCCTGTCCTGCGAGGTGATTCGGGATGCCAAGACGGGCGACAGCCTGCAGTACGCGTTCGTCGAGTACGAGGACAAGGCCGCGTGCGAGCAGGCGTACTTCAAGATGCAAGGGGTGTTGATTGATGACCGCCGGATCCATGTCGACTTTAGCCAGAGCGTGAGCAAGCTCAGCGATGCGTGGCGCAGCGATACGAATAGCAAGCGCAAGAGGCAGGCTAATGGGCGAGGGAAGGGCGGCTGGGGAGGTGTGAGGGAGCTCGAGAAGTGGCGCAAGTACCGCGAGGAGGACGACAGGGACGACGACAGGCGCGATGATTACGAGATGGTGTACGGCGCGGAGGAGATGCGCGGGCGGCACGAGAGGAGCGGCCCTGCGCCGCGGCGGGAGGAGGATGGGCAGCCGGCCCGTGGTGGAGATGAGCGGAATGGACGGGATGGTGGTGGTGAGAGGGGTGGAAGGGATGGCGGTGAGAGGAGAAGGGACGACAGGTGGGAGGGCGGCAGGGACCGGCCTAGGGACAACAGAGATCGGGAGAGGGACAGGCGGCGCAGTCGGAGTCCCAGGAGAGACAGAGACCGGTACCGGGACGACAGGCCGCGCGGAGGGGGTGGGGACCGGAACTGGGATAGGCGGGATCGCGACGGGGATCGGGAGGCCGGACGGGATAGGGGCCGGCAGGATAACTTTAGACGGAGGTGATGAAAGGCCGTGGAGTGGTCATACTCAAAAGATACCCATATACAAAATCAAAAGCATATTATTCAAACCGCGCTCGCTAAGCTATTCGACTGCCTTCGAAGCAGAACTCTCTTGCTGTGCTATCCTATCCATGAACTCTCCTTCAAAATACCTCCATCAGCAGAACTGGTCACCACTGCAAGCCCTCTTGTAGTGTCAGTCCAGGTGCTAGTCTCTTCAGCATAGGAACAATAGGGTACTTGGTCGTCGTCGCTTCAACCTGCAGAAAGCCTCTCGGCCGCTTACCACTGCCTCTTCAAGAACTTACAAGAAGGCAGATGTGTCAACTGTATCCCATTTTTCTAACAAAATGTCGTCACAAGACCTCGACTGGAGCAGCAAAGCGGCAACCTCTCGCACGTGGCCCTCTGCAACGGGCCTCGCAGCCGCTCGCCCCCGTCCGCAATGCCCTTGCAAGTCGCCTAATGCAGTTCGCACCGCCTTGCCTTCCCCCGGCCGACGCATCCAGCCGGCGGCTGCTCTCCCGGCAGTAGGCCTGCTGGCATTCCCTTGAGCATGTGTAGCCGGGGCAAGTCGACGCGCGCGCGGTTGCATCTTTATGGGCATGTGTTGTGTCTCTCGTCTCAGCAGGTAGTGTCTTGGATCATGTCGAAAGCTGTCATAAATGACAGAATCCTTCGACCGGGGACATGGTGTCTCAGCGGGTGGGTTTTCTTTGACGCCAGGGGGGAGACTGCATCTGCTTCCGATGCGTGAGGCAGGAGGTGCTTTTTGGGGGTTTGATGGACCCGGTCGTGGAGCGCGTCCGGCAGCGTTGAGGGAGCAGCCGGTTCGCCTTTCCCAGGGGCACACGACATGGGAACGGCGGTTGAGCTTCTATTACATGCAGCTTAGGGCTCCTCCCGAGTAATGATTAGCATGCAGAGCAGACTACTGCAGAAAGGTCCCCGGAAACACGGTGTGGCTCTTAGTGGCCACGGAGATCATTTGCTGCAAGATGTCGGAAGAACATTGGTTTTGATTACTAGATAAGTTCTAAGGGATAGCATTGATGTACGGCTGTGGTTATCGACCGTCGACCTCAAGACTCAAGGATATTGGAGCTATCAATGGGAGTCTCATGAAGTCTAATGATCCGAGTTGTAGTAAGACAATGCCACTGAGGCGGTTGCGTGGTCATCTTCGAGTATGGTGTCCAGATTACACGAGACAGTGTGCAGAATATTGAAGGACCTTCACGAATGCCTGTCACTGTGTAACATCCCCCACCTCACCCAACGACGCCGGCCGGCGGGCTCCGATAGTCGTAGAATCTCTGAACCCGACCCATTGCGGCTGGTCAGTTCCAAAGTCAGGGTTGAGAAAGGTCAGATAGCTGAAAAGATTCTAGGGGGCAAGTATCCGTACTTCTTCAAGCCGACATGAGATGTATGCAACGAGAAAACTAAGAAGATGCATCTAACGTCTGGAACAGTTGGAAACACGCAGCCGAAGATCTCGATGGAGGGGTTTGTCGTGAGGCCCGGCTTCCTTCCGGCCCTTGCTTGGGACCCAGGGACGGCCAATGAGATGGCACGTAGTCACGTCGGCTAGAGAGGTCCTTTGACAGCGGGCCGTGTATCATGGTGTCCTCTGCAGCAGGCAAGCTGCCGTTCTATAAATCTCTGTCGAAGATGAGTATTGCAAGAACCGACGCCTGCCTCCCTTTTCGCATGTCTACCTGAGATTATGGAGACCACGGTGTCCTTGTTCAACGCCCTCAACAGTTTGAGAACGTGGTAGGCCTGAAAAAACATAGCCCGCGTCATAGCATGAGTTACCTTGCAGATTGTCGCGATGTTTACGTGATGGGGGCATGGAGTCAGGTGCAACAAAGAAATATCAAATTGTACCTCACTTGCCAGACCAACCTTGATGGTCTAGGAGGGTAGTTCTTCTTGAGCCATGTTGGGATTGGGCAGCTCGGAATAAACGACGAGAGTCTTGCAAATTGACACGCATGCTTCCTATGCAGGGCCCACCAAGCGTACATCCCCGGTCAAGCATGGCCCATCAAAAATCTCTTCGTGCTGCCTGCACAATGAATACCCGGGACAGACCTCTTCTATGTTCGGTTAGTCTTGCTTGTCGTTAAAGGCCTTGTCCGGGCCGAGGATTGGTGATTGGGGCACCCCTCGACGCTTCCATAACACCCAGCCCATCCCAGCAGGACGCAAACAGGACCCTCGTATTTTGGAATCAAGTCTAGGGTGTCTGAGCCTGCCACATGTCTGACCGGGTCTGAATTGGACGGGATTATCGCGGAAAGACAGATAGACAGGGATGTGTTATGATCCTCGCGCTGATGGCTAGGAGGGGTGGTCAAGGGCCTCGCCAATGCCGAGTGGGCAAACATCCTTGGCTTTGGACGGGAAAGCATGGGAGATCGATCATTTTAGGTAGGCCTAGATCCAGAGCAGATCTTCTCACAGAAATATGACAACGGTGCCTGTGGACTTTCTCTGGTAAGGGCATCATGACTGAGGCGCAATCAGCCCATTGCATGCTGAGTGGCTGACTGTGGCAGGGATGACGCTTCAGCAAACGACCGAATTCGTACTTTATTGCAGAATTTCCTCCATTATCTTGCATCTCGACCAATGATGAAATTCTTGCTGCAGGCATGACCACCTCAGTCTTTTTGATAACTGTCACTGCAAAGACTTTTTCCATCAGGAAGTTTTCAGGTAGGCGCATTACGGAGAAAGGATCCGGGGCATTTGGAGATCCAGCACTTTTCTGAACAATGTCTCTCCAGAGACCTCGATCCGTTGCCTATCCTATGTATGACTCTAGACTCACACCTCCTTGTTGAACACGAGCTGGCGTGCTGCAAATCAGAGCTTGTATCACTCCAGTCCAGTGCAGTCCTGCCCATCCAAACCTCTCCGAGGCACTCCGTCTCGCAGGTGGTCTTGTCTCGCTCACCGGGGCACGTTGGGCTCCTGGCCAGCTTGTCCCTCCAGCCTCTTTTGGTCCTGTACGGCAGGAGACAAACTATGCATCAAGTGCGACACACACAGCCTACACTCTGGTCGCTCTCCATGAGTCTACCGCAAGGACACCCGTGCCTGAACGTGCCCGGTGCTTGCGGCTCGCCCCGTCGAGGTATGCTCTGGACGACTATTGCTTTACCATGCAAATCATAATTCGTCTTCAATAGCGCAATGGTCCAGGCATCGACTCAGTAGATCAAGGACAAGGACAGCAGATTTGCTCATGGCGCCCCTCGCTCCCCTGATTGCACCGACGAGGTACACTGTATCTCGCTAGGATGTTTGCTGCAAGTCGCACTTCCTCAGACAAACGGACTGCCAGCCCCCCAAATTCCCTCTCGAAACGTACTGCATTTTGTCTTGGTGTGGTACCATGGAGAAAATGAACACAATCATTGCTGATCGAAGCAAATCGTCGTCCGACCTCGTCCTGTTTCTGCCTTGAGAAAATTTAGGGATCTGAGTCCACCGAGTTTGATGTTTGTTGTGTTGCCTCCTCTCCACAATTTCTGTCTCTTGTCATTTTCTGTCACTTCTGTCAACACGCTGCTCGCTTGACCCCTTGACGTCAAGACGTGTGCCGTGCTGTGCTGGGCGTTCTCCAACTGCCGGCATCTGTCCTATTTGCCCGGCTTTGGACGGAGATCTAGCCCGTCGGTGGACCCAAATCACGTACCTCGAACATCGTTTGCAGAGCCTGGCTGCTGAGACAAGGAGGTAGGTAAGAGCCACGCAAGTCTCTGGTCTGCGCATTGGCCGACTACAAGGGAGTAGCCAATGCGAGAACAGGACCTGGACTGGTACGACTTCCAAGTTTGATGAGATCTAAAGGCGACGGTATCAGTGGCGAGATCATCGCCTGAACTGGTCAGGAAGAACCGGAGGTGCCGCTTTGGAGATCCTTCTTCGCCAGGGTTCGTGACTGTCGTATACGCTGCTTTCTTCGAGACAGTCTCGGGCCAATAGACCTGGCATGGATGGAAGACCCTATTCATGGTCTCAGGCACTCATACTTATCTATGGTCCGAGGGGTCAGCCTATGTTGATTCGCTCTTCAAGACCTGCATCTCTCCCGCCGCCTCAGGCTGGGATCTCCATCAGGGGGGCATGTCCAACTACCCGGTCGGTATGGGAGTCCGTCCTGCCCCCCATGCCGGCCCACTCCATACACATGCGAGCCAGAACCCCTCTAGCTCTGCACGATTCCTCTCTGGTCTGGCGTGTGAGGGATTGTCCTTGTCCTCTTCTTCATGCAGGTGGCCGTCGACCCCACCTCACGTTGCGCGCTGTGAAGCCAATCCCACTCGGCTTGCAAATTTCAGGAAAGGGTCGAAGATGCTCAAGACCTTGAAACCTGACGCTTGTTCTCCAAAAGATATGTCACAGCGAAGGGTCTGATCCCCATTGTACTGTTCCGGCACCGCCATGCAAACATCTGATACCACGATGTCAGGTATACTGGACCAGGAGTGACACAGATCACTATAATACCATCATGGCGGCAGCCACCTACGCCCTCTAATTCCACAATTGACCTGTCTCGACCTCGCCAGGACTCATCATCAGGTCATGCTACTAGGCATTGCTATCCTCGATATTCCACAGCCCGGTCTCCTATCGATACATATCCATCGAAGGGTCTTACAGAAAAAGGAGCTCATCATATCCCAGCTTCCCACCTGAAAGCAAGGGGCATCCACGGACGGCGATATTCAGCATTTGCCGAGCTTGTTACCCTCAGGTCCCCCCTCTCGTGCCTGATTTGTGGACTTGGCTGTCATCCAGCTCGGTGTTTGCACTTCGTCATCCCTCCTTTCACGATACACAAATAGCCTCCTGGCCTGATCGGCAATACTGTCGAGCTGGTGTCTCGCCTTGCCCTGGTCCAGCCCAGCCCAGCAAAACAAGCCACGAGCCTGCTGCCCTCGATTAAGCTTGCTCCTTTTTCGACCCCTTTGGACTTTGAGGGCTCACCGTCGACGATGGTCACCCATACCTTCCCCATGCACGGCGATGGTCGGCGTTATAGAAACGGCTGCAGCCCCTACTTTGCCTACCAAGACCATCGCCGCTCTCTCCCAGCTCACGACAGCCGCACCATGACAATGACCGACCCCCAGTCCGAGTCTGACCAGTCCCAGCCCAGAAAGCGCATACCAGTGGCTGTAAGTCGATTGTCTCCTCCTCCTCCGCCAGCACAGTTGTGTATCTGTCCGTCATATGTGTGTGGTCCCAGAATGTTGACATAGCTTCGCATCAAACTTAGTGCGGTCGGTGTCGCAAGCGCAAGATCCGATGCAGCGGCGACCCTGGCGCCGGTGAGCCGTGCACCAATTGCAGAATCGCTGGCGTGGAAGAGTGTTTGTTCCTACGGGTGAGTCTTATGTCCATTATTACGTTCGACCTGGTGCGTCCGCCGATCGCTGCAGGCATGATCTGACTAAGGGCTTCCTCACCAGGTCTCCTCACACGAATGGCGCGTCCGTGGCGACAGCGATTTTGGCTATAATCTCGAGGCCGCGAGAATCGGAGCCCATCGTAGCACGTCGGCCTCTGAGGCAAGCTCTCCGTACACCGCTCACGAGGTGGGCTCCGCGGCCACCGACATGCTGCCCTCTTACCGAGGCACCGGCGGTAGTCTCTACCCTTATAGCAGTAGCAAGGGCTACTATCCTTCCATGGCTGTCTGGAGCAATGGCTACGCAGATGAGACTGCCGTGGACTACTCGGGCCTAGGATGCAACCCATACGGTGTGTACTCGCAGGAGCCAGCCTCGCTCATACCCTACCCGTCAACGGCTTGGGCCTCGAGAAAACCGGCATTGGCATCTAGCAACAGTGTCTACGTGGACACTACCGACCATAATTATCCCTACGGTACCGCGGCTGCGAGTTTGATGAACCAGCGGCCCTCTGCTTCAACCGACTCCCATAGCTTTTCCGTGTCGAGCATCGCCGCGACTCTGCCCTCGAGCGGCAACGAGCGTCTTCTCCCCACGCCCAGCTCCAGTGCCCGCTCCGTATCTAGCTCTCTCGGGTCAGGCTACCGCCCCGACGGTCTACCCAGCCTCTACAGCAAGTCGTCCATCTCGTCAGCCTCTTCCATAGCCGCATCGCCTACCAGTGCCATCACATCGGATACGGCATCGACTACATACGACGGCGTCTCCTTACCTCCTTACGCGGCAGCCGGCGGCGCGCCATCGGCATCGACCCATCACAGGCCGTACTATCGCGAGTCTAGCGGCGCCGCAACAGGGTACTCGAGCCTCGGGGGCTCGAGCGACGCCATATTCAGCGACCACCAGCGCAGCATCGGCAGCCAGGGCTCCGGTGTCGACCTCACATCCTACACCTACGGCAGCGACCCTGGATCATCCTCCTCGTCGGCCCTGCGCCGCGGCTCGACCGACTACTCGCGAGCAGCGGGCGTTTCTTCCTCCTCCTCCTCGCGGTACGGGCACCACGGCAGCGTCCATGGGTACGCCGCGTACGGCCCGAGTGACGGGTCGGCGCACGGGCATCACACGGCGGCTGCTCCTGCTGATGCCGTGTCGACTGCCACTGTAGAGCCCGGCTACGACGCTGATGCGGCTGCGACGGCTGGCGTTGCTAACGGTACCGCCAGCGGCGCCGTTGGTGGAGGTGGCGCGGCGACGCAAGGCCAGCGCGCTGCTGTGGCTTCCCGTCACTAACCCCTCCTTGCCTCCTTCTCACTCGTCTACCACAGGTGCGTGACGCCCTGTATACGTGCGCGCGTGGGGAGGGGCCTTTTTTGGTTGAGAGGGTGTGCTCGTGTCGTTGGGGCCCCAGCGGCGTATACGCCCGACAAGTCCCTTTTCGTGGGGGGCCGGTGGGTGACATTGCCTTGTCAGTCCCTCCAATGACTTGCAGGACTGCCCGCCTGTGCCCGCGTCCAAAGGGGTGGACGGATGCCCCCTGCGTGCGTTGGTACCACGACATCTCAGGGGCCACGACGCCACTGGCTGAGGGAGTCCGAATGGAGACAAGAAAAGAAAAACGGTTTCTCTGTGTGTGTACGTGCGTTCTAATGGTGGCGGCGGTTGATGGCCTGTTGGCTGGATCAGCAGGCGATCAAGGTTCACTTCGGCCTGTCGGGTGTGTTATTCTACCAATATTTCCTTGTTTGCATTTTGCATCCCTTCCTTTCTCCCCTGTGTTTTCCTTTTCTCACTCACACCTCCGGAGGGGGGCCCAAAGTGACGGGCATCCGACGGCGGATGGCTGCGTGACGGCTGCAACGTTGTTATGTCATCGGCAACGCAGACTGAGGGAAAGAATCGTGGCCCTACTGGTCCCGGAGGGCTCTGACAGGCAGGCTGCGCCTCCACCATGAGAGCGCCACAATCAATCTGGAACAGGCACGATATTCTTTGACACCTGACAGCGCCTCGGGGGCATCCATCCTTTCAGGGTTCTTGTCCGGGACAGCTGTCGACAGTCCCGACAGGTCAAGCACCTACCCGAATTATATGTGCTGTTATCTTTAGCAACATGTCGTTGCCACAGCTGGCTTGCTCTGGTCAATCTCTGGTTGAGCCTTTTGATCTTCAGCTTCAACTTCAATCCTTGGCTGAAAAGACCATGCTCTCGGCTTCGGCTATGGTGTCTCTTCAACCTGTCGTGCCGTTGTCGTCGCGTTCGTCCTCGGATGTGGCACACCATTATTGCGTCTTCATCGTCAATACGAGATTTCTCAATTTCGCTCCTCCCTGTGCCTGCTGATACAGGCTATAATGCGTCGCCATTGCATTCGGATATTCGAAGACACGTATCGGAACAACCACTTCCTTCTCATGGCAGCCTGCATCACCCACATCACCGCAGCCGGGCATTGGGTCGTTGACAGTCACTCATCTTCTTTTTCATGTCTTACACACAACGTATCAGCATTTACGAGCCAGCCTTGCCAGCATAATCTTTCTACAAGGGGGGGTCTTCAACGACTTCTCGTACCTCTGGCTACTCGGACATACGTGCAAGATCCGGAGTTCATTTCAACGATTGGCGCAAAAAGAGAAGAAGAAGAAGAAGAAGAATACCCATTAGAAATGGAAACGGTTACGAAAAGATTGTCTTGCATCGCAGGTCTCGGACAGCATACTATTCCCCATCGGGGGGGAAAGACAAACCGGGACCAGCCTGGGGTTGTCGCACAAGCGTGTTTTGCTCTTTCTGCTTTTCGGTCAAACCAGTGTGCAACTATTGTAGTCTCTATTGTCTTCAAATCATGTCTCCCGGTCGGGTATATCAATGTATCGGTGGCCTTGCTCTGAGGGTTACGAGAGCTTCGTGGCGCGATGTATTATCCGCACTAGGATCGGGTAGATGAGAGGTTCAGACTCCCTCAAGTCATCAACCTCGCACTAATTAACTCATAAAACCTTACATGATGCGGTCTTTGATGTCGTGTGCTTTTATTAAGTACGAGAGTTGACAAGCAATGTGAGTAATGACGACTGTACTTGAAACAGGCGATGTCTGGATGTCGAACTTCTCCGCTGTGATTCTGAGACAGGTCATCGGCGCTTTTGCCGGGCATACGAGAGACACGCCGAGAGACGCGGTCGGTGTTCCTCAGTGTCCTGTTCCGGATGTTGTGGCAGGGGACCGCCGTCGATCGGTCAAATCCGGCGGCGCGGAACAAGCCCATATCCGAGCAAGCACTGGAGCTCACCTGTAAGGCTTGAGCACTATTTCAAGCTTCGCGCCGTCAAAATAGGAAGCTGGTAGCGTGCTCCAATGCCATGGCTCGGTTTGTCAGCTGGCTGGGACAGACTTCGGCCTTACCATTGAAGCTTCATCTCGGAACCAATCGCTTCCTTGCTATGGCGCCTCTTAGCACACGACCGGATGGCGTCATCTGCGGAAGGGTGGGCCACACCAGACCAGTGCTCCGTAGAACCATGGAGCCGTCCAGTCAGTCCGTTAGACATGTCCGCCGCTGAAGATCCCCAATAACACCATCTGCCCCAGGAATCTGTGGTATCATCCGGCCGCTACCTTATTGCACACCACTCACAGCAAACTGTCCTGCACATCTGTGTGTGCATCCAAAGAAGGGATGGCACCATAACCAGGCGTTCCCGCGTGCTCGGTAGCTTGCTCTCGTTTCTTTGCTTCAGCTTGCAGATCCGATCCCGTCTGGGCCACAAAGCCTGGAAACGTGCTGGCTGATGCTTGCTAGCGTCAGAGGATCCCCCCACGCACAAGCGGTTCTTCTCCCCGGAAACCCACTCCAGATGACATCTTCCTTTTTTGTCTCAGCGGAGTCGCCGCCGTTGGGGGTAGAATTGCTTTTCACAGGGCGCGCATCGTTGAGATCGAGGAAAGCTCGTGAGCGGGAGATCTACATTTATATCAAAGCACCCACTGGCTTGTGGGCTAGGTCTTCTTCCCTTTCCCACTTTGAAGATTTGGACGCATACCACGGCTGAGCGGAGTGCAGCATTACAGATCGCGTTTTCAGTGGTACGACCAGAATAAATTGCACAGAAATCTGGCAAAACCACCTGCGTGCCAGCCACCAAAAGAAAGGCAGTCCTCAGCTGCTGACTTTCTCCACCGCTGTTCCGACCGCACCACTTTCCGTCCGTGTCTTGCCTTGCCTTGTGCCGATCCGCCAGCCATGGCCGAATCGCCGCCCCACGAAAAGACGGCCCTGCCGCCCCAAGACACCGGTCCCGGCCCTACTGGCGCGGACGGGTCGCGCCTCGGGGACTCGGTCGCCGTCGGCTACGACGACGTCGCCATCATCCCCAAGGGCCAGATCGACCCAGTCTACGAGGCCAAGGCGCGCGTCCTCAACCGCGCCATCCAGGAGATGGGCATGGGCTGGTACCAGTGGCAGCTCTTCATCGTCGTCGGCTTCGGCTGGGCGAGCGACAATCTGTGGCCCATCGTCACCTCGCTCATCTTGACCCCCGTCGGCAACGAGTTTCGCCCGGGCCGGCTGCCCTTGCTCACTCTATCCCAGAATATCGGCTTGCTCGCCGGCGCCATCTTCTGGGGCTTTGGCTGCGACATCTTTGGTCGCAGATGGGCCTTTAATCTGACTCTGGGTCTGACCGCCCTATGGGGCCTCGTGGCCGCTGGCTCGCCCAGCTTCGCCGCGATCGGTGTCTTTGACGCATTCTGGTCCTTTGGCGTCGGCGGCAACCTGCCCGTCGACTCGGCCATCTTCCTCGAGTTCCTCCCGCAATCGCACCAGTTTCTGCTAACCATCCTGTCCATCGACTGGGCCCTGGCGCAGGTCATCGCCACGCTCGTCGCCTGGCCGCTGCTCGGCAACCTGACCTGCCAGCAGACCGACGCCGCGTGCACAAAGGGCGAGAACATGGGCTGGCGCTACTTCCTCATCGCCATGGGCGGCATGACGCTCCTCATGTTCCTCGTCCGCTTCGTGCTCTTCAAGATCCACGAGTCGCCCAAGTACCTGGTCGGCAAGGGCGAGGACGAGCGGGCCGTCGAGGTCGTGCACCACGTCGCCAAGCTCAACGGCAAGACGACGACGCTCACGATCGAGGACCTGCGGGCGTGCGAGCCCGAGGGCTATGTTTTCCAGGGCAGCACCGCTACCGACGCGATCAAGCGGCACGTCGAGGACCTCAAGTTCGACCGCGTCAAGGCCCTCTTCGCCACGAAGCGACTTGCTCTCTCCACCGGCATGATCATGGCCGTCTGGGCGCTGATCGGCCTCGCATACCCGCTGTACAATGCGTTCATCCCTTATATCCAGGCCAGCCGCGGTGTCGGTTTTGGCGACGGCTCGACCTACATCACGTACCGGAACTCGCTCATCATTGCCGTTCTCGGCGTGCCCGGGGCCCTTCTGGGTGGATGGCTTGTGGAGTTGCCCCGACTTGGCAGGAAGGGGACGCTCTCCATCTCGACGGTCATCACGGGTGTCTTTCTGTATGGGTCAACGACCGCCAAGACCTCCAATGGGCTGCTGGGCTGGAACTGCGCGTTCAACTTTACCAGCAACATCATGTACGCCGTTCTCTATGGCTTTACACCAGAACTATTCCCTACGCCGCAGAGGGGCACCGGCAACGCGCTGACGGCGACATGCAATCGAGTGTTTGGCATCATGGCGGTAAGTCTTCAGCACAAAAGTACTCAAGCTGTGAGATATCAGGCTGACACATTATTCTGTAGCCAATTGTAGCCATGTTTGCAGATTTGTCAACGAGTTCGCCAGTTTACGCGAGTGGTGCACTGTTTATCGCTGCTGGTCTATTTGTTCTGATTTTACCTTTTGAGTCGAGGGGCAAGGCGGCATTGTAAATCGTCTTGATTCAAGACAATGGGCTGAGCTTATTATTGGGTTCGAGCTGGTTTGCTGTCGCTTGGGACTGGGAGTGAAAGAGTCTTCCGGATATCTTACGCCGCGCACAATCATGTTGTATTCCCAACTCACGAGGATTTTTCTTGTTCTTGCGGGCGTCATTGAAAACTGTGCAAAACCGGCGAAGTCCAGATCCGGGGCATGGGCACCGATACGCTCAAATGGCATGATCTCTATCTGGGTATCGATTTGCCTTCTCAATCGTGCAGGCTAACTCGCTTTCTGTAAGCCAGTGCAGCATAATGATCCCAGAGAACCGCCTTGGCAACCACCCTCGGCATGGCTTGACTGTTGCATTAAAAGTACTCACTTTCATGAAACTATGCACAATTTCACATACAGTGATTGGAGAGTGGTTCTCTGAGGAAACGGAGTGGAGAAACAACGTGCCACGTCCCTGCAGGTAAGACGAGGTCCTTGAAGGCAGCAGTCAGTCGCTCTCCGTCTCGCTGAGCTCGGAATTAAAGCTTACGTTGAACCTATTTCGTGTATTGCACTGTACGCTCCACAAGTCAGCTTACCCCTGATGCCTTCTCCGACCTTCTAGTAGAAGGAAACAGCCCCCTGTTCCGCAAGCTCAGCACCCCGCTGGACAGGCTGTTGTTGGAATTTCTTAG
The DNA here is from genome assembly GCA_018873225.1 of [Phialemoniopsis] sp. UDSM-2020. Taxonomy (NCBI): domain Eukaryota; kingdom Fungi; phylum Ascomycota; class Sordariomycetes; order Thyridiales; family Thyridiaceae; genus Thyridium; species [Phialemoniopsis] sp. UDSM-2020. Next base: position 3,894,980 of record JAEILZ010000007.1, read on the forward strand.
ATATCTTGCACGGCCCGGTGCTTGGTACTGGGTGCTTCTCTTCGGCTACAAAACATGCTTGCCAGTTGGGAATGGTCGTTCTCGTGGGTCAAGACCTGTTTGAGCTGATTATTGCTCAATATATGGGGCGTAGACTGCACGCGCAACCAGTTACCATCAGAATGCTGATGTACAGTATAAGTTTACCGCATGAGAGCAGCCATGGAGGTGTAAATAACATCCCCGTAAGGTATATTTTGAGATATGTTAACTAGAATTTGGAACGATGTCTGGTGCCTTAGCCGGGCTTATAGATGAACATCATCTTCCGTAATGAACATGAGACCCCCTAAACATCCCAAACATCGACCAATGGAGCCTGGTGGTCGAGTGACAAGCGGACCCAAGAACAGAAAAGCAGCTGTCTGACAAGGTTGTAACGAACATATTCTGCCAGCGTAGAAGCGTGCACGCCGATCACGCTTGACAGATAGAACAGGTCTTCAAATGAAAGTGTCAGGTGATATATATGGCCCTTGAAAGCCTATTCCTGATATGACTGGACGTATGCGACCAACTCCTCGTCAGTCAGGGGATCCTGGCCGGCCGCGAGACGCTGGGCGTCAGTCTCGAGACGGGCGCAGCCCACGGGGCAGCGGCAGTCAGAGCGTGCGCCCAGACTGTTGCAGCAAGACGCAAAGTTGCTGAGACGCTCACTGATGCCACTGGCCGGGCAATCGTCGCTCGTAGGATTGCCGCCAACGCTGCGGCAGCAGGCGCGCGTGCCGTCGACATTGCTGCCACACTTGCACGCCTCGGCGACAGAGAAAAGAGCCGCAACGGCGGTGATGGCGGCGGTAAGCTTCATCTTGGTGGATATTTGGAAAAAGAAATCTTGCTTTATAGCAATGTCTTAGGAGTGTATGGATTACTGGCTTTTACAAGTCTCGATTATTTTCACTCAGGAGCTATCAACTGCATTCTTATACTTGTCCGGTGGCTCTCATCAGTGCTTGATCTAGCTTTTTCTTTCCTTTGAAATTGAGTAGCACACTTGTGTCACTCTAATTTGTATTTCGTATAGAACGTGAAGCCTTATCCCGCTACATCAAGTAGGACCTGATCCGCAAACATCAGCATCTCTGCTTACGTTCTCTGATGGCCTTTGGATCTGATAGGGTGCCTGGTGTTGGGCAAAGATGCCGATCTGTTGAACGCATCATTGTGGTCAGCCCATTCACGCGTACCTGCACAGCCTCCCGCGTCCCTATCCCACTTGCCGAGGTCGTGTCCAATACTACGCTCATAGCGGCATTTAACCGCTGCAGTCATGCGAGGGAAACGCCTCAAGGCACGAGAGCGGCGTTGGTGATGGACTCCACAGACATAATTGCCCGCCTTACAGAACCTATAATAGGTCGCGCTTAAAGTCGCCTCACGTCACTTTTACGCGCGCTGCAAATATGTAACAAAGCACAGACTTCAATTCTATCTCCCGTTGAGGAGCTGATGATTTGCTCACTACACTTTAAACTCGTCTGGCTTAGCTTCCAAGACGTGAATGCACAGATCAGCATTGACCTTAGGCTAAGATCCTTTAGAGATTCAGGGGCCATCCGCTATAAAGCTGTCTAGAATATGCATGCCAGACTGGGACTCTGCGATTGGTGTGCAACGGAGGCGGGTATCACAGCTTTCAGTGACAGCCGTTAAGCACATACACCCAAGCCCTAACCTCTGAAAGAACATAGCATTCGTCACTGAAAACACTTCCACTGCAGACAACCATAGAATAGAACGGGCCGTAGAAGGACTACTTAGAAGTGCACTACGTGCGTTTAGACTACAGAATAGATAGGCCCATAGGACACTCTGAGACAAATAAGTTAGGTAAATGAAATACTTAGCTGGCCTCGTTGCGCGGGCCTAATCTTACGAGCTGCAGGTCAGCAATGACATCACAACAATCAATGTAGAATGTGAAAAGACTAGCAAATTAATAACAGGGAAATTTACGGATAGTATAGGTGACACAAGATGAGGGGGTTAAAGCATAGATGATCCTGAGAGAGAAAAGTCTGAAGCTCAGGCTTGTGGGGAATGGCCTTGTGCACCGGGCTGGGCCTACTGCCCACAGCAGCCTGAGCATGAGTAGCTATTCGCACTACATTCGTCTTTTGAGAAGGAAACGAGTCACGTCAAATTCGGCTTATGTATGGGAAGCGAGATCTTTACTTAAAAGCTGTGTCTTGCCACACATTGGGCCCATTCATCAACAATATGGTTATGGTAGAGGAACACTGGCTGTAATACTAACGGAACTGGATTGGCGATCGAACAAGTAGCCGACAGACTGTGAAATCGCGAACTATGGGGATAACATCAATTCTTCAAGCGGGTATTTGATTTCTTGCTTCATGCCTACCATTCTGTCTGATGGAATGGGCTTCGACTATTCTACAAAGTTGCGTCTAGTCTGTGTGATTCTTCATTAGTACCATGCAAGAATAGAGCTCTTGATTACACCGATCTTCGTAAGATCGTGGGGGCCGCATTCTGGTCTTCCAGCTCTACAAAGCGTCGAATCCTTGAAGAGACATCTTACAATCATATCAGATTAGGTGGTATGTCCTTGGGAAATGAGATACACGGAAAGTCGAAACAAATGGACGTCGACTACAGCGCCTACATTACCGTAGTTTTGGCCCCCATCGCGGACAGATACAACCCTTGCTTCCTACCCGTCAATGGTCCCGGGTCACGTTTCTAACTGGTAAGATTGGCATAAGCGCCCGGGGTGGTCATGAGTAAGGGCACGCAGACAGGTGGCATTCGAGCCGGCTGGGCTGGGTGTGTAAGCCGAGCCTCGGGCACCAGCCTCTTGTAGTCAAAGGTCCGACTGCTCAGAAGTGTGCCCGTGACGATATATCCACCTTGAGCAGAGAGATATAGCACCCTTTCTGTCCGGGTGGGTTCCGTTTCGTTGGCAAAGAGTTTGGGAGGCTCAGGGGCAAGAAGGGCCGCCAGCCAATCACAGACGCTGCCGAGCCGAGGTCAGGAGAAGTGGGACGACCCAACAATGAGTCTCGAGATCCTCAAGATGGCCCTTTTCCGACTCGATTGGTAGACTTTCATGCTCTTACCTTAGCACTAGCATCAATGAGGCTACTCTTGTCCTGCTCTTCAGCCAGTGGGACGACGTGCAATGGAAGGGGTGGATGGGATTCCCAGGCTTTACCACTCCACCTGCATTCTCGGCCACGGGGGAATATCGTGTCCGCCAAGAAGGCTTCTTTTATGGCGCTTACTGAGAGTGTAGATAGTATAAATGGTGCCATTTTACCCCAGATACAGCCCCGGATTCTTCTGCATTGAATATACCAGTCCCCAGACTTCGTGACTGAGCGGTACTAATTGCAGCAATACGTTATTGAACCAGCGCTGAGTAGTGATGGACTCCAAAGAGCTCCCGATATCTCGTCACGAGGATGACTTCAGTGACCAGAATCCACGTCTTGCCACGAAAAGTCTAGAGACTTCAGACAGCTTCGAATCAGATTGGACACCCGAGGAGGAGAAGAAACTTGTGTAAGTCAAAAGAGCTTTGAATGTGACCCCTGTTAACTATCGACTGATTCTTCACAGGCGCAGGATTGACCTTCGAGTGATTCCAACTCTATGCGTCATCATGGGGCTGTCTCTTCTCGACAGAGCAAACATTTCCTCGGCGTATGTAATCGGAATGAAGAAGGACCTAGATATGGGCGTCGGTAAGTTGTCATTTCCGTTGGGGTTTCCTTGACAGTACATGCAAACTCACTGACCGTCACTGCCAGGTGGGCGTTATTCCCTGTCTTTATTAGTCTTCTTCATCGCCTACGGACTCCTCGAAATGCCTTCCAACCTGATCATCCGTCGTATCGGAGCTCGTCACTGGCTCGCCGCCAATATAACAGCGTGGGGTGCCATCGTCTTGGGCATGGGCTTCGCGCAACATTGGACCACCATCGCTATCTTGAGAGCGTTCCTTGGAGGTTTTGAAGCTTGCAGTCAGTTAAGTCATCACGGAAGCTATTGAGCAGTTGCTGATCAGGAAGTAGTCTTGCCCGGAGCTGTGTTCGTAATTGCCACATGGTACAAGACCTTTGAGACAGCCCGTCGAATCTCAACATTCTTCATGATCGCTGTCATTCTGAACGGCTTCAGTGGAATTGTAAGTATTGATCCGCTTACGCATACGTCTTCAGCTGTCGTCGCCGATGATGGAAGCAATACTAACCTGCCTTACATGTAGCTTGCCTACGCTTTTTCTCGTATCTCAGTCGGCTCCGGTATCTACAGTCAAGGCTGGCGTTGGATTTACATCATCGAAGGAATGATCACAATTGTGGCTGGAGTTGTCTGTTGGGTATTCCTGGGAGACTGTATGTTCTGCAAGGCGTGGCAGGCTCCATCTTAGCTGTATACACCGACTAACGGCAAGCTTAGTTCCCGAACGGAGCACTTGGCTCACACCCAGACAACGACACATCGCGACCAAGCGTGTCGCCATGGAGCGCGACAATCGAGAATACGAACACGTCACTGTGAAGCAAGCTCTGCGGTACTGGGCCGATTGGAAGATTGGCATTTTGTAAGCATGGTGCCTTCACGACCTTGGTGCGGTATTGGCTTGTCTGACTAGGTCACAAAGCATGATATGCTATTTCTTCAGTGCTTCCAGCAGCTATTCAGTCGCTTTCTTCATGCCTGTTATCCTGTCTGATGGCATGGGCTTCGACTATTCCACGACCCTACTTCTGTCTACACCACCATGGGTATGGCTCTTTCATTTTGTATTCTAATTGTGCTGGAGACTGACTCTGCTTTTAGATCTTCTGCATCTTGATGTCGATCGCGGCAGCACATTGGTCAGATAGGTATAAGCTCAGATGGCCGTAAGTGGAGATCATATTGCATGTACAAATACGAAACACGAGTTGACAAAGTTGACTAGGGTTCTCGTCTTTCAATGCCTCAATACGTAAGTGCTTTCAAGCTTTAAGGCTGCCAGGATCGCAAACGCTGATTTTTCCCACCAGTATCGTCGGCCTCTTGCTCATCCTCTACGTCAAGGTCGTGGGAGTTAGGCTTTTTGGGTAAGTCTTATCGACGCTTCTCAACACCTGGATCGGTTGGCTGACAGTACCAGTGTTTTTCTTGCTACATACGGCGCGCAATCGAACGTGTTAGTTCCCGGGTCTGAAAAGTTTCTTGCATGAACTGACACTGATCAATCCTGTTCAGCCCGACTCTCCTGACCTACGCCCAGAACAACACGGGTGACCCTTCTAGGCGTGGGGTTGTGTCTGCCGCCGTACTGACGGCTGGTGCTGTTGGAGGAGTCTGTGGAAGCACAATCTTCCGGTCTCAGGACGCTCCCCAATACTTCCCGGGCATGTGGTGAGTAACCTGAGTAAGTGTATTCTGTATAGCCTATCTGACCGACTTCGCAGGACTAGTATTGGTATGCAGATACTCTACATAGTGTTGGTCATGGGGATGACGTTCTATTACAAGCGCCAGAACACACTTCTGGACCAAGGGAAAGTCACTGCACCTCAAGGGCTTGAGCACTTCAGATACACGCTGTAGATACATCAGTTTTAGACGGTGGCTCTGTACTGCTCTCTCTATCTCAGAAAAAGAGCGTCATATACAAGACACGACCGTTCATAGATAAAACACGAGCTTCATATGAGGCCATCGACCATATCAAGATATGAGTATAGGAGTTTTCGCGATCGTGATGAATGCTCAACTCCGTACACACCAACCGTCATTTGACAAAGATTCACATGTTCAACGGAGGTACAAGGGTGATATTGTACCAAGTCTTACTACGCCATAGCACTTGATTGAATTTGGCACCCAGGTAGACTACGGTGTTCGTGGAAGCTTCATATGAACTAATGACTATTCACATAATTGCCACTGCATTTGCCGTGGTTGCAATAGCACCGACAATATTCAGAGGAACACTAGCAAGGAAGAACGAGTAGCGCTTAGTCTTTGCGCACAGCTTTGAAAGTTCCTCCAGATCCCACAACTCTCCGATAGGACATCCAAGCATCGGCAGAAGATATTCATGTAGCACTAAAGCAGAGGTCAGCAGAGAAGCTTAACGATACACGACCAGACTTCTGACTTCACTCACATTGGTCAGTAGCCGAAGGCGGCCAAGCTTCAAGCGTCGTATTGTCAGCAGCGACGGCAGCAAAGCGGTGGTCCCTGTAATACCGCGGTAGGGTCAGCGATTTGGAAGAGATGTCAGACATTTTGAAAGGGTGAACCAACCAGATCCACGCCGCTGTCTCTTCGCCGGCCAGTAGACCAGCGTTATCGTGTTTGTCGCGTGTCAAAGCCGCCATCTTTGCCTCATCTCCGCGGAGAGAGTCGTGCCAGGCGGTCCACCCAGTACGGAGGAGCACAATGTCTCCAGGGCGTAAGCCCACGCCTTCCCACTTTGCAACTTGCTCCAGCTCTTGTACCGTAATCTTGTGTGTTTCGCCAGGAGAGAACTCGATGCCATGTTTCAGGGCGAACGCACGGTAATCCAAGAGAACCCCTCGACCACAAATGCCTCCTCGCTTTGACCACTCTAATCACGCATGAGCTGTTATACTCTTCAACAAATCAGGAAGGAAGGGAGTGATACACTCACCATGCACCGAGCCGGGACGAGTCGAGCGGCTGCTTTGCATCTCGTCGTGCGTAGCACCATTGTAATAGATAGCGGCCTTTCTGTTTGCGAAATGGCATAGACCATCCCACTGCGAGCTGATCTGAGTGTTGAAAGAGATCTGCATATAATTATGTCAGTTTCATGGGTCGCGGAACATATCTACAGCGCAGGAGGGTACCCACTTCATCATCGTTAGCCAGAAAAGCACCATTGGTAACCTCTTTCCCATCGACCATCTTGAGGTCAAGCTTCTTGCGCTTAAATCCAACGTGGTCGTACGCATCAAGCGGCCAGCTATCGTGTGAGACTCGATGAGTTTACTTGACTTTCATCAAATTGAGCTATCGACATTCTATCGGGTCGACTTACTTCAGTGTAACTCTATGGCCAGTGATGATCTCCTTGCCAGCTTCGGCCACTACCGCAGGAGTAAGATGATTGAGAGTGCCGAGCCAATCTTTCCCATCTTTCCCCTCCCTTTGGCGGTAGACATTATTCCATACGTCCCATGAACATCCCTTCGGGCCCCCGGGGATGCTGGGTAAGTCGACAAAGCTTGGCACTTCCATGTTGAGTCAAATCATATGCGAGAAAAAGTCAGGCCTAGATCATAAACTTTGGTAGACCAAGATGCCTTTGATATACCGTCGTTCGGACAGCTGAAGCCTTGATATATAACACATGATTCGAAGTGTGCACCCCTTACCTCGGTGCTTCGGTCAACTCCAAATCATATACATATAAGCTCAAGCGTAAAACGTCGACATCGCGACTTCGGGCAATCTACTCGCATCGAGTCGTACACCGTCTCGGTGGATCGCCATCGGCATCGGCACGCACCTCACGTGGGGTAATTTAGTGTTGTAATTCTCCGAGCCGGCGAGCCCCCATTCGGTCGCAACAGCCAGACGCACGTATCGGCACATTGGCTGATCACATCAGCACCCTCGAATGCCGTGGTGAGGGGTTGCATAAGAGGAGACACAAAGAATGGACTGAATGGTAGATGACCACCCGAATCAAACATTCTCAGCACAAAACAGCTCGTCAGCATGGCCGGCAACGTTCTCGACCTCTTCCGCATCAGCGGTAAGAATGCCTTGATCACGGGCGCAAACGGCGGTATTGGTGGTGCGATGGCTGAGGCGCTGGCCGAGGCGGGCGCCAACATCATCATTGTGCAGATACAGGGCGATGCAAACACGTCGACCAAGGAGAGCCTTGCCAAGCTCTCGGTCAAGGTCAGCAGCTATGACTGTGACCTTGCTGACGAGGCGGCCATCAAGCAGACGGTCGTAGACATCGTCGACCGAGACGGCCATGCCATCGACATCCTTGTCAACTGCGCCGGTGTGAGCGGTCACAAGCCCATCCTCGAGGTCGACGACGCTTTCCGTCACAAGGTTTTCAACATCAACATGAACGCCAATTATGTCATGACCCAGGAGGTCGGTCGCCGCATGATCGCTCGAGGTCAAGGTGGGAAGATTCTCAATGTGTCCTCGTTGGCGGGGATTGTGGCGACACAAAACATTTCAGCTTACGCTGGGACTAAGGGGGCTGTCAACCAGTTCACCTCCGCCTTCGCCAATGAGTGGGCACAGTATGGCATTACGGTGAATTGTCTATGTCCGGGGTAGGTCATCATTCTTGCACAGGCAAGCCGAAGAATGAGCCTTGCTACCCATATGTGTAACCTATGCTGATGGTTATGTCCGTGACCTAGATATGTGCTTACACCTCTGACCCGCGGCTACTTCGAAAATGAAGCTGGCTTTAAGGAATACATCATGTCGCGCACTCCGATGGGGAGATGGGGCCTACCGGAGGACTTTAAGGGAATCACCCTTTTCTTCTGCAGTCCCGCGTCGGATTACATTACAGGCGTGAGGATGCCGATCGATGGCGGCTTTCATGGAAGATGAGCTTTCAATCGAGAATGTATTTCTGGATCATGGCACCTCGATCGTCCATAGATGCACTAATTCGACTACGAGAGCTACTAGTCTTTCCTAGCCTGTGTTATATCCAATACCTTTGCCAGTGCTTCATCCCTCTGTCGTAGGTCGTCCGGTCCAAGGCGGCCATAGGCCTCCTGGACCTCATCGCACAACTTGGTAGCCCATCTGTCGGCTTCATTGCCGTCAGAGCCCGCCTTTGGCATGTCAAGTTTGCCGATGTCGTCCCAGCAAGCCTGTATGGTGCTGCCAATCTTGTCGAAGAACCCCGTGAGCCCCTGCTGCCCTCCGCCGGCATGATAACTCCAGAAAGGGCCTCGCACAGCCCACCGAGGTCCGATGCTCTGTTCCACAATCTTGTCAATATCTTGAGGACTGCAGACACCCCTTTGCGCCAAGTATGCCGCTTCCTTGAACATTGCAAAGGAGAGTCTGTTGGCGATAAAGCCAGTAACCTCTTCCTTCACGACGATCGGTGTACGACCTAGTGCCTTCCAGTACTCTATGGTCCGCTTGATAATGGGGGACTGCTCAGCAGGCCCGGCTTCTGGAGATGGAACGATTTCCAGTAACGGCATCACATGCGGTGGGTTGAATGGGTGCAGGACGATAAGGCGGGTTCTGTCCTGCATACGCGCCATCTGGACAGACGCAGGAATGCCTGACGTGCTGGACCAGAAGAGCGCGTGGGCCGGGGCAAGAGGCTCGATCTTGGCCCAGAGGTCTTGCTTGAATGCAACATCCTCAGGCCCCTGCTCTTGGATGACATCGGCTCCCTGTACCGCCTCCGCTAGACTTGGCGCGATTATTATGCGGCCAGCCGCGCGCAAAGATGTAACATCTGATTCTGCAGCTCGGGATCCCTCGCCCGACTTGCCAGTAGGGCTAGCGGGCCATGTCGAGGTAAGATAGCCTACAGCGGGGTCAGATTGCTCCGGACAACCTTGGTGACACACATACTTACCTGGCAGGGTCTTCTGAACGTAGTCTTCCAAGTCCGGCCGCGGGTCGTAGATGGTGAGCTTCACTGTGGACCCGGTCTTGCGTGACAGGTGGAGCGCTGCGAAAGACAGGCCGATGGTGCCGGTGCCGATTAGCGTGACGTTGAGAACACCCTTCTCGAGATTTGCCAAGGGATCCATGGTGGGTTGCTGAGTGTGAGCCAAGTTCGTGCTGAGTCTAGGTAGTCCGATCTCACTAGAGGTCGGTCAGTCAGTAGTGTGACATAAGTACAAAGCAAGGTGATATCGCTATATCGAGTCTAGTCTCCACAAACCTCGGCTCGGTGCCGCGACATTGCCGTCGACATCCAGCCGGCGCCGATTCGCAGGTCCGATTACGCACGACAAGAAAGCCACCAGCCCGCGTTTACTCATGCTCCGGATCGCAACAAAGCCGGTTGCGACAAATCGGGTAGTGAACTCGACAGCCATCAGCAAGAGTGACCATGGCGGACTTCTCCCACCTTGCACAACCCGCCCAAGAATGGCTTGCCTACGCAGCTGAGAACCCCGCCGTTCCTCCACCAGCAGGGCTAACACTCGAAGAGGCGCGAGATGCTTTCAATAGGAAACGTGAGATTCAAATGCGAGAGTTCTACGGCCCTAATCCAGGTGAGTTGGCAACACAACCCTGTTCGAATGTCTGGATATACGTATTCTGAACCTAGATGCCCAGACGACGTCATTGTGAAGGAGGTCTCGATTCCTGGGCACGACGGTTCTACAATTCAGGGGCGTCTGTACATGCCCAAAGAGCAACAAGAAACCCACAAACTTCCACTTTTCGTTCATCTGCATTCAGGCGGATGGCATCTCGGGACACTCGACACTGAAGACCCCTTTCTAGCACACTTCTGCTCCTTATTTTCACGACGCCCTGGATCATCTGGCTTAGCGATATTCAATATTAACTATCGACATACCCCAGAACATTGCTTTCCCACTCAAGGAAATGATGTGGTTGCTGGGCTACAGTATATCACTTCGGGTCTTTCAGACATCTGTGGGAACCGCATCGACACTGATCAAGTCGTTATCAGTGGAACCTCCGCTGGTGCTCATCTAGCCATTGGTGCCACTCTGCGCGCCTTGGACTCCACGAATGGAGCTTCGAGCGGAGAGAAGCCTCATTTCAAGCCCAAGGGTCTGATCTTGACGTGTCCACCGACAGTGCATATGAATTGTTTCCCATATCATCTCATGCGCAATGAGGAGATCCAGTCATACATACAGAATGCGGAAGCTCCGCTCTTACCAACAAGTCGCTGCCGCACGTTCTGGGACCTGTACGTACCGAAGAGAAATGAGGCTGGTGGAGTAGACGCGGAAACATCGGCAGAGATCTCGCCTCTGTTAGCATCGAACGACAAGTTCGACGCCAAGGCATGGCCGCCAACGTCGTCTCATGTGGCAGGCATGGATTGCCTGAGGGACGAAGGACTTTTGTTTGAAGCCAAGCTCAGGGATCTGGGCATCGAAACAAGGCTACAAACCTGGCCAGGTCTACCCCACGCCTTCAATATGCTGCCGCAATTGGAGGCCAGCAAGAAGTGGAGGGAAGCAATCGCGGACGATTTGGTCTGGCTACTTAGTCACAAGTGACGAACATTATCCTGCATGAACATAGATGAATCTATTAATACAGAAAGTTGCTCAGTTCCTCTCCATCTAGAAGCACGTTCAAGTCTGTTTCTGGACTCCAAGCTCCTAGATCGCCCAAATCCAGTGGCAGATCCAGCTGAAAGGGACACAGATCATTCACGAAAGTCGTGGTAGGATCTAACATCGATTGGCCAGGGACGTGAAGACTGGATATAGGTTGCGAGAGGTTTGCTCCATGTGTTGTTTCGGGATGGCCGTAGGACTGGCTATCACAGCTCTCTGGTGGCGTCACTGTGATGCTTGCCATGAAGGGTTGATGCACACCATGTGACGCTGGGCCACGCAAGCCTTGGTGATTTGTTGACTCCGCCGCACTTTGTGTGTCTAGCTGCTCTTCCGAGACACCTGCCCGTCTAGCACTGCGTTGCTCTGGACGGCTCACAGCAAGATCGGCTGACTTATCGGCAGTTCTACCGTTCGTCTCGTTCCACGCGGCCGAATGCGATAGTTGGTATCTTGCTTTTGAGAACAAGGAATAGATCATATCCGCAGCCCAGAACGACCTCCGCAACTCGTCCATAACGACCAGGCATATGTCAAGTTGGTGCCGGGCCAAAGTTTTGGTGAGTGTCTCGCTTGACACGGACTGGAACAGATGGATCTGCAAGGCTGGAATGATTGCCGACACCCTGAATGCGTCAATGTTAGCTTCTGGAGAAGTGAGGATTGACGCCCACGTAAAATGACTGACATCATGGGCTGGCAGATGCCAATCATGTTTGATGCTATGATCTTGTTTAGAACGCTGTTGATGTTGCTGGCAGCACTATTTGCTTTCTGCAAAGCCCGTGCTCGCCAGACCTTGTCTGTTTCGTCCGCAGCATCGTTCGCATTCTTCTCCAGGTATGGCCTAAATAATGCTATCACACATGCTCTAGCACTTTAGTCAGAGAATGGCAGATAGCGGTTAGGATAACCAAGACCTACTCGTAGTAGACGTGAAGATGATACAGATGGACTAGTGCAGTTTGGTTATCACCGCACAAGTCCTCTGTAGGAAAGTCGGTACGACACCGCAAAAGCTCACTGAGGCTCTGGTTCAGAGCATCAGCCATTGTTGAGGACTGTAGAGTCTTGGGCTTGTAATGGATTTTGAGGATCCTTCCCAAAGCGAATGTTGCGTCCATCAACGAGGCCCAAATTTTGCCGAGGAGCTTCTTATCGGTGTCCGGAAAATACTTCCTCGCTGCTTCGTTAGATGCTCCCAGCCAGAGCGCTTCGAAGTTGTCGGTGTTCGGCATTGGTGTGTCACAATCGGACAGGTCAATTCGAGCCGGCCGGCCAACGCCGAAAGAAAGCCAAGTATCTCGGAAGTAGCACATCCACCAGATGAAGCGCCAGAGACGACAATGATCATGCGAGAATGATGACGTCCGTTTGCTTGATCGATTCAGAGTCCTCGTTCCTTCTAAGGATAGACTGCGATGAAGTCCGATGGTCTGTCCCAGGCTGATCGCGATGCCTATCCAGTGCCATGAGCCATTTCGATCCTCTGCATCGACATACCAAAAAGCGAGGAGAATAACGGATTGAATCAGTGGTATCTTGTCCTTCTCATAGTCTGCATCGTAAAGAGCCTATACGCCATTATGTCAGTCATCATTTACGAATACTCAGACGTCAAACTCACCTTAGCCCGCCGATATAAAGCTTGCTTCATCAACTTTCGTGAACCATATCCCGCCTCATGTATGAGGTCATCGTCAAGGAACTGGACCTCAACATCAGCACTTTTCTCGCTTTAGGGCGTTATGGTCAGCACGAACGTTCGTAGCGGCAAAGAAGATGCTCCAAAGTAGAAGTAGGTTGATCTTGACAGCCCCTCCGGTCTCGTATTCATTGATAAACTTTCCTGCGTCGATTATTGGAAGGCCCGGGTGTACGTGATGAAAATATGAACGGAGCAGTCCTTCTCGTACCCGCTCGGTTGGTAAGGTGAAACATCCTCTTGCTTGGAGGGCTGAGATATCTTCTGAGCACAAAGAACTTGTTGCTGCAGCACGTGGAACGATGAAGTGGTTTGCCGATGATACACGGTCTGGTCTGCAGATATCGACCACCAATTTCAAGCCTTGTTGGTCGCCTTTTTGTTGTTAGCCGAGTAACTACACCTTACTCGGAGGATCTAGTGCCATGTCATACCTGCATAGATGACAGCTGGCTCGTCGTATTCGCTATCCTCGTCCCTCTCGTCATCCAACATAGCACAGTATCCTGTCCCACCACTCTGTTGATCACCTGCTGTCGAGTGCGGCTGTGCTCGCGGTGACTTTGGCCGTCCGATATTCGAAATGCTTTGGGCCGTTACCCTGTCCCGAGCCTCTTGCGGCAGCGGTTCTGATATCGAGAAGGACGGTTCATTTGCCTCGGACGGTTGAGTGGAGCTGTCAGGGTAGAAAACACTCAATACATTGCCAGTCGGACTGTGTTGAGGCGAAATCGTCACTCTAGTTCGTGGCGAAGGCGTCGCACCATGAATGGATCTGCTTCCAGGCCCCGAAAGTGTCGTGGATGCTCCCGTGGCTTTGCCCTCTGCCAGAAGCTTCGCTATCCTGTCACTCGCAAAGGATTTGAGATCAGTAACGAAGAAGGAGTAGCAGGCTCGAAGTAACAAACCTATGCTGGCCTTGACCACGGCCACGAGCAATGATTTGGCACTCCGCATTATCTTGTATGCAGTTCACACACGGTGGACCCGTCTGTATGACGTTGCACCGCACTTTTCTCTGGTGGCATTGCTGGCAAGCAATCGCTGCACGTTTGCGACCCCGGCGGCGAAGGACAGCAGGCTGACCATGGGTGTTTTGCATCATCTTGAGGCTCTGAAAGTCGGCCGCTCTGCATATGGAAGCAACGTGTTGGGATCAAAGAGGATCAAAAGACTTCAATCCTGCCATGCAGTAGCTATCTCTTTCGTCTTTCGTCCCACAGGCTTGGATTCGAGTCCCCCTGCTTCCCCAGCTTACCAAGTGCGGGGAATACTTGGCTTGGAGCACGCATGCGGGGTCAGCAGAACGAGATGTGCACCCACAGTCCCAGTTCTTATCCAAGCCGGTCCAATGAGAGTCCAGTTCCAGCCGAGGCCGACGAACCGAGGCCGCAACCTTCCCATCAAGACAACATTGAGGTTAGGACAAGGAGATTCGGGGAACGAACGGATGGCTTCGGTCCTCCAGAATGGGTTCTGGGCCCTTATGGTCAATAAATACATCATGTGAACTGGCGTGGCCAGGGGTGTGGCCGACACGATGACAACACGCTCTAGCCCTTCTGTCACCAACCCTTAGCGCACCGCTCCCAGCAAATTCGTTCTGATGGCCGAAAGTCAAGAATTACCTCCTAGCTCTCTAGGGCCCGATCTGGAAGCCTGCAACGGCTCTGATGCCCCCCACGAAAACGACTGGTACAATCAGGACTTCGGAGACTACTCTATTTCTGAGCAACCGGCATTCTCCAAGAGGCCGATTCGCATGGTATGCGTTGGAGCCGGAGCGACTGGTCTGCAGCTGGCGTACAAGACGGAACGTTTGCTCGAAAAAGTAACACTCCAGATCTACGAGAAGAATGACGAGATTGGAGGCACATGGTTGGAAAATCGGTACCCGGGCTGTACCTGCGACATTCCCAGCCACAGCTAGTCCGTAAACACCATATAATACCTTTGTTAGTGTACTTTGAACTAATAGTGTTCATGTCTTAGCCAGTTTCCATGGGCAAGGAACCCAAATTGGTCACGATACTACGCAAGTAGCCCCGAGATCTGGCGATACTTCAAAGACATCCATGACAAATTCGACCTTGGAAGATACATAAAGCTACGCCACCGTGTCGAATCTGCTCGATGGGACGATGAACAAGGCCTCTGGATGTTATCCGTCGCCTCGCCCGATGGGATCATCGAGGATCAGTGCGAGGTGTTGGTGAATGGGACAGGCGTTCTCAAGTAAGGTTATCGCCCGAAAGACGCGATTTCAAGGTACTGACACCGGTTTATAGCAAGTGGAGATACCCAAATATCCCTGGTCTTGACAAGTTCCAGGGCAAATTAATGCACACTGCGAATTGGGATGACAGTTACGACTTGACAGGGAAGACTGTGGCAGTCATTGGAGGCGGTTCATCCGCCGTTCAAGTCATCCCTTCCATCCAACCGAGTAAG
The DNA here is from genome assembly GCA_018873225.1 of [Phialemoniopsis] sp. UDSM-2020. NCBI lineage: Eukaryota > Fungi > Ascomycota > Sordariomycetes > Thyridiales > Thyridiaceae > Thyridium > [Phialemoniopsis] sp. UDSM-2020. The sequence continues at coordinate 3,910,463 of JAEILZ010000007.1, forward strand.
CCTATAGACCTCCAGGTCTAATGTCAAGCATTCTTAGCTAATTACTTCTGTAGCTGTGAAGAAACTCATTCCCTTTCTAAGATCCCCGGTGTGGATCACCATGGGCTTCGGTGTCAAGTATGCGGGCCCAGGGGGCACGAATTTCGATTGTAAGCAGTCTAATCTTTCTTACATGACCATATCAAAATTGTTTGACAGTGAGGCTGATATTATGTAGACTCTGAGGAGCAAAAGAAGAAATTCAGAGAGAACCCGGAGCTCTACGACAAATACTGTCGAGACCTCGACGGCGAGCTGAACAAAAGATTCACTCTAGTAAGTGTCGACACTTAATTCATTGCTATCAAAGCTAGTGCTCACCCGACGTGCATAGAATCATCTCAACAGCAAAGATCAGAGAGTATCTCGGCAACTCCTCACTGAGAAGATGGGAGAACAGCTTGAGCATAACACAAAACTCACAAACCATCTGGTTCCCAACTTCGCCCTTGGCTGTCGGCGTATGACTCCTGGATCTGGCTATCTCAAGAGCCTCGTACAGGAAAATGTGGAAGTGGTGACTACAGATGCAGTGCGGTTCACCGAAAATGCCATTGTCGATGCGACCGGAGCGGAACACACGATTGATGTTATCATTTGTGCAACTGGGTTCGACACCACCTTCTCGACACCCTTTGAGTGCATTGGTCAGAACGGGCAATCTCTGAGGGAGAAGTTTGGAGATGCGCCCCGGGGCTACCTGTCTATCATGGTGGACGAGTTTCCAAACATGTTCTGTAAGCTGATCCTTCTTACTATCATGTCCGTGTCAAATGGACGCATATCTAACAAAGTTGAACAGTGTTTATAGGTCCGAACGGGCCTGCGAGTCACTCGTCTTTACTCCCGATCCTCGAGTGGCATACTCGTTACCTGTTTCAGATGATCGAGAAGATGCAACGCGAGAATATCAAGGCACTCACACCCAAGAAAGAGTGTATCCACGACTTCTATCAACATACACACACACTTATGAAGAGGTTGGTCTGGTCCTCGGCTTGCAGGTCATGGTTCAAGAATGGAAAGAAGCATGGACCAGTCACTGCGATCTGGCCAGGGAGCAGACTGCATTACTTCGAGGCTTTGAAGACTCCTCGGTACGAAGACTTTGAGATATCGTATCGTTCAAAGAATCGATATCAGTACATGGGGAACGGCTACACAGAGGAGGAGATGAAGGAGGATGGTAATGCGGTCTGGTACTTTGACGACCCATTTTGTCAAGTATAGAAAGTAGCATAGATTCCAAATGTGTTGCTCTAGATATATTCGTTTGGTAACTGTGTACATCCCAGTGATAAGCATCATTAAAACCTGCTCATTCTTATTTTGGGGATTCACGTAAGAAGTTGTACTGAGCGAAGAAACCAGACTCATATTGCAAACATCTGGCCGTGTGGATTCGAGATGAGCCAGGAATAGAATGACCTAAAATGGTTTCAAAATGGACACAGGGGGATGCGGAAGGTCATGGAAATCAGGTATGGTAAAGTGCACCTTCAGAGCCCGCGGTTCGGTATTCGGGTTCGGCTGATGGTGGGAATGTCTCAACGCTGACCACCCACATTCGTCCCGCCCCTGTGCGTGGTTACTAAGTGCCCCGGAGTGTCTAACGTGCATAAAATAGTTCTGCTAATTCCTCGAGTTCATTAGTGGTTGCAAATCCAAGCTAGCCAAATCCTTGATTCACTCCACAGCAAGTTACCATCATGTCCGAAGTTTCAATCACAGAGACCGAGTTGGGCAACCTTGAGGGCAAGGTTGCCATAGTCACAGGTATGCGTTCCATCATACATCTCCGCATCAGACGGGGAGCTAACAAGGCTGGACGTGCTGGTGGTGCAAGCGGGATCGGGAAGGCCATAGTTGAGTTGATTGCACGAAAGGGTGGCATCGTAGCTTCTGGCGACCTGGACGTCCCATCAGGTCAAGCCCTCGAAGCATCTTTAAAAGACGAAGGCCTGTAAGTGAGACCACCATGGAGTAGGAGTAACATGTTTCAGCATCACTTGACTTACACTGTTTAGTAACGTCACTTTCTTCAAGACAAATGTAGCAAGTTGGACGGAGCAGCAAACCTTGTTTTCCGAAGTCAAGAAGACTCATGGACGGATCGATCTAGTCTTTGCCAATGCAGGCATTGGTGACAATAACTTAACTTTCAAGGATGTGCCGGATGCAGATGGAGGTCTTACACCACCAGACTTGAGCGTGATCGACGTCAATGTCAATGGTGTCATCTTTAGTAAGTACCTCCCCTCCGAACCTGGAATTCAAACTGAGAAGTGTTGCAGCGTCCAAGCTGGCTCTCTACCACATGAGGCAGAATGAGCCACCCGGCGGAGGTCTTGTCCTCACTGGCTCGACGTCGTCCTACAACGAACGGCCGAACCTGCCGCTGTACTCCATGGCGAAGCATGGTGTCATCGGTCTAATGCGAGCACTACGGCACAATGCACCTGCTGATGGCATCAACGTCGGAGCCATCGCCCCAGGTGGAACCGAGACGAGCCTCTTCACCCCCGAGGCGGCCAATGCCTTCAGAAGCCAAGGTATCCCTGTGAACAAGGCATCCACAGTAGCACTAGCTGCCGTCTACATTGCGAACAACCCCAAGACCAATGGCAATGGTTTGACCATCATAGGAGACAAGTTCACCGAGGTAGAGGACAGTGTTCTGTCGACACAGCGCTTGTGGTATGGAGAATATAACACCGACATGGCACAGCGTGCTGCAAGCGTCAGACTAGATGTCTTGGGAAGAAATTAGACCTCAGTAGTCAACTTGTACTCTAGATTTGAACAGGTATCAAGGTTCAGTCATCCTTCATCCATCCAGTTCCGTCATTCACCTCATCATCCCCGTCTATGGTCTCAGAGGGCATCGGTGCTCCCCAGACCACTCCGTTTGACTCGAGATATTTATCCCACGCCGCACACAACTCATTGTACTTTTGCAGCTCCTTCTCTCTCAAGTCATACACCTCGCCGGGGTCAGTTTTGAGGTTGTACAGCTGCCATTTTCCTGGTCCGAAGGGAGGCGGGACAAAAGTGATCTTCCAATCGCCTATGCGCATCCCAGCTCGGCCATGCAACTGTCAGAGAGATTAGCACGGTCCTGAGTGCATGTAGATGGCTCTTGAGTAACGTCGACTAACCTCCCACCCTAGGGGCTCGTCGTCAGCATGACAAAGCTCGCCTTTCTCAAACATCCCTCTCCATGTCTTGCCCTTCATTCCCACAACCTCGCGATCTCGGAAATTGCCTGCCTGGGCCCCGGCTGGTACGGGATGTTGTATGCCGGCTAGATCAAGGACGGTGGCTGCGATGTCCATCACGTTGGTTTGCTGCTCAATGACCTTTCCCTGTGAGCAAGATTGGTGTGCCTCGTGGAATGGAGGGTAACGGATGATGAAGGGCACACGAATGCCACCTTGTGTGGAGAATGACTTCATGAGGCGCGAAGGTGCTGTCGATGCTTGTGCCCAGAATGGACCGTACCAGACAAAGCTGTAAAGTTAGCAACAATTTACAACTCTAAGATCTCGCTAATACTCACCTATTCGGTTCTCCAATGTTCTTTCCGAGGGATATCATGTCAGTTCGTAACTTCATCTGAACGGCTCAAGGGGGGAACTCACCTCAAGACTGTTGTCATAGTAGTCATTGATAATTTGCATCAATCTGAGAGAAGTTGTCGTTAGTGAGAGCAAGTCAAAGATCGACGAGAAAACCATACTTGGTCCCCATGTGAGGCATGGCTTCATATGCGCTGCCTTCAGCACCGTTGTCTTTGATGTGGTGTTAGTTATTGACTTCTCAACTCTGTGACAGGTGACGAGTATGGAATCATACCAGAAAGAAACATAACCACCTAAGCTTCTGTCAGTCGATTACGTTTTCAGAACATGCAAACGGATCTGCCCTTCAAACTTACGGTGTTATCAGCCACCCCCATCTTCTCCAGCCCAGACATGGCTTTTCCAACAGCCTCGTCTATGTGCTCCACCATGGCGGCGTACGTTTCCATCGCCCTGATGCTCTTCTGCCTCTGCACCTCACTCATTTCCTCCCACTCTGGTATCTTCAAAGGGTTCATCACAGGGTGTGGTGTCACATCCCTGGGGATCAGTCCCATCTCTTCAAGTCTGGCGAGGCGGTTGAGGCGCAGAGCAGCAGGGCCGGCTTCGTACATGCCACGGTACTTGTCTCTTAGCCTCTTGGGCGCTTGGAGCGGCCAATGTGGTGCGGTGAACGTTAAACAGGAGAAGAATGGCTTGTCGTCAGCTTTGGCCTCACTTATGTAGTCCAGTAGCTGATCGCTGAAGCTGTCGGTTGAAAAGAACCCATTTGGGCTGTATGGGAAATTGGCTGGTCTAGGAGGTAAATTAGATATGTCCGAACTGAGCCTGACTGAAGATACTTGTGTGCGTATGGGAATAATAAACTGCTTACACGTCTGTTGGCATGCCTTCTTTGTTGTACATCCCTTTCTTGTGGGCGACAGCTGGTGCCCAGGTCTCGTAGGTTTGAAGAGCTGCTGCCTTGGCAACCTCGGCTTCTGTCGCGCCTGACGTGTCTCCATACTGCGGTTCATAGGCGTAGTGGTTGTGACAGCCCGATAGCATGGTGAACGAGCGGTCAAAGCCTCGTCTAGTACAACACAGGGGCGCATGTCAGCACTGGGCATCATCCCAGATATAACGTGGGGCGTTGGACAAGGTAACGAATCTGGAAGACATACGAATGCGGCGCGAGCTCTGGCTTGAGTCCCAGATGCCTGTAATTGACTTAGTATTATTTATTTCTTCTGATCCGCGTGGAATCACAAGACCATCGACTTACCATTTCCCTGATAGTATCGTTCGATACCCATTGTCCTGGAGTATTTCAGGCAGAGCAGCTATCTTGAAGTTCAAATGGCCCCTGGATATCGCAATTAGCATGTCAGTGCCTTGGCTCATGCGACAAGAAGCTTTCACAACCCCTTGAGGTCCAACTTACTCGTAACCGGGCTTGTTATCATACATCCCAGCACCCAACTTCGACTTCCATTCCACCATGGCTCCTAGTCCAGCAACATGATTGTCTGTTCCCGAGAAGAGCATAGCCCGGGTTGGCGAACAAGCGGCAGCAGAATGAACTATATCATCCATCAGAAAGCGAACATCGCTAACAACAGATCCTTTGAAACGTACAGCCGGTCATACGGCAGCCCTCAGCCGCCAACTTGTCCAGGTGTGGCTGCGAGAAGAGTTAGTTGGCGCCTATCTAGAAGAAAATCCTCTCGTTCAAACCCACAGTTTGTATCTCTGAGCCGAAACATCCTAGGTCCGAGAAGCCAAGATCTATCAAACGCACTTAGTGTCCTGATCGACTGCAATCTCTTCTTGGGTGGGAATTGTCACTGACCATCTGCGACGATGATCACAAAGTTGGGCCTCGCTCGTTGTGCCATTTTGTATGTCGGTTGATCTGCTGTGACCAAAGTTCATCGATTCAGGGGTACGATCCCGGGAGACGTCGTTGTGAAGAGGATGAGCTTCTGGTTTTACCGGACCTGGTCTGGGTCCATCAGCTCCCCGGCATCGGATATCGATGGAGGGACTGCTAGCGCCGCCGGCCGTCGCCGTGCGTAGAGTTGGCGGGTTTCCGGCGGTGACTTCAGGTCGGGTATCGAGTCTTGGACGAAAGGTTATCCCACTGTCTTTTCTTTTCCTTAAATTATCATAACATTTTCTGAAACCGCTAACTGCCGCGTCTGATCTCTACTTCCCTGCATACAGTGGTAATTTCGCGTCGAGTGTGACTAGGAAGTTGTTGATGATGGCGGCTATTGAAATTCAATCGCCGATCCATAGCCGAGACATCACACGCCAAGCTCCGAAAAGTTCTGTTGCTCCATCATAACTCATGGCCTGGCAAGGCTAAGTCTTCTAGTAACCCACCGTTCGTACGCTAATTTCGAGACCAGGCAACACACTACACTCTGGGGGAAACGAGGGGAGAATGGGTGCATGAGGCAACCCCAGATTTCATGTTCCGTGAGAAGATTCGGGTCCAGTCGGCTTCTCGTCCCACAGCATCCCTGACACGCACAGGTCTACAAATACCCAGAGGGCGATCGCCGAAGTTTTCATCCTGCAACACTCAACCACCTCTTCCATCATCTCTGTAACCCGAGACCACATCTTGTTCAAAATGGCTGGCGCAAAAGGCAACATTTTTGCGGTCAACAAGACCTTGCTCAAGAAGACCGTACCCAGAGTAAGCATCAATCTCGTGTCAGCCCAATAGTATGACACCACGATGCTAACAGTCCTCCTAGGCATGGCTAGCAATCATCGTCTTCAACTTCGGTGCCCTCCTTTTCGGCTTCGACACCGCCATGTTCGGCGCCCTCCAGGTGACTCCGTCATGGCTGGGAACCTTTGGCACCAAGAACGCCAAGGGGGCGTACGACATCACTGCGCTCCAACAGTCGCTCCTCAACTCTGTTCCCTGGATCGGCAAGATTGGCGGCGTCCTGCTTGCCGAGCCCATCAATGATCGCTTTGGTTACAAGACATCCATGGTTGTCGCCTGCGCCATACAAGTTATCGGCGTGATCGTCGAGAGTGAGCATGCCCAGCCATAACCACGTGAGCCTCACAGTACTAATTTCTTGCTAGTGGTTGGCACGAATTGGGGTGTGTTCTGCGCTGGTCGAACGATTGTCTACGCTGCCGTTGGCTGTAAGTCACAGGCACTCTGCTTTCCTCGCTGTGTAGATGGTCGAGCTCTGACAATCACGAAATAGATATCGAGAACGTCGTGCCCCTGTATATTGGCGAGATTGTGTATAGCCAGTCTCGAGGCTTCTTCATTGCTTGCTATTCGCTGGTCCTCGCGGCCGGCCAGATCTGGGCCAACGGCGCCATCCAGGGCATTTCGACCGATAAGACCAAGGCGGGATGGCTCATCACTTGTGGACAGCAGTTGATCCCAGTCATTCTCATTCTCGCAGGTGTACGTACTCCATCGTGCTGGGCATGATCATCCCTCATCTTTCCATTCTGCATCATGTTGCTCTGCTCCCACCGCTTGATCTGATGCTGAGACTTCTGCCCATTTGTAGATCAAATGGTGCCCGAGTTCCCCTCGATGGCTGCTGCAGAAAGGCAGACACGACGAAGCCTTGCGCGAGCTTGCAAGCGTCCGTACTGCCGAGGACAATCAGTCTGGATGGGTCGAGATGGAGATTCTTAGCATCCAGGAGGCCATCGAGGCCGAGAAAGAAGTCGTTGAGAACAGCTGGCTGGACCTGTTCAAGGGGACGAACCTTCGCCGTACCTGGGTAAGCTTCCCATACATTGTCCTACACAAAGAACTCAGGGGGGGTCAGATCTGTGCTAACCAGCTGGACATCTACAGATTGCCTCTTTGTCTTTCATTGCGAACCAATGGACTGGGAACCAATTTGTGACAGCCTATGCCCCAACGCTCTACGTCCTTCTCGGTCTCAAGTCCCAGGCTTTCACTTACACAATCATCAAGTCGGTCATCTCCCTTGTTGCCGTTCTGGCGGCGATGGTAATCGTGGACAAATTCGGTCGTCGCTTTATCATCATCTTCGGCTGCTTGATGCAATGCATCTTCCTTTACGTCCTTGCAGGTATGGGCATGGCCAAGAACCCAAGCACGGCCGAGTTGAACACGATGGTTGCGTCTATCCAGGTAAGCCACCCATGCCACCCCATGAAAATCAAACACTCACAGACGTAGCTCTTTATCTTCTTCTGCCGTGGGTCTGTTAATGCCATGGCATTCTTGATTGCCGCCGAGGTCTCTTCTTTGACTCTCAGAAAGAAGAGTAAGTCTCCACTCATGCTTCAGCGCCCGTCTCGAGATGATCTCTCGTACTAAACTGTCTACAGCTATGGCGATCGGTTGCGCCGTTGATGTCGTCGCGGCATTTGTGGTCACCTTCGTCACTCCCTACCTCATCAAGCCCGAGTACGCCAACCTCTCGTCCAAAGTCGGGTTCATCTTCGCTGGCTTCACAACCATCTACATGATCTGGGCCATCTTCTTCCTTCCCGAGCTCAAGAACAGGTCTCTGGAGGAGGTCGATGAGTTGTTCAACGCAAAGCTGTGGGCATGGCAATTCTCCAAGTACGAGACCAAGAGTCTGGCAGGTCGGGTGGCACAGCATGAAGAGGGCACCGAGAGCAAGGCACAGGCACTTCAAGAGGAGGTTGAGGTTCCTCCTGTTGAGGGACATGGCGACAAGCGTACTGTCTAGAGGAATCGTGCGAAATAGCAGCAGAGTGTTCTCGCTTCATGCTCTGTTCGCCAGCATGGCATCTAGCATTGATGCGAACCAGCAGACTCTCGTAAACATATATCTAGCTAAATTGAGTTGAGGATCACTCTACTCACTTGGAAATGCAAATCCGTTGATCGGAGTCGGTGCTTGGTCTTATGAGCGTTTACCCGACTTCACTAATGCACACAACAATGGAGGCGAAACGTAGTTCCCCAAAAGCGTCCGCGGGGCGTCTGGTCAGGTCATGCGTCGTCAGTTAGAGTCATGGAGCACACAAGTCCATCCCCGGCTATGTAGAACCTGGCACACTGAAATTGCCAATTGCCGATTGCCGTGGCCAATGCTGCAACCTATCAGATTAACCCACTGACTAAAGCTACAAGAGCGCTTTATTGACGCTGAATGAACTCGTGTCGGTATCCTTCGACATCACGACCACCTTTAGAACAAGCTTCCCAGCGTCGTCGCTCTTTCGACAAGCCATGGCAAATGCATCCTCTACGGACTCGAGTCCCTTGAAACTGTGCGAGACCAGACTCTTGAAGTCTGGGCCATCTGACTGAGTCATAGATAGCACCTCGATGGCGGTAGGATAAGCATTCGCGTAACGGAAGACTCCGCAAAGATCGACCTCTCGCAACGCAGCAGCCGATATGGGTAGGGTTTGTATAGGGGATCCCATGCCGAGTATCATGACCTTGCCACCGGGACGCGTTGCCTGCAAGCCATGTTAGCGAAAAGCGTCAAGCAGCAAAGACAGTCGGGGTGACTTACATAGATAGCTGCCTGAAGACACGAGGGCACGCCAGTGCACTCAAAGACTGCATCGAATTCGTGAATGGCCTTGCCCGATGCATCTTCAACGCTGCCATACTTTGCGGCACTCTCCCTCGCTATCCGAAGCTCGTCATCGATGTCTTTCCCTCTTGCCGTGCCAGCCAAGACACTCTTGTCTGCGAACCGATGCGCCACCGCAAAGTCCACGCGTCCAGCATCGACGTCGGTGATCACAACAGTACCCGCACCGTTGACCTTGCACATGGCTGCGACCAACAGACCGACAGCACCGGCACCAAGAACAAGAACTGAAGAGCCCTTCTGCAGAGCCGCCCTGTTTGTAGCATGCGTCGCCACGCTCAGGGGCTCGATGAGCGCGCCCAGGCTAGGTTGCATGTCGGACGGCAGCCGGTGGCACCACCGCGCGGGGTGGTTGATCCGGTCCTGCAGCGTACCCTGCGCGTGAGGATACGCCTTGGCGGAGCTGCGGAACTTCATCTCTTTGCAGATGTTGTATCTTCCCTCGTCACAGCGCGGACATGCCTGGCAGGGCACTCCGACCTCGAGTGCCACCGCATCGCCAACAGACAGGTTCTTGACGTCGTGCCCGACGGCTGTCACCACGCCGACAGACTCGTGGCCCAAAGTCAATGGCTCGCGGACTAGGATATCGCCGTTACGATAGTGTGTGTAGTAGTGCAGGTCAGAACCGCAGATGCCGGTGGCTTGGACAGCGACCTGTACTTCGTGCGCTTCGGGTGGGCTCAACGGGCGTGATTCCTGAAAGAACGTCAATGCCTAATAACGAGAGCCACGAGGTCGTAGAGACCTACAAGTTTGAGTTCCTTGAGCCCGTACAGGACGGAGGCCTGTGTGGTAGTAGGCATTTCGACTGCAGACATGGCGTTAAGGTTGAGCAGAGTATGTGAGTCAATGCTCGTGACCAAAAGAGGACAAAAATACGGGACAGAAGACACTTGCCTCCCTTATGCAATATACACAGATGACAAAAGTGTCGAGAAATTTCATTTGAAGCTGTAGGAATGACGGAGCGACATCGTCGGGCAATTGCCGGGCGGCCCATTAGCCGGCGTGTAGGTACCGATTTGCGGAGGCCATACGAGACCGTCAGGTCCTTCGTATTTCATACGACTCGGTAGACCACATCCTTTACACTTATTCTTGCACTGTTGGTGATTAAACAAAGTAATCACGAGAAGATGTCCTTGCCAAAACTCTTCGACCTTCAAGGGAAGACAGCTCTCGTCACGGGCGGCACGAGGGGTATCGGACAGGCCATGTGTTTGGCTTTGGCAGAAGCTGGTGCAGACATTCTCTTAGTACAGGTATGCCAAAGGAGCAAAAGGGTCAAATTCATGCCGATTGCATCTACGGTCTTGACTAACTATACGGAATAGCGAGACAGCTCCGTCACCTCGTCTACGCAAACATCGGTCGAGGCACTCGGTAGGAAGTGCTGCATCTACCAGGCAGACCTCACGCAACGAGAATCCATCGCACAGCTCGTCCCACAAATCACAAAAGATGGCCACCGCATCGACATCCTCATTAACTGCGCCGGCATTCAACGCCGACACCCGGCGCACGAGTTCCCCGACTCAGACTGGGACTCGGTGCTGCAGGTGAACCTCAACGCCGTCTTCACTCTGTGCCGCGACGTCGGCGCCCACATGCTGGCGCAGGAGCCCGATGCGTCAGGCCGTCGGGGCAGCATCATCAACGTCGCCAGCCTGCTGAGCTTCCAGGGTGGGATCACGGTGCCGGCCTACGCGGCGAGCAAGGGGGGCGTCGCGCAGCTGACCAAGGCGCTGAGCAACGAGTGGGCCGGCAAGGGCGTCGCCGTCAACGCCATCGCGCCGGGCTACATCGCTACGGAGATGAACACGGCGCTGATAGAGGACCAGGACCGGGCCGGGAGCATCCTTGCGCGCATCCCGGCGGGGAGATGGGGCCGGCCTGAGGACTTCATGGGTCCTGCGCTGTTCCTGGCCAGCCAGGCGAGCGGGTATGTTAGTGGTGAGATACTTGTGGTGGACGGTGGGTGGATGGGCAGATAGAGGACCGGGCCTTGCCTGCTCATGAACGTAATAGAACGGTACTGTGACTCTTGCATTTCTTGTGATTTGAAAGGTACATGCAGTTCGGTTGGGGCAGTTCCACGTTAAAGTCAATTGCCGGGCATACGCCGATAGCCGGCCCTAGAAATTAGTAGGTATCTAGCTCCAATCCTCGGCGAACGGGCATCGGAGGCGCGATCCATCTTCCCCACGCATGTTCATATACCGAGTTTTCGGCCCATCGCTGAGTGATTGTCTGTCTTGCAATTGCCGATCACCAAAACATGGGACCAAACCACAGAGACAGGCGAGTGTCCCGAGCATGTGTCGCGTGTCGGCAGAGAAAGACGAGATGCGATCTGTGAGTAGTGTCTGAATAATCTGAGTTGCCGCGGGGTCCTAACATGACTTGTTTGACAGGGATACGCATGGACAGCGCGGCCAGCCACCGTGCCGGAGATGTTTTGAAGCCGAGGAAGAATGTGTCCTGGCCACGTCGAGGCGTGGCGGCCGTCGGGTCAGGGGCGTGCTGTCTTCCTCCCAGACGGCGGATAGCAGTGCACAGTCAACGCCTAGACAAGGTGCAACTCGTGCGTCGGCTCAACATCTCGCGGCCGGGTATCGCGCCAATGAGATTCAAGTCAGACCGGCAAACGAAGTTGCTTCTGTAGAGCTGGGAGACTGGTCTTTTCCGGAACCCACCACAGAATGGCGTACGGGGCCGGCCAAGGCGCATGATAACGACGCTGAGCTGGGCGAAAGCTCACATGAGCTTGAAGGCCACATTACATCAACTGACCTCCTGAACCCGTCAGACGCTCTCGACCTCCTGGCGCAAGTGGCTGACCTTGATCCGGGAGGGCGTGAAGGGCAAACACTGAGCCGAGACCCAGGGAACCGTGCTCCTTTCCTGGGACATGGCAGTGCTTCAACATCCTACTATCCTCCTATAGCGGATGGATCAGTAACTCTACAAGATATTTCAGTATTGCTCAGACAGTCAGTTGCAACCCATCACAGCGCTTACGAGAGCCCTTGCTAATTACTACCTATCGCTATATCAGCTACCATGAGAGCTTCCACCCTTACTTCCCCATAGCCCACAAGAACATCTTTGACGGTGGTGATATTTCACAATGGGTCAACAAGGAGGAGCACTTGTTGACGGCCGTCTTGACCGTTGCCTCCAAGGACGACAAGCGGTGGGCTCGTGCTCACGAGGCTTGCTCCCGGCATATGGAGAGTCTGATCTCGAAGCTCATATATACCGGCTCCAGTAACGTCGGGGCTGTGGAGAGCCTACTGATCCTGGCGGAGTGGGCGCCGCAGCCTCCTCAAGAAAATGCAGTCATAGGATGTGGTAAGGAGGACCAGGGTGCGTGGATGTTGGTTGGTGTGGCTATCCGGCTGGGCTACTTGCAAAGACTCGAGCAGACCGGTCTGTTTCCTGGAAAGACTCCTCAGTCTGATCTCTTCAGCCGACAGCGTATAGCCTGGGTAGGCAAGTATCTCGCATCTCCTCCTACACACTTATCACCTACTGACAAGAGTGTCAAGCTTGCTATATGAGCGATCGCCAAGTGTCAATCCGGCTCGGCAAGGGATTCTGGTCCCGAGGCCCGGGCCCTTCGACCAACTTTGGCGCCGCCGACTTTCCGTCTTTACAGGCACAAAAGATTGGATCGGATGACCTGGCATTGTTGTTCCAGGCACATCTCGAGTTGACACAGCTCTTCAACAATGCGCACGACATACTATACTCGTCGACAAGCCATCGAGAGCAGCTCTACATTGGTGGCGAGTATGTTCGGTATATTGTGAGTTTCACTGGGAGACTGCTTTCCACGTCTTTGGGCTCACTATTTGCCAGGATGATTTTACCTCGTCGTTACGAAGATGGAAGCTGTCATGGTCAAGTTTCAGCTGTAAGTCGCTATGGCTCAAGGGCTCAACAATAACAGGAAGTCTAACATGTTGATACCAGCTACGCCGCACGTAAAGGCCTCTCTGATGCTGTCGTATGACTATCTCCGTCTGTACATCAACGCGTTCGCATTTCAAGCGAACTTGAACAGAGCCATGGCGAGAGGGCGGCAGGGAACGGGTGATGCAGCGCCTATCGCAGGACCGTTGTTCTCAGACATTGCTGCAGCACCAGATGCTCGCTTCATCTACGAGTCGATCGATGCGGCCAATTCGTTGCTTAGCACGCTCAACAGCTTCATCGACCCGGTCAAGGGTCTGAGGTACATGCCGCTAAAGTACTATCTATACGTCATATACGCTGCAGTGTTCCTGTTCAAGGTAGGACTGGCTAGCCTGTACCCAGGTCTGTGAGACTGAGGCGCTAACAGGATCCCAGGCACGTCTGGCGGGGGCCATCAATGCATCGGAGACGACGGGGATCCGGCGAGCCATCCAGGGAACTATTGCCCGCCTGCTCAAAACATCGGATGACCCGCAGAGTCTCGGCCATCGCTATGCCAGATCTCTCCGATTGCTGTGGCGGAAACCAGTAGGCAAGCGGCAGAAGAAGGACGCGCAAGCGCCGGAAGCCGGTCAGAATGCGCCGGCAGTCCCCGCAGGGGTGGCCGAGACGGAGATGGCTGCTCTGGGAGAAGGCCAATTGGACCCGAGGCCAGCGGAGTTGGATAATCTCAATGGGTTCTCGTGGAGGGACCTGGGGTCACTGGGTCAATACATTGCCAACGACACGACGCTCAGCATGACGGACGGCGCTTTCACCAGCCCGGACTTTGATTCGGAGCCGGGCAGCGCCGGGTTTGACAGCTGGGCGGTCGAGTTCTGGCACGGGGACATATGGCCTGGGAATGACGTGTACTTCTAGTGTACTGGAAGGCGAGAAAAGACGGTTCGCGTTGAGAAGATATCTGGGTATTTGGCGCGCGGTGGATGGTGTGTAGAGTACGTGGGTGTGTGTGCCACGGGAACGGCGGCGGCGCCTGTAGAGGTGGACGGGTGGATAATTGGATGATAAAGAAGGCAAAAGAGCCTATGGCAGATGTGGAATTCGTCTACCGATTATGCAATCCCGCGACCATTTCTTGCAATTGGGGGCTGTCAATTGAACTCTCCACGTTTGGGCCGCAGGATTTGGCGTTTCTTGGACCTCATCGATCCGTCGTAACCTTGGAACATGAACCCACTCTGGCATCTTATTCTCTCAAACCAACCCAACCTTCCTGCTCACTCGACTGTGGAGGGAGGCTATTATTTAGGGTCGAAAAAGATAGCACAGAAAGAAGACCATCTGGGTGTGGGATTCGAGTGAGCCAGAAAGGGAGGCCTACAAATTCTCTTGCGCTCCCCTCCCATACCCTTCCCTCCCTCCCCTTGACTTGATCTAATTAAATACCCGAATTTCGCCCATCTTGTCGCGTTCTTATCACTAGGCGCGTGACCCTCTTCCAATGTTCTTTGGTGTTGACATCACCACGCAAAGACTTGCTGGACTTCAATTCTTACCTTCCCCGCCCTCTTTTTGGAGAAGCATTCGATCCTGCTTGTCTCCCTCCTCCGCTGTCAATCAGTCCTGCCCTGCCGGACCGGGGCCGTTGTTTTGTCTTACTCTCGAGTTTGAAGAAGCTCTTTCCTCCAAGACATTTCGAGATCCGGACTGGGTCTTCTTCTCCTTGCCATATCTTCTCCTCTTCTACGCTTGGTAAGTTTTCTTGAACTCATCCGCCATCACTTGCATCACGTCGGGTTTTACTGTCTTTTTGGACTTCTCATTCTCCCTTTTTTGGACTGTCCGCATCAAACACAAGCATTCAAGTCGATTCCATTCTCTCCGTCCACCCCACATTGTTACCTCGCTTCTTGCCCAGCTTGCGTCAAT
The DNA here is from genome assembly GCA_018873225.1 of [Phialemoniopsis] sp. UDSM-2020. NCBI lineage: Eukaryota > Fungi > Ascomycota > Sordariomycetes > Thyridiales > Thyridiaceae > Thyridium > [Phialemoniopsis] sp. UDSM-2020. The sequence continues at coordinate 3,925,524 of JAEILZ010000007.1, forward strand.
TCGCGACGCTACTTTACGCGACATTGCATTACTCGGTACATCTTTTTTAGATGCTAAGGCCCCCGGAACGCACTCTATTTGCACCTGAACTCCAGCTGCAGCTACGCTACAAGCTCCATCTCCAGCTACTGCAGCGCCCATCAGCCCCGCCCCAGGATCGGCTGGAATCCGCCTTTTAGAGCTATGGACTGGGGCATTCTTTTGCACGCACCGGCCCTTCTCCTCCCCTCCCCTCCCCTTCCTCTTCCCTTTTCTTCTTCGTCCAGCCTTCCCATGGGCCCAAAACGATGGCTGACAAGAAGACCGACAAGCAATTGAAGCATCTTAAGAGTGACTTCGGCAACTACTGGCACGTTAGCCCCGGCCTGCGACGCAACGACTCGAGGGACTCGGTCTCAAGTAGCGATAGGAGCGCCGACGTCACCCCTGCGCCCGGCGCCGCCTCTCCGCCCCCGGGGAGGTCGTCCTCTGCCAGACACAAGCACAGCCGCAGCCACGGTAGCCACGGCAGCCAGGCCCAGACCCAGTCTCGGGGCCAACAGCAGCACCAGTCGCAGCACCGGCGCAACAACAGCAGCGCCGACAAGACCCGGTCGTCCAACGCCGCCCGCGGCAGCAACGAGAGCCCTGCACCATCGCCCATCCGCTCTTCGGTGACGAGCAACCCGCGACGGCACAAGAACTCGGTAGAGCCGTCGCCATCCCGCCAAGAGCCAGCAGCAGCAGCATCGACCTCTGCAGCCGCTTCTGCATCGACCTCTGCACCAGACTCCTCGGCCGAGACACCAGCGCAGCCGACCGAGGAAGACACCGCCGCAGACGAAACCCAAGCCGACGACGAACCCTCGCTAGTCAGCGAGGACCCGCACGAGGAAATCAAGCCATCGAAAGCATCACCACCTCCCCAAAAGACTCCCCCGCCCAAAGCCAGCATGTCACAACGCGGGCGCAGCCAGCGAGGGCCCAATCGCAATAGCGGCGTGACAGAGGAGCAGAACCTATGGCAGACCATCCAGGAAAGCGCGCGCACCATCGTCGACGACCTCAACGCCGACAACGACAACCTGCGCTCGCTCATCGCGCAGGACGAGTACATGGCCAAGAACAAGGACACGATGGAGGTCGAGGACGAGGAGAAGAAGTACGAGGCCAAGTTCAGGGAAGGCGTCAAGGCCAACGAGAACCTCCAGGAGTACCTGAGGAACACCATCGAGAAAATACAGATCCTATCGGCGCTACAAAAGGCTAAAGAACAGAAGGAGGCCGAGTCGAGGGGCACGCTGGCCGGGTCGCGCTCGGGCAGCGCGCTGCTCTCGGGCTCGGGCGGTAGGAGCAGCAGCAGAGCGGGCACGCGCGAAAGAGGGGAGAAGGGCGCCTCCGACAAGAAGGAGGACAAGGACCCCTCGTCGCTCTACGACTTTGACGGCGCCGGCGACTCGCCCGTACCGTCTCCCATTGGCGGCCACACGCGCAAGCTCGGCGGCAGCGGCGGTGCCGGCGGATCGGGAGAAGGAAAAGGAGGTCCCGCGAGCGACCGCTCGGGCAACAGGGACAGCGTGCCCCCGCGCGGCGGCGACCGCGACACGCCCGCCAAGGCAGACAGCGTGGAACCCCAGCTGCCCGGCAGCGCGATCCAGCGGTCGCGGGTCAACTTCATCAAGGGCCAGGACGTCGCGTTCAAGCCCAAGGCGGCCAACTCGACCGAGAGCTCGGACTGGTACCTGGGCAAGGTGCAGCAGGTGCTGGGCGAGGGCAAGTCGCGGCGGTACAAGGTCAAGGACGAGGACCCGGACGTGCCGCCGGAGCAGCGGCAGGAGTACCGCACGAGCGCGAGCAGCATGATACCCATCCCGGGCCCCGGGCAGGAGCTGTCGGAGCTGGACAAGGGCAAGACGGTGCTGGCGCTGTACCCGGACAGCACGACGTTTTACAAGGCCGAGGTCATGGGCTCGGACAAGGAGACGGGCAAGGTCAATCTACGGTTCGAGGGGGAGGAGAACTCGGGGACGCTGCAGGTGGTGGAGAGGCGGTTTGTTGTCGAGTACAGGAACTAGACCCGGTTCCTGGGCTCCAGTCTGCTTGTTGATGACTTTTGTATTCTCTCTCGAGGCTCAGCGAACGGTGCATTGGGTCATGGGTTTTCTTTCAAGCGGTTCCGTATAGGAAAAGAGGCGTTTATGGCACTGGGGTGTAAGGCAAGGGGTGACCAGTTGTAGCGTCTGTGGTGTCGACTCATGCATTCACTATCAACAATAGGAAGAGTCCGGACGCCTTCAAGACTGTGGGATTGTCTGTTCAAGAAGACCACGATATCAGAATATAAACTACCCACACCATGCAATAATAAGAGACACGGAATTGAATTGGGTATGACATGGAGCACAATCCCATCATTTGCATCCTGGTGGTGTGGCTGTCATGTCACCACCTTAATCTAGACAAAGATTCCGGTACCTTGCAGAATCCAATCCCAAAACCAGCCGCACTAATTAAAGTCAAGCGCTCTTAAAAACCGGGCATCAAATTACCCCTGGATTGCTGAGAGGGCCGCTATTGGCCTGCTTGAGGACAGACAGACGCACGCTGGGACACCCCGCTAGTTTAGGTGGTAGTTAGTCAATTGTTTTGTTCACCGCCTGGAGAACTCGAGGCGTTTCAAGGTAGTCGAGAACGTCCAATTTGGCTGGCATTGGTTTGGCGCTGCCGAGTTCAGGGGTTGGCATTTTCCGGACCCCCAAATTTTTTTGATGAAACATTTCCCATTGCGGGTTGGACGGTGACTGGAAAGTGTGCATGTGCATTAACTAGCATTAGGAGAGAGCGCAGAGAGTAGAGAGACATACCAAATTTGTGAAGAAAGAGACCCCTGGCTTGGTTGCTTCTTTTGCTTCCCTCTTTTTACTCCACATTCACCACCACACTGCACCCTCACCCTCACAAAGGCCCCAACAGCCGAAAACCGACAATCTCCAGTCCAGTCCGCCCGCGCGCTTTTGTTTGTCTGCCTGACAAGCACTGAGCACAGAGCACGAACGAGGCAAAAGCAGGGACCCTGCTTTTCTTTCTCAGTGTCGATCACTCGCCTTGTGTTTCGCAAGTCCCTATTTTCCGCTCAACCTCTTCTCCATCCCTCCGAGCTCCCTCCTCTCGCTACCTCTTTATTTTTATCTTTTTGCGGCTCGTCTCGACTTACCCCCGGTTACGATACCCCCCTCACTCGACGACTCCCGAACGCGCAGCGAAACGAACACAAACACAAAGCATTGATCGTGTGGCCCGCCCAAACGACGCAATTGTCCTCCCAGTGCCTTCGAACCTACCCAGAGACTAAGAGACACGACGCTCCTCCTTTTTCGCGATTCGCAAAGCCCATTCAACCCAAGTGCTGCCCCATAAGAAAGGCGCATAACAGCTCTATCTATCCACCTCTCAGGGAGTGACCGTCTCGAAAAGAAGCCGACCTACACCTTTTCCCCTACCGAACCCTTCCCCCTTGCCGTCAAAATGGGGGGCCAGCTCTCCAAGATGATGGGCAAGATCTTCGGATCCAAAGAGATGCGCCTGCTCATGCTGGGCCTCGACGCCGCCGGCAAGACCACCATCCTCTACAAGCTCAAGCTGGGCCAGGACGTCACCACCATCCCCACCGTCGGCTTCAACGTCGAGACCGTCACCTACAAGAACGTGAAGTTCAACGTCTGGGACGTCGGAGGGCAGGACAAGATCCGGCCCCTGTGGAGGCACTACTTTAGCGGTGAGCAGCGTCAAGACCCCGGGATGAGAGAAGAGCACATTGGAGAGGAGCCCAAGTAGACTGACAGCGCATGACAATGTTCACAGGAACCCAAGGTCTCATCTTCGTCATCGACTCGTCGGACCGCAACCGCATGGACGAGGCGCGGCAGGAGCTGCACCGCATCATCAACGACCGCGAGATGAAGGACAGCCTGCTGCTCGTCTTTGCCAACAAGCAGGATCTCGACAATGGTATGTGTTTTCCTCCTTGGGAGGCTAAGTGGAAACGGAATTGCATGGAAGCTAACCTGGATAATCTCGCAAACAATAGCCATGAAGCCACAAGAAGTCACCGAGGCCCTGCAGCTGTCCAAGCTCAAGGACAAGATCTGGTACGTCGTGCCCTCGTGCGCTACCACCGGCGAGGGCCTGCTCGAGGGCCTCGCCTGGCTGTCCAACAACGTCAAGGCGCCGCCCGCGCCGGCCAAGAAGTAAGAAGGGGAGAAGGGGAACGAGCGAGAGAAGACGGCGCCCGAACCACGACACAAGTCAGGCAGAGTGTGCCGCGACCAGATTTGAGTTGAGATGTTGCATGTGGAGGACTCCCCGACGTCAGAGAGGAAGGGGAGGAAAGACGTTGCTTGGTCATGATTTCAGAAACACTCTGTACCATCACGCGTTCACGACATGTTTGGCTGTTCTTTGCTTCTATTATAGCCCTTTTTTTGTTTGCTCCCTTGGGACGTTCCATGGGGACGAGGAGGATGCGGGATGGAAAAGAGGTGGAGGAATACCCAGACGGAGAGTTGGAAGACGAGAGGAGGGTGACCTAGACCGCTATATGCATACCCCGTTTTAGCCTTCTGTGCTTTGCATTTTATATGACGAGACAAAAAGGAGAGGAGAAAGATGACGGACAGTATTTCATGCACGCTGTAATGAAGGGAAAAAAGGGAGGAACAGACTTTTGTCAGGATAGGGATATATTGTAATCACGACACGACCGTTTCGATTCTCTTTTGCATTTGGTAAACTTCATGTATGAACATGTCTAAACCACAGTCGAGTCTGAAGAAACAAGTCGCTATGCTATGCAATCCAACCTTCTGCCTCGTAGTTCAAAGATCTCCCAGGGCAAACGCCTCATGATATCTATACCCAGACCATTCAGTCATAACAACTTCCCCGACACACACTTTCTCTCTCTCTTATACACAAACCCCGAGAAGACAGCCAGCCAGCCAACCAGCCGTCAAAACTGGCGTCAATTCTCCTTGACCCTCTTGCCAGGCCTCACAAGCGAATCGTCCGGCAACCCGCTCCTCTTCGTGCCCGGCAGACTACTGGTCCGAATATCGTTGTCGTCCTGGCTGACCCGGCGGTGCGGGTACTCGACTTTCAGCCCCTCGAAGCAGTTGGCGCTGACCTTGTCGCCCGTCGAGAAGAAAGGGTGCTGCAGCGCCTTCTCGGCCGTCAGCCGCTTCTCCGGGTCGTACTCGAGCAGGCCCGACAGCAGCTTGAACCCCTCGAGCCCGAGCGACTTGAGCCCGTCGGGCGTGCTGTTGTGGTGCGCCGACGGGTTCGACGTGACGCCCTGGTTGATGGTGCTGTAGTACCACTTCTCGAGGTTGCTGCCGCCGCCGCCGTTGTCCCGGGCATTCCTGCTGTGGTGGCTGCTGTGGTGGTGCGAGTGGTGGTGGTGCGAGCCCGACAGCGGCGGCTGCAGCGTGTTGAGCTGCGGGTACTCGGGCATGCTGGGCAGCAGGGGCCACTTGTCCTTGGTCGGCAGGCCCATGATGTCGACAATCTTTTGCATCTGGTTGCGCTGGAAGGGCACCGTCTTCTTGCTGTCCATCTTGGCCTCTTCTCCCTTGAAGATGGGCCGGAGCGAGAGCAGCTCGGCAAAGATGCACCCGATCGCCCACATGTCGATGGCGGGCGTGTAGTGGCGCGAGCCGAGGAGCAGCTCGGGCGCGCGATACCATATCGTCACGACGACCTTATCACCGCTGAAGAGAGAGTGTAGCGGCTTCTGGAACAGCCTTGCCAAGCCCAAGTCGCCGATCTTGACCTCGCCCGACGAGGTGACCATGATGTTGGCGGGCTTCAGGTCGCGGTGTAGCACCCAGTTCGTATGCAGGTATTGGCACCCGTTCAGCAGCTGGAACATGATGCTCTTTATCGTCGTCGGAGGTATCGGGTGGCGGGGGTTCTGGGTGTGGTGGTGGATGATCTGGAGCAGGTCGTGCTCGGCGTACTCGAAGACCATAAAAATACACTTGTCCTCGAGGATGATCTCGATGAGCTTGATGACGTTTGGGTGGGCGAGCTCGCTGCACAAGGCCATCTCGCGGATGGCCGACTGGGAGATGCCCGTGTAGGTGATCTGCTCGCCTTCCTTGTCGGGCTTGAACTTCTTGATGGCGAACTCGCCCGTCTGGCCCTGGCGGCCGAGGGCCTTGTAGACGCGGCCATAGGTGCCGCTGCTAATGAAGCCGATGACCCTGTACTTGTCGGTGACGCGGACCTTGCTCTGGTAGCCGATGGGGCCGGTGCCGCGGTCGGCGGGATCTGCAGACGAGTTAATGGGCGAGTTCTGGCGAGAGTGGTGCCAGGCCAAGAGGCCGTCGCGCGGTGCCCATAGCGAGCGCCTCGTGGGCCAGGACATTCCGGTGCCGGGAGGCGGCACGTATCCTCTGGGCCTGTCCCAAGTGACCATCAAGCAGAGCAGCTAGCTCACGAGACGGAGGTGCAAGGGCCGGACGAGGGAGACGAAGAGGAACAATGATAAGAGAAGTATGTCCAGGCGGCTCTCATGGTTCTTTTTGAGACAAGGTGGCTTCGTCAACCAGCAACAGAAAACACAAAGCCTTTGAAGTAAAGGATGTTCGGGATTTTGTTGGGCGGTTGAGGAAAGGCTTCAGCCTATGGATGACATTGCCGAACCCGGGGGGGACTTGCACAGAGGAGAAAAACGATCAAGCTCGTGAGCATCGGGGTAATGGTGCTCTTATCGAGGATAAAGGAAATCCAAAATCAAAGCCAATCGGCAAGCCAAAAAGTCTGGAGTAATGGAAAGGCGACCCACCGTCAAAAGCAGCCTGGACACTCCGCTTGAGGGTCTGGTGCGTCCTCACGGATCCGGGCGCCGATGATCCCGAGGGCGGATTTGTCAAGCTCATGGCTCACAGAAATTACCGTAGGTAGTGTGGTGAGAAAGAGGGGCGGACGATTTGACCGCCGTCGTCTTGCGAATCTCCAGAAGCGGAGATTTGGCAAGACAAGCCGGTGGGTCAAAGGGGGCCCTTGATGAGATGGATATACGCTGCGCTGTCGTGGGTGCGTGCGCTGTTGCTGACATGCGCTGCCTGGATCAATGGATCAATCGAAGGCGGCGCGCACCAGCCAGCTGGGTCTGCCTTGGCTGGAAGTGACTGGCTGGGCACTTCCAGGAGGGACCGGCAAGGTCTCCGTTCGTCAGGATGCCAGCTGGAGATGGATGCGCTCGCTTTCGCTAGGACCTGGGACTTTGCTTTGGGCTGGGGGACGGATACGCAGATCGCGAGTGGCGAGCGACTCGTCTGCGTTGCCGAGATAAGCACCACCTTCTGGATACCGAGCAGCAAGCGAGAGTGGGTTTCGGGTCTGTCGTGGGCGGGATTCTCCCGTCGCTTTTACATGGCTGGCCAGAGGTTCGCAGTAGCGAGATGAGGTCAATGAAGCGATCGTGAGTGGGAGAGGAAGGAGAATTGAAGATGGGAAGAAGAAGTCGAGGTCTGGTTTGTTCGGTCAAGTCAATTGGGAAGACAATCGACGGGAGCTCCAGCCAGCCAGCACAGGCACGGCCTTGATGGCTAACCACTGACTACTATGACCACGCACGGTAGATGCCGACTCGCGGCGTCGCACTCACCCACACCTCAACAGCCTTGAATTGATGCTGGGGGCACTGGCGGCGCAGGCTAGTTACTTCTTCCCGGCCATTGGTCAGGCCTTGCCGGGTTGCGCTCACGTGGCTGCAACGGCGACAGCAACGCCAACAACCAGACTTTGTCATTGCGGTGTGACTCCTTGGGATGATGTTCGCTCTTGCATTCCATCATTCTAGTAGTTATTTTGAGTTGCCTAGGTGTATAGCCCGTCCTTCGGTGTCTTTGACTCGAATTGGTGAGGTGGTAGACCTGCCAAGGCCATAGAAGTAGAATCAGTGTCGGCACAGCTACGAATCACCATACACCCCTCAGCCAGACGTGATATATGAACAGCGAAACAATTCAGATTTTGGATCTTGGCTATCTTCTTCTCTCTGTCTCTCCCGCACCCAGACCTGGAACCCAACCATTTCTCTCCTCCCGTCTATCGCGGCCCCAGCTTCTCCAGCACCCGCGCGCCCTGCTCCTCCCACTCCTCCTTGCTGATCCACATGCTGTCCTTGTCCGCCATGATGTTGGCCAGCACCGCGCCCCCCAAGAACACCATGTGCCGCCGGCGCGGCGGGTCCTCTATCCTGACCTTGAACTTGCTCAGCCGCTCCGGGTTGCCGCCCAGCACCCGCGTCAGCCACAGCTGCTTGAGCTCCTTCTCGAGCCGCGAGGGGAGACCCGGGTACATGCTGCTGCCGCCCGACAGCACAATCGCCTTGAACAGCGACGACCGCACGTCCACGTCCGCCGCCTGGATCGTGTTGAACAGGAACTCGGCGATGCCCGGCTGCTCGCAGTCGACGAGGTGCGGCTGGAACAGGCACTCGGGCGCCTCGAACCGCTCGCTGCCCACCCGGATCACCCGCCCGTCCGGCAGCGTGTAGCTCTCCACCAGCACCGTCGTGTCCTCGCTCAGCCGCTTGTCCAGCTCCAGGTCGTACGACACGTAGCAGAGCTTCTCCTTGATCTGCCGGACCGTCTCGAAGTCGGCCGTCCGGTTCAGCGCGTAGCCCCTGCGCAGCAGCAGGGCGATCAGGTTGCGGGTCACGTCGCGGCCCGCCACGTCTAGCCGGCGGGTAAGGTGGTTGAGGACGACGCTCTCGTAGACGGGGACAATATGGGTGACGCCATCTCCAGAATCGACGACCACGCCGCTCGAGAGACCTAATTAGAGACAAAGCCCATCAGCACCTAGGACGTATCGTGCCCAGTAGAATGAAACTGACCTTGCGCGTACAACGCCAGCACAGCCTGGATGGCCACGTAGACGCCGCCGAAGCCGTACCTGTCAAACATGACCTCGCACATCTGCTCCCGGTTCTTGAGCGGGTTCATCGGCGGCTCCGTCAGCAGGATCTTGCGGCCGCGCGGGTCGACCTTCATCTTCTCGAAAAAGGTGTAGTCCCAGAGGTGCTGCATGTCGTCCCACTTCTTGACGATGCCGTTCTCCATCGGGTAGCTGATCTGCAGCATGGTGCGGGCGGCGGCGGCCTCGTCGCCGCACATGATGTCCTTGATCACCATGTCGTTGTCGCCCTTCTCCTCCGTCCGCAGGATCGGCCGGCCCACGATGGACGGGTACTGGAACTCGGGGAAGTTTTGCGCGGCGTAGCCGACCTTGAGGAAGCCGGTGCCGCCATCGAGGACTAAGTGGTACGGGGAGACGAATGGTCAGCGATGCGCTTTTGTTTGTGTCAAGTGGTGATGCCTAGGCTTGGTTTCCGGGGGCTCGCGGCCAGAGAGGCGGTGATGTCACGGGGGGAGAGCTTACCAATAGGCGGGGGGTTGGCCATCTTGTTTCTAGATTGTGCGCCGAGCAAGCGCGGTTCAATCGTCAGAAATTTGGCAAAAGCAAAACAGAGCTGCGATGTTGGTTTGTGTGCGTTGCCTGCTGCGAACGAATGGCTGGGCTGGGAGGTTGAGGTCGGGGGAAAGCGACGGTCGATGGTGGGGTTGGCTGTGTGTGAGTGAGAGAGTTGGCACCTGCACCTGCACCAAGCAGCAGTCGTCAGCGGCCTGGAGCTTCAGGCTGGTGGCTGTCAATTGTGGGTGGCTGAGCTTCGGAATTGTGGGTATCTCTGTGCTAGTCTCACTGAGGTGAGGCTGCTGTGCATGCGAGCGATAACTACCCCGCGCCGTTACAGTCGAGACCCCAAGACGGAGGAACCACAGTACTCCATCCCTGTCGCATTTGGTCACATATAAGTCGCCTCCGTGAATAGTGACGTTTTTGAAACAAGAAGACGAAGCTTTGATACTCTTGAGTAATTCAGTGCCTCTCCAATAATTTGCAGTCAAGGAAATATCAAAGATGGCGACCAATCTGTTACGGCGGAACTTCCGCATCCTCCTACTCAACCCAAATTCATCACAGTCCATGACGAAGGGCATGGAAAAGGCAATAAAACACTTGAACTTGCCTGATGTGAGTTGCATCTCATAGCTAGCAGATAAAGTATTCAAAGTTAACATCAAGGCAGTCCCTCGAGCTCTTCACATACACTGCTCCCGAGCCAAGCCCAGCCAGCATCAACGATGACAAGGACATGAAGCTCAGTGCAGAGGTGGTGACGTCCAACCTCGTCGAGCCGGACCATGCCCATCAGTACGACGCCATTCTAGTAGCATGCTACAGCGTGCACCCTCTTGTCGAGCAGCTCTCGCGCCATTACCCGGGCAAGATCGTCATGGGCATCTTTGAGGCCAGCGTGCTATCATCATTGTCTCTGATGAAGCCCTACGGCGAGGCCTGGGGCATCGTCACGACGGGTCCCTTCTGGGAGGCCCATCTCGCAGCTGGCGTACTCACATACTCGGGTCAGCAGGGGCACGAAGCCAAGAATGCCAAGTTCGCTGGCGTCTTTTCTACGGGTTTGAACGCTGGAGACTTCCACGGTGACATCCCGCCCGAGGTGATCAGGGACAAGCTCAGGGAGGCCACCGGAAAGCTGCTGAGCGTGCCGGGAGTCAGCTGCGTCGTCATGGGCTGCGCCGGCATGGCAGGCCTCGAGGAGATCATCAGGAGTAGCGCCATCCAAAAGTTTGGCGAGGAGAAGGGCAACGATCTATATATCATAGACGGTGTCAAGGCAGGAATCGGGCTGGTACAGGAAGCGTTGATGGCCAAACGTCTGTTTCAAGGTCATTGATTCGCACAACCCCAACAATGGCCAAATTTGTTTATGTCTGTATTTGTACCATTCCCAAAAGCAAAAGCCAGAATGATACCTCTTAGCGCCGCAAAAGAAATAATACTCATAATGATCGTCCCAATACGCCACTCATCATCTCATCAGTCGATGCGCCTCTCTCGTCCCCAGACTTCATCGGCGTCTTTCTTGCCCTTTGTCTCTGGCACATATGCAGATACAAACAGGCCAAACCCGGCAGCGAAACCGGCGAACAGGAAATACACCCAGCCCGCGCCGCCGAAGCGCTGGTTCAGAGCCACGTTGATGATGGGGAAGAACTGCGCCACGAGGAAGGTAGCCACATAGTTTGCGCCCAACGCCCACGACTGCGTAGCTCCAACGGCCTCCTGACCGACAAGCTCAGAGGCCATCATGAAAGGCACAGGGCCCAGACCGACGGCGAAGAATGCGACAAAGAACAGCACGGAGACGGCCGACAGAATCTTGACTTCGAAGCGGATGGATAGTGCCAACGCTAGAGAGCTCGTGCCCTGGCCCGCAATCGAGAGCAGGATGCAGGCCTTGCGCCCCAATCGGTCGGGCAGAGGGGAGCAAGCAATTGTGGTAAGCAGGTTGATGGCCGAAATGATAATGGTGAGAAGTGCAGAGCTCATCGGGAGGAGATCCTCAAGCAGAGAAACCGAGTACATGATGATCGAGTTGACCCCACAAAGCTGGAATTGTTAGTCTATATCATGACAGGAGAGGATTGCAAGAGCAACAGGCTTACCTGCTGGGCAAACATGATACCAACTACAGCGATGAGAGCTGGCCTGTAGAGAGGGTCGCGGAGGATTTGCCAGAAACCCACCGACCGCACGCTGCTTTTGCTACCCGAGGCGCTCCTAGGCGTCGTCGGGACCCCCACGGAGTCTTCGGAGCCTAGCAGTCCCTGCTCCTCTGCAGGAACATCCGCTGAGATTCCATCATCCTCGCCCCAGGCAGCCACCTCGGTGTCCAGGTTCACGTCCTTACCACGGATCCGCTGCAGGATCCTCCGCCCGCGCAACACCTCGCCCTTCTGGCAGGCCAGCCAGGCCGGGCTCTCGGGGACAACCAGCAGTCCAGTGCCCTGGGCAGCAGCGATGATGACGCCTGTGCCGAGAATCCATCGCCAGGCCGAGCCGTAGCTGAGGAAGTATCCCAGCGTCTGCGTGAAGAGGATGCCGACGTTGACGCTGATCTGCGTGAAGAAACCAAAGAAGCCACGCTCCGCCGGCGGCGCTATCTCGCTGATGTACAAGGGCACAATGACCGTAGAAGCGCCGGCTCCAATGCCGGTCAGCGTCCTGCCGATAGCCATGACAGGGACGGCCGTGGCAACTGTCTCGATCCCGGAACCTAACAAGTATACGATCGCCGTTGCTCGCATGGCCGGCAGTCTACCTCGACTGCTGCAGAAGGGGCCGGCGGCGAGCGCGCCTATAAGCCCTCCCAATGTAAAGACCGACGAGACGGTAGCAAAGGCGGCCTCGCTCATGGGTATACAGTCCGATATCTCGGGGGCCATTCGACCGGGGAACTTGCTGAGGATCTCGGTGGCAGCGGAGATGGTCTTCTTTCGACAGGTGATGACATCTTGTGGCGCATTGAGGGCCGCCTATATGGATAGTCAGCCAGGTTAGCGAAGAGAAAGATGGAAGGGTTCAACCCACCAGATGGTAGCCAAACTGAAGGGGCCCCAGAGTGACGACAAGCAAGAGGGTGATCAGGTAAGGCGTCACATCGTGCATGCACTGTCGCAGGCCCGAAGGAGCCATGCTGTTGACAAGTGAGCGCTGTGGCCGCACTGTAAGTCCTAATGATCTGTTGTAAGGACTCAGAGCCGGTTTTCTGGACGAAGCTAGACTATTGATAAATGGGCGATGAAGTATGGTAGATGTGGTCAGAGTCAAGAACCTGAGTCGATGAAGGCGGTATTGACCATTGGATGACATTTAGCCTCGATGGAGCTCTTGTTTGCGGGGGAAGCTGCTATGGGTCCCCTGCAGATCACCTGAACGTTCCTGGACTACAGGCTAAAAATAGCGGCATACGGAATGGGTCGATCCAATCCAATCTGACAGATTGATCCAAAACACGAGCTTTTAAAACTTTGCAATACTTGATCTCATATAAGTCGACAGGTGCACAGGCTCATACAGTCGTTGGTATGTTATATTATGATATAAGGACACTTTTTCGCCTTATGGGCCTGGCCAAACTTGTCGACTGAATTTCAACAGCTAGCATTTACAGCTCGACATCATGATGCCACTGCTCAATCTTTGCCGCCGTTGAGAGCTCTTCGGACGGCCGTCTCCAGACTCTCCGTCTCCTTATCGAAGCCGATCAGCTCGTTGTCGTTCTTCTCATACAGAGTGCCACCCTCGGCCCAGATGCGACGCAGCGTCGCTCCAGTTGCCGCGGTGGCGCCCTTGTCCCACAGCTCCGACTCATAGATGCGCAGCTTGTCCATAGGCGTGTGCTTGACGTTCCACTTGGCACCAGTCTGCTTCTCGTACTCGGCCAGGACCTGATTGGGAGTCACAATGAAGGACTGCACCTTGAGTGCCTTGCCGAAGGAGGCTTCTGGGTGTCTCAGGGCCGCCACGAGAGCTTTGCCGACACTGTTTCGTCTTGTCAGCCATTGAAGTTTCCAGGGAGCAAGGAGCTTGACTTACTCCTCCATCGTGCAGAAACCAATCTTGCCCTCTCCGTCCTCGATGACAACGGCTTCCTTCTTGGGGACATTGAAGCCACCAATCTCCTCAGCCGAGCTGAGCTGGTTGACCCACATGTCAAAGTAGGGACCGGTGACCAGGTAGGTGATCTTGATGTTCTTGATGTTATCCCGGATGTGCTTGCGGACGACAAGCTTCTTCTGATGCGGCTTCTCGTTGGGACTCTTGGCGTTGTGCTCGATGTCGGTGCCGTACTCGGAAGGGAAGAACCACTGGACGGTGCCCGACTGGTCGGCGAGGCTGATGAGCTCGACCTGTACATCGATGGCGCCCCGACCCACGGCCGAGACGACGGTGTCGGCCTTGGTCTCCTTGTAACCCTCGGCGACGTCCTTGGAGCTACCCACATCGCCGACGCGCACTTGCAGGCCAGCGGCCTTCCATTCCTTGAGCAGGTCGACCTTTGTGTCTACCGTCTTTTGGGAGGTGAAAAGGGTGATGCTCTCAAAAGGCGGTTTGGCGCGGAGGATAGCCTTGGTGATGTACTGGCCGATCTGGCCAGTACCTCCAAAGATGAGGAGTCGGGACGGGGTGAAGGACATGACGTCAAACGGGTAAAGTATCACGCGGCGGAGAGTGTATGAGTATGTATGATTGCGAGAAGGTTTATAGATTGAACACCTTTGTAGGAGATAGAGATACAGGAATAGAGATAGTAGGAAGGAATCTATCGAGGTGAACAGAACAGCTAGAAACGATTGCGACTTCAAGCTCAATTCAATGTCGTGCGAGCGGATCGGCAGCGGCGCCGGCAGCTCTCCTCATGAACCCCACCTAGGGGATGAACTCTTTCCGAAGGGCGCGGCGCAAGCTTCAAGCGGCATTGGGCAAGGGCGCGCGCATTTCTAAGCTACATGACCGAAGTCGGCATGCGCCCATCAATGTACGATTACTTCATCTCGCGCAATAAGTGTTTCCGCTGGTGTTCCTGGCGCAAACGCTAATGTCGCTCGCGATGCCGTCATTTTCGTCCCTGACTTCTGTCATCGGAAGTGCGACAAGGTCGGAGAGCAGTTCCAGGTGGTGAGCTCTCAGGGTACAGGTGGAGTCCTGACTGGCAGAATCTAGGTGCTGAGGGGTCGTCCCGGGGCGGTCAGTCTGCTACAGAAACCCCTAAACCCCTGGTCATGTCCGTTGGTCGGATGTGGGAAGTTCGCGGGCCCACATCCAATTGGCAGAGTGGCAGAATCCTGACCGCCAAAAATTTTCGAGATTCTGCTCTGCTCCAACCGTTGTCAATTGGGACCGCCCAATCTTCGCGAGCATCGCACCAACCCAGCCATGCCAGCTGTACTGTTGGAGAGCACCACCACCCCTCTGCCCACCATGGCCGGCCACAAATCAGAAGAGAAACGCTCCAAGAAGCACAAGGAGACCGACGAGAAGAAGAGGCCCCGCGACGAGGACGAGGACGACAAGCACCGCAAGCACAAACGCTCCAAGAGCAACGCCGTCGCCGAAGACGATACGCAACACAAGAAGAAGAAAAAGTCAAAAAAGACTGACGATGCCGAGGTCGATGGTGCCGAAGACGCCGACACGACCGTAAAGAAGGAGAAGAAGAAGTCAAAGAAGCAAAAAGATGTAGTCGCACAAGTCGAAGCGGCAGCAGCAGACGACGCCAAGGAGAAGAAGAAGCGCAAGAAGGAGGCCAAGAAGGCCAAGGAAGCAGCAGAGGCCGAGGCAGCCGAAGAGAGCGATGACGAGCCAGACCGCGTTCTCCAGGCGCACATCGGCGAATCTATGGACATCGACTCACCACCAGCTACCATCTCCAAGTTCGGCTACTTCCAACCCCTCGATACCCCCTCCAACCCCAAGTTCCCTTTCTTCAACCAGACAATCTCGCTCTACGTACCCCTATACCCAATTGGCTTCGACAAGCCCATCTCGAGCGTCGGCGAGCAGCACCTGACGCCCATGATGAACCACTACTCCCCGCTACTAGGCGGCGTTCTCCTCGCCTACCGCAATGTCGGACTGTCTGAGAGGGCGATAAGGCCCGACCCGAAGAACCCGCCGACAGACAAGACACCCGCCGTTCTCGCCTCAATCGACGAATACGCCGTCGGCTTCGGCTGGCTGACCGCTGATGTCGACCTCTTTGTGCCGAGTCGCGGTGCCTGGCTTGAGGGCAGCATCAACCTGCAGACCGAGGGCCACATCGGTGTCGTGTGCTGGGACAAGTTCAACGCGAGCATAGAGGCTAAACGCATGCCGCGCGGATGGAGGTTCGTCGACATCGTCGGCGGCGCCGAGGCAGCGCCCGACCCGGCCGAGCAGGATCCGTTCGACGAGGAGGAGAACGGCGAGCCCGAGGTGGAGCAGATGCACGCCACGGGCTACTGGGTGGACGCCTCGGGCCGGCGCATCAAGGGCAAGCTGCGCTTCCGCATCAAGAACTTTGACGTGGGCGTCGCCGGCGACCACGGCTACCTGAGCATCGAGGGCACGATGCTGACCGAGGACGAGGAGCGGGAGCTCGCGACGGAGGAGAGGGAGTCGGAGCGGCGGCGCAAGCTCAAGGCCGGGGCTGGGGCGCCCAAGAGCCAGGCGAGGAGGGCGCCGGCCTTTAGCGTGACCAACTTTGGCCGGGAGGACCAGCAGGAGGACAGCACGCAGAAGCAGGAGGTGTACAAGGGCAGCAGGCCAGGCACGCCCGACGACTAATTGACGGGGCGGCGCAGCGAAGCAGTGGTGTGGTTTTGGGAACACGGCGTTTATGGACAGCATCCAAAGTAGCATTTTGATACCGGAAATTTCACGAGTTGACAAGTTTTCAGTTTCAGCTCTGAGCAGATTACGTGACGTCGCTGTAGCTCGCTAATGTGGCAGAATTGCATCATTGATTTACATCGCAGGCGAAAGATTTCTTGACATCCGTTCGTTCGAGGGCGGCTCTGCAGCAGTGTTTAATGTTAAAGGTGCTTTGTTAGCTAGGGCTGTCAGATTAAGGTCTGTGGCGGGGTCCTCGCGGGAAGACCCTTGAGCCGCAATTTTGAGTTTTGGTGGATGCTTTGATCGTCAACCAGGATCAGTAAGTCGAAAAGAAATGCTAAAAACGTTCCAGGAACGTATGAGAAAGACTGAATAATTGGACCAAAGACTCAATCCATGTGTTCTCTAGGAGTAGCATTTTATCCTGTGAGGGTCGGCTTGTTGTGGCGACGTGTTCTTGATTCTCGCCGATAGCCGGCGGTGACCTCCTTCCTTGGCTTGGGGACTGGAGGGACGCTACGCGGACCCGCAAGCCACCCACTCCCACCAAAACTACTGCGTTACTTTTGGGGCAGGACCATGATAACCGTAGCAAGATGTTCTTGTTCTGCTTGAGCATAGGACGATTGTAGACAAAAAAATAAAGACTTAGGGCAAGGGATTTGAGAGAGCAGAAGTAAACAAGGGAAAATATGACTGAACGGCAAAAAGATGAATAACTTCTAAGCTCCCTCTCGGATTTGAACCAAGGACCTTAGGATCTGCAATCCCACGCTCTGCCGCTGAGCTAAAGGAGCCCCCATTGCTTTAATGGAATTCCAATTCGACTGACATGCACATTCCCCATGGCAAGAACAGAAGAAGGAGCTCACCCTCGGTGGGAGGGGAATGGCGAACAGCATCCTCCATCGGCATCATGTTCGAGTCTCTGCAGTGCAATTTGTGTTCTGCACCCTGACCAAACACACTGAGTGCAGAAGACTATAGATTCTGGTCGTGCAAGACGTAGATGGTTGTGATATACGACACCCCCGCGCCAACCCATGCCATGTCTCTCGTGAAGCCATGACAACACACTGGCGCTTTGGAATTGCAAATATTGACTGCAACGGGACCGGAATCTGTTCTGGCCTCTCAAGCCATGTAGACTTCCATGACCAACATTATAACATAGTAATAGCCGATTGGAAGGCTTTTGAATAGGCCGCTCGCTTTCCACGAACTAACGTTCGATACTATCCAATGCAAAGTATAAGCTTTGGTATGACATGCTAGAAGTGCCTCACTCTTATCCCTGCAGAGTCCTTTGATAAAGTCTTGATGAGAAAGGTTATCAATCGTTGTTGAATGATTATACACATGCAATTATTATCAGGTCCCGACTCTCTATCAAACACCATTAACATCAGGGGTATCTGACCGTTACGGACCATACACACAGAACGACATAAACCGCCTTCCAGCATCAACACACCTCACGGGATGTCCTCAAGCAGATCCACGGCTCCCTCCCTCGCCACAGTGATGCCAACGTCTCCCAAAGACTTGGTTTTGAAACCTGCCTCGCAGTAGCAGAAATAGTACTATCAAAACCAGTCAGCAGTGAACTTTTCGGCTACATATATGGTATACTCACCTCCCACTTGCGCCTAAAGATATCCAAGTCCGTCTTGCCCATCTTGGGAAAGCTTTTCTTCAGCCCAGGCGCGATCTCGGACTCGAAGTTGGCTTGGAACTTCTCGTTCCAGCACCGCAGCGCCTTGGAGTAGTGCCCGCCGAGGCTCTTGATCTCGTCGACCACGAGCCGGCCCCCAGACCCGCGGTCGATGCTCCCGACCAGCCCGCTGTTGGTCGGCAGGTGGCCCCCCGGGAAGATGTACTTTTTGATAAAGTCCTCGCCCCGCAGGTACCCGGCGTACCGCGCCTCGGGGATCGTGATGCACTGAAAGTACGCAATGCCGCCCTCGCGCTTGAGGTACCGGTCCATGCATGCAAAGTACGTGTCGAGGTACGCGTGCCCGACGTGCTCAATCATCTCGATGCTGACGATCTTGTCGAACGGCTTCTGGGGGTCCAGCTCCCGGTAGTCGGCCAGCAGGACCGTGATCCGGTCCGCCAGGCCCGCCGCCGCGATGCGCTCCTCGGCGAGCCTCTTCTGCTCCTTGCTGGGGGTGATGGTCGTCACGCGGCAGCCCGTCTCGCGCGCCGCGAGGATCGAGAAGCTGCCCCAGCCCGTGCCGACCTCGAGCACGTGGTCGCCGGCCTTGATGCGCGCCTGCGCCACGGCGTACCGCAGCTTGCGCATCTGCGCCGCCTCGAGCGAGTCAGTCGTCGCGGACAGCGGGTCCGATAGGGACAGCCACAGCGGCGCCGAGTAGGTCATGTCCGGGCTCAGGAAGGCGGCGAACATGTCGTTGCTGAGCGAGTAGTGCGAGTTGGCGTTGAGCTTGGCCGTGGCGACGGTGTTGGTCGCTGCGCGGCCCACGACGCCGCGCAGCACGCGGTCGACGAGCCAGGACGCGGCGCCGGAGGTTGTCGCCGGGCTGATGGCGCTGCCGTTGCGGATGAAGAACTCGAAGACGGCGGTCGGGTCCGGCGAGCTCATCTCGCGCAGCATGTAGCTCTGCGCGAAGCCGATGTCGCCAGACAGCAGGATCCGGACCCAGAAGAAGTCGTCGTGTATCGTGATCGACGCCAGAGAATCATTGTGTTCTATCTTTCCTATCGTCGTCGTTATGTCGCCTCGGGAGGGTTCTTGGATGCGCAGGATACCTGACTCGCACCCGGAGAGTGTCCGGAGGACCAGACTCCTGGCGATTTCTTGAACATACCCCAAGGTTTTTCGAGATACATTCTGTAATTGCGAGTAGAGACTAGAGCCGGAAGGCTCCGAGCCGTCATTCCTTGCCGGCGGTGCTGCCTTGGTCATGGCTGGTGGTTCGGACTGGATTGTGTCAGAGGCACGGAGTGTGGTCGCACGGGAAAAGTGACAGCTAGCTCTGCCGACATGATCTGCAGTGTAGCACGACTCACCCGACAGTGTGTACCATGCAAGTCCCGCGATTCACACGATTGATTGTACCAAAGTGCCGGGACAAGGCTTGGTTGGTAACCCCCCATGCGCTGCCGGTGCGGTCCTTTGCGTGCGTGCGTGCGTGCCGTTTTCCAGTCGTGCTGCGCGCGCGCCCAAATTCCGCTCGGGAGCTAGGATCCGGGATCACGCAGTTGATCAACCCCCGGAAGCTCGGAGGAGCTCGATTGAAGATCGGAGCTGGCTTTTGGGGTCCTAACGGCGGCAAGGTACGGTGCTCCAGGATCGCTGTGCCTCACACCAGCATGCTGTGCTTATCCGGCATCGCGGTTCTGCATGGCGCCAAGGATCTGGCATCCACACTGGTGAGAACAGCGTCTGACCTACAAGTACTTGGCTACCCCCTACGGAGCACGTACGGAGCAGGTAGGGTTACGATGTCCCGTTTCCTCCCTCGCGCTACGGACTACGACTGGGTCCCACTGACACTTTTTTCTCTTTTCCTGATTAACTAGCAGGATCTGCGCTGGGCCGGCCTTTTGGTTGACAGGTTTGGTGCCCGCTGACATTTCACTCCCATTATCTAGCGCTGACTGACACCCTGATTGTACGAGATACGGAGCTCACTGTTCTGTCCTAGTTAGACCAAGCTGTTTTGGAGCAGTAGGCCGAAATGGTGCCCCGGGAGCGGACGGTACGGCGCGCCACCATTCATTCGCCCAGCACACTCGGCACAGGGATCAAAAAGAGCTACCAATTGACGTGGGTATGTACTTTACGTGCGCGTACTCGCGTCTGATTGATTCAACGAGTAGCCAAAATTTGTTTCATCCATGGATCCTTTTCATTCGTACATACGTACTGATTACATCGAATCTTTACACGATTAGGATCTCATTCGAGCATCACACGTCAGATCTAAGTTCTCACACGGGCTCTCACTAATCCTGCAGCGAGACCAGCGTGCCGTGGCCGTTGTAAAAGGACACGGCCTCTGCCTCCCGGAACGGCCGGCTGTCTCTGCTGGCGAGCACGGAGAATTCCTGAAGAAGCCGCACGATAACGTACGCAACCTGCGCCTGCGCCATCTGCTGACCCATGCAGATCCGAGGTCCTGATCCAAAGGGCATGAAGAAATGGCTGCATCTCCCCTCTAGTTCTTCCCATCGCTCGGGTCGAAACTCGGCCCAGTCGGCACCGTAGTACTTTGGAGATCGGTTCAGTGCGTAGGTGCTCCATATGATGGTCGTCCCTTTCGCAATCGCCACCGGGCTGTCGCCTTCGCTCCCGCCACCGCGTGGGAGGGTCGTATCGACCAGTGCCCGTCTCGAGTGGGAGGTCACTGGCGAGTACAGGCGGAGAGCTGTCAAATTTGCACACCCGAGTCAGTTGAGGTTACAGTGACGGCGGGGAAGGTCAATCTCGTTTCCGTGAACCTTGTCTCGCGCCCAGAGGGCTGGGCCCGGGATGGGGCTAGATAGGGACTAGAGGGGTTACGGAGCACTTTACCTTCAAGAATCACAAAGTGGAGGTATCGTATCTTGGCCAGCTCGTTGCGCATGGGTGGCCTGTCGCCAAGGTGAGCTATTTCGCCGCGGAGGCGCTGCTGCACGGCGGGATTCCTCGCGAGCACCTCGACGAGGTTGGACAGCAGCGCCGTGGTGGTGTCGAAGCTGGCAAAGTAGATGTTCTTGAGCTCCGCCTGGATCTGGGGTACGGGCACACCAATCGTCTTCATCATGCGGAAGCACGAGGTGCCGGACGACGACGGCATGCAGCCGGTCGCATCCGACGAGATGATGGCGTCGAGCCTGTTGGCGAAGAACGTCTTCATCCCGTTGACCACGCGGATCAGCCGGCGGTACGAAGGGAGCAGCTCCAGCCATGCAAGCGCGCCGATGGCCATGAACATGCCGGATGGAGGTTCGAAGGACTTGATGCAGCTCAGAAAGTGCTCTCCCTCGGCCGAGTCGGCCTCTGCGTCGAGGCAGCCCGTCGAGCTGCCGAACAAGAAGTCGCTCACGGTGTCGAGCATGAAGCTGGCCGCCAGATCTTGGAAATTGACTTGCTTGCCACCCTGTGCCTCGATGGTCGAAGCCAGCTGCTCAAAGTGAGGTTCTACCAGTGCCGGATCTCCAAATGTCGACCGAGCAAAGATAGGTTTGAGCAGCGTCTTTGATTGCTTCCATGCCTCCCCTTCGTTGAGCAGTATGCCGGCGCCGACGTGCTTGGACGCCTCGCCCACCCACGAGGATTTGCCGTAGTCCTCAAACTGACTCGTGGTGATGCTCCGGATGTTGTCCGGGTCGATCGTGTAGACGCAGTCGGCCCCGAGGTTCGTCGTGATGAACGTCTCGCCGTATTCCTCGTGCCTCCTCCTCATGCCCTCGGCAAGCTCGCCTCTGCGAAAATCCCGCCATACCCGCAGCAGGAGGTCTATGCCCAAGAGCGTGTCGATGTGGGGGTACCTCCTCGTGAAGCCGCTATTTTTCAGCTTCTGGCGTCGCGAGTAGGCCTTGAACAGTGCAAACAGAAAACCAATTCCTGTTCCCAACAGGATGAATATCTCCAGCATTTTTTCCTCTCTCTCTTTTATTCTGTGCCCGTTACAAAGCAGGATATATCGGTGTGCGTGCGCGCGCGCGTAACGTTGTGCGTACAAGACTTGTGCAGGTGTCCGGTCTCACGGCATAGCGGGCATATTAGTGCCCGTCCACCGACGATGACGATAGTTTGGGAGACATGGATGATGGTGCTCTCTTCTCGAACCCTTGCATCCTTGGGCCAGAAGGGGGGGGGGGGGTGTACTGGGTATATGAATGATGGTGAAGAAGTTCGGCGAACTTGTGAACCACTCATGGAGCAAGAAAGAAAAAAAGAACCTCGGGGGGCGAGCGGCCGTGCTCCAAAGGGTCCGCCGAACGATCGAGGCCGGTGGATCGCGTAATCTTAGCCTAGCCCATGGGAGCATAGATCGTGTTTTTTTAGTCACTGTCGCGGATTCTAGTTCCGCTATCTTTTGCAAAACTGGCCAGGATCATTTAATACGGGGTTTCAGCTGGTGGCTTGTCCTTTTGGATTCTTCCAGGATCCGGTGGAGGACAAGCGATTTAGCGTTATGTCCGATTGATAGGATTGATAGGTAGCTTTGGACCCCCCGGAACGGAGCCAATGCCGAAGCGCCTCTCTCGGAGCCGGCTTATATGCAGAAGCACCCCGGACTATTATTAGCAAGATGCAGATCTACCTCTTTCAGGCCATCATGTCATACCTAGGGGTCGTACACAATGTTGTTTAGCCAAGATGTCCTACGTTATAGATACGGGGTCAAAGGTGCACAAGTAGAGGTCGAAAGACTATGACCAAATGTTGGAGGATTGGGTCGGACAAGGTTCTCGTGCCAAGAAACTCGTGGAAAGTGTCCGTACAAGATTATAGAGATAATCAACAGGAACACGGGAATATAAAAGACATTTTCCTCCTGGCGCAAGGCCAGTGGCGTTGGCTCGAACGACGTCTATATAGGAGAGCGAATTCGTCCACCTGGTGCGAGGTGAAACACTCTAAACTCAAAGAGTGCGATACTTTGACTAGCAATTGTCCGCCGCCTTGTGTCTCGCCACCGACATGCCCCATCACTTCTATGCCCCGTGAACGAAGGATCAAGGTAGGTTGGATAAGACAATGGAATTGACAGACTAGGGATCCTCTGCAAGCTGTTCTTGCCACTGGCTATCACCCTGAGCCCACTCGAGTCCCAACTCGACGGCGCCAATGCATTTCGAGAACCTCTGTTCCGTTCTAGCAAATAGTGATAGCTATTCAATCTCTGAAGCTCACATCATGCCTCATTCAAGGCTGTCCCTCTCTCAGACAGTCATGTACTCCTCAAACTACTGGACTCTCTAGTGCCAGATCTGACATATGCAGACCCATCGGCCTTCTGTAAACTCGCTCGCCCAACTGAGAAGCATCGCAGCTCTTTGTTCCGGCAATCCTGTTTGTCTAAGCAATCAGTACGCCGAAGATGATATCAATTCGGGGCCCCTGGGATTGAGTAGACGCGGGTTGGTCTGATGAATATCTCGATCACCGTCGTGCCGTCGGGTAGTCCCCTGGACATTTCGTCATACGCCTCTTGCAGCCCTTGAACAGTGAGAGCTTCGTGAGGGAAAGCTCCCGGGAAGCAAGCCAGCTGGAGGCCTTTAGAACTGGGGAGCAGGGAGCTGACGGCTAGCCAGTGTTCCGGCAAGCGGCGCAGTATGGAGACCCGCTCCCCCGAGGGGTCGTTGAAGTTCTCGATGTTGATTGACACAGTCTCTGATTGAGGCATTGTGTGATTAGTGTGTGATTCGTGATGAGATGTCGGTGATGGGGACTTGTGTGTCTTTTGTGATGCCAAAGTGATTCGAGGTTGAACCTTGAGAGAGTTGCAAGTGAGTGGGAAGAGGATCATCTGAGAAATGGTCGATGTTGAGGCGTGACTGAAGCTTGCCGCTTTTGATTGAAAGTGGCCAGAAGTGTTGCCCGGCTCAGGATCTGACCTCAAGCATCGCTTACTAGAACAATATAATGTATAGGCAGCATTTCTGTCAGTTCCATTTCAGCGCAGAATCATGCTGTTCAAGTAACAGTCTATACTTTTGAAAATCGAGTCTATACTAGTAACTTATTCGTCCTCCTCTTCATCCATCTCCAAAGCGTACACCTCTACCTGAGCAATCCGCGTACCAGCGGGC
The DNA here is from genome assembly GCA_018873225.1 of [Phialemoniopsis] sp. UDSM-2020. NCBI lineage: Eukaryota > Fungi > Ascomycota > Sordariomycetes > Thyridiales > Thyridiaceae > Thyridium > [Phialemoniopsis] sp. UDSM-2020. The sequence goes on from JAEILZ010000007.1 coordinate 3,949,584, forward strand.
ACCGTGACCGCAACCGGGTAGCCGGCGTAGTCCGGATCTGCCGCAGGCATCACTGCCACCCGCCCGCTCCTTGTTTCATCGCCATTGAGTAGTCGCACATCCCTCAACTCTCCCGTTTCCACGTTGATTACTTGCTTTTCTGTGAAGCTGAGGATTCCTGTGAGGCTCGGGTTCGCAGTAGGCTCCTCGTCCAGCGAGAACTTGACGCAAAAGCCTTCCCCGACGAGAAGGAAGTGCGTGTCACCTATCTGGATGACCATTCCGTAGCCGGGGCCCTGACGACCAAAGACGAATGACCTGTCAATGGTCAGGTTCCACTTGCCCATCTTCACTGAGACTGGAGGTGTTGCCTCCACACCACCTGCCTCGGGCGGCTCGTCAAAGAAGAATCCGATGCTGGAACCAGGTCGACGGTGTGCGGCCAGAATATAAGCAGAAACTGATTCCAGTAGTCCGAAATGGCGACCAAACGGATTCTCGTCTGACTTGAGCGTGTCAATTCCAAAGGGCGAGCACCCCAGTGCCCGGTAACTACCGTAGGCAAGCCACATCCTCCGAGCGCCGTATTCGTCGCGACGCTGCTCCGGGATGAAGAGGGGCTGGTCACGATGTGTGTAGTCTTCGCAAGCTTTTTGGTAGTCCGCGTGGTAAATGTCGGGCGATATGAAATCGATTGAAGGCGCGAACAGCAGCCAGATGTCCAGGACAGGGGGCACTCCGCCTCCAGAGGGGTATTCTCCGGGGATCTGGCCGCCGCTGACGGGACCGGAAGCCATGTCGGACTTCATCCAGACATTGGTGTACAATGGCAAGGGATACACTGCCTTGCCCGCAGCAGCGACCTTCTCTAGGTATTTGGCATAGTGGTAGGCCATGAAGAGCTCGTCCGTGTGTTTTCCGCTGCCAAAAGTCTTCTCCCACGACTGAGATTCTTGTGCACCGCGCTGGAAATTATGCTGCAGATTAGCTTTGAGTTGGTCATTGAGGTCATCCCAACCCTGATCTAGGCCTTGGGCCAATTCCGTCGGCACATGGGACTCGAACGCTTTCTGTGCAAGGCGGCTGCGGTCTCTCGAGTCTCCCAACACTCCGACCTCGTTCTCGACCTGAACCATGATGACTGTACTGTGATCTTGGTCTATCTCCTTGAGGTGTTTCATCAACGTTGTGAAAGCATTTACGTCCGCCTTGACAGCTTCGTCGTAGAACGGGGAGATGATATCAGCCAGCTGCAGCTTGCCCTCGCGATTCAGGATCCTCATACGAGGGAAGCGTTTTCCATCCGTCTTGACCCATTTCGGGCAGTATGTAGAGAGGCCTATCTCATGGGTAAGCTACATGCTCGTTCGTTGTGCAAGCGAGAGCAAAGACTAGCGATGGGTCTTACCATTTTTGAAAGAACCAAACCATAGGAGAACAAGATGAAGGCCATTATCTCTGGCGTCCTTGATAACCTTGTCCAGCTCAGCAAAGTCAAATCGACCTTCTCTCGGCTCAATCTGTTCCCATGTCACAGCACCCAAGACGGTGTTGATGTGCTGTGCAGCTAGCTTGGGCCAGATATCGTGCATATGGTCAGCTGAGCTGAGGGACGAGTTCTGCAGCTCAGCAGGTAGCATCAAGAAGGGCTTGCCCTTGACTAGGAGCTGCTTGCCACCCGGGATGGTGGCGAGGTGAGGAAGCTCGGACGCCATATTGATCGAATCCTTTGATTTAGATGTGGTCGTATCTGACAAAGAATGAAGGGGGAAAGCAATGCCCCAGCTTTGACAGAAGCATTTTCGTCGTTTTAAGTCAACGATGTCCGGGGTCGTGGCCACACGGACGGAGGTGGGCGGGGACGGCAGGCCGGAAGGTGGATGACATGGAGGACTCCACAAGCACCGGCGGTTAAGTGTCGGGAAAATCGTGGGTCTGGAGGAATGGAGTTCATTGTTATGCGCACCAATACGCTTGTAAGGAGTACGAGGAGGTCCCTGTAGACCATGTACGCAATTACTGAGATTGGAAAACTACACCTTGAATTCGGCTATTTTTTTTTTTTTTTTTTTTGGATACCAAAAGGTTGTATCATAACTTCTTTTCACATTTCACATTTAATGAACGTTAAGACACGATTAGTGAGGTTTCGATTAAGAACACTCGTTGATCCAACAATGAATGTGACTAGCTCAATAGCCTGCCCTACTTCCAACCTGGAGGCCGCGTTGAAGGGGCATAAGCCAATCACAGATTCAACTGGACGTTCAGACCGAATTCATGACAACACTTTAGTCACTTCCGGCATCTTTTCTGAGATGATCATGAACAAGACCTACACAATTTATTTCTAGATTTCGATACTTTCCTCTTCTTTCTCCGTCAAAATGCGGTATTTCGATAGTATCAATCACATGACTTAAGTGACAAAATTGGCTTTTCATGAAAAATAACCTCACCTCCACTTTGATGCCACCAAAAGCATCACAACACTCTTGCAGCTGCATATCTACACATGCACGGGACACCCGTGATGACTGGACCAAAGTGATGACGCAACCCAGTCGCTCCCACCCAGAGGTAGACCTCTTTTGCCGCCAGTATTTGCAGCTTGAGAAGGATCTGGACTACCCCGACTATCAACTTTTGCGCGAACAGGACACTCAGGATGCGCTCTACAACCGGCTGTTCGCCGACACAGCCTTATCTCGGCCTCCGCCGGCGCGATACCAACTGCGGGTTCTGAAGGAGCTGGTTGCACGGATAGAGGCGAGCATTGGAGACTGGGAGCAGCATGTGGGTAGTTCACTTCCCAAAGGGGGTTTCAGGGTGAAAACTAATACAATAGCGCAACAGGGCATACATGATGGTCTGATGGAGAGCATGACGACGTTACTGGCTCAACCAATGCCGTCCGATGCGGCAGCAGCTCAGCAGAAGAGCTATGTGACGTATCACCTCTCGGCTCTGGACGAGCACGAGGCATCCTCCCAGCAGCAGCATGACATTACCATCTTGGAATCTCGGTTCCTGATCTCCGCGGGCGGGACGACAGGTCTACGGACATGGGAGGCGGCGTTGCATTTGGGGCAATACCTCTGCACACAGCCGGAGATCGTCAAGTCGAAGCGTGTCCTGGAGCTTGGTGCCGGCACGGGATACCTGTCAATCTTGTGTGCAAGATACCTGCATGCCGAGCACGTGCTCGCGTCAGACGGGTCAGAGGACGTGATCAACAACCTGCCCGAAAGCTTTTATCTCAACGGCTTGGAGGGCTCGGAGCGAGTGGCAGCGACAGAGCTGTACTGGGGCCACGCGCTGCTTGGAACGGAAGAGGCTGAATGGAACGGCGGGAGGCCGGTGGACGTGGTTCTGGGTGCGGACATCACCTATGATGGAAGTGTGATACCCGCGCTGGTGGCGACGTTGGAGGAGCTGGTCAGTCTCCACCCGCGCGTCGACATCATCATCTCGGCGACGGAGAGGAATAGGAAGACCTTCGAGACATTCAAAGATGTGACGGCAAAGGCTGGGTTCGTGGTGGAAACTGTGGTGTTTCCGATCACGCCGAAGGGAGAGCAGAGAGGGCCGTTTTACAGTGACAGTGTGCCCATCCACATCTGCAGACTGACGCGCCAGGTTTCATAATAGAGTCAGGATGAGAACAGCGCCTCCGGGCCAGTGAGATGGACATGAGGGCGCGCACGCCTTGATTTGGGGCAATACAACTTGCAAGATAGTTAACGGTAGAGAAAGCAATGTAAGAATGAAGCTACGACATGCACCTATCTTTTGCGACCCAGGACACATCGAGGTCGAGATTGACCAGACGCGACCGGCCGGTGGTTTTGGTGGGGTCGGGTCACTCTCAGATCTGCCAATTGTGGCCAGCTGGCGGCCAGCAAAGCCCACCTGCCCATCCACCCACCCCCATCTGAATCCTCTCCAAGATCACGTGCCTTGAGACAGAGATTCCAGCCAACCACGAAAAAAACATTAGGGTTGTGGCCCCGAATCAAGCGACACCGGGTCTCGGAATTTTCTGCCCTCCTCCACCCTAATTTGGCGGCGGCCCTAGGGAAAAAACACCAAGGCGAAAAATTGTACTGAATCGACCTTCGCACATTGAATCCCTCCCATCTGTCTCCACGTCCACGTCCAACCTTCACGACAGACCTCGACAGCAAACATCGACAAGATGGCGGACGCCGACACCCCCGTTACCCTGCGTACTCGCAAGTTCATCCGCAACCCTCTTCTGGGTCGCAAGCAGATGGTCGTGTGAGTACAACCGCTCTCCCCTCACTGCTCCTACTCCCCTCTCCCTTGGCGAGGGGCCGTCACGACGTTGCCGCATCACGCACAGCCAGGGAAAGAGAAATACAAGAGATGGGAATCATTTTCGAATGAAAGGGACTGGCGAGATGGGCAGCGTCTGGCGGCTTACTCGGGCGGGGAGCATCTGGCAACGAAATGATGGATTGATGGGGATTGATCTGATCACAATTGGGTTCGTGTTTTTGCTGACAAGCGATGGTCAAAACAGTGACATCCTGCACCCCGGCCGCGCCAACATCTCCAAGGAGGAGCTCCGCGAGAAGCTCTCCGGCATGTACAAGGCCACCAAGGACCAGGTCTCCGTCTTCGGTCTGCGCACCCAGTTCGGTGGCGGCAAGACCACCGGGTTTGCCCTCGTCTACGACTCCCCCGAGGCGATGAAGAAGTTCGAGCCCCGCTACAGGCTGGTCCGCGTCGGCATGGCCACCAAGATCGAGAAGGCGAGCAGACAACAGCGTACGTTTTCACCTCAGTTTTTCCTCTGGGCATTGGACGGGTTGGAGCAAGTCACCTTGGGGGTGATCTCCTATGGGATCACTCACATACGACATTGTTCAACTGGGAATGCTCTCCAGACGATGTGTGGAGATTTGCAAGAAAACTTTGACTGATGGATTTTACGTGAACAGGCAAGCAGCGCAAGAACCGACAGAAGACCCTCCGGGGTACGGCGAAGACCAAGGGTGCCAAGGCGAAGAAGGACAAATAAATGGTTGGCGTTCGATTTATTCCCTTTTCGGTTCGTCTCTGGTCGAGTTGGGGTTTTGGCATGGCTGTGGTCTCTTGCTCTGTGCATTATTCAAAAGGCATCTGATGATCGAGCTGGACGATACAACACCGGAAACAATCATGGAGGCGTGATGGACTTGGCTTCGATGATTATTTCAGCATAGCATACAAAATGAAAATGTGTGCAAAACAAGACTTGGGGTTCTCTCGGAAGAAGTGATGTCAGATGATAATGGGACGAGTTGGCCGAAACTTCGACACTGAAGACTGCTATTGCCCGTCTTTTAAATCAGGCAAAAAGCCCTGATCGGCATAGGCAACTTGATTCTTGGGTATCATGACTGCTACACTGACTGGCGTACAGGAAACCAAACCTGCATCAACACCTTTGCATCACGACAAATCAACAGGTTACTCCTCGAATTCCACAAAACGAAAAACGCCCAAATTATGCAAGATCGTCCAGGTGTCTCCAGAGGCATACGAACCATCTGGTACCTGCGAAATTACCACATCATGTTGAGGAAAAAGAACACCACCGTCACAGCTCCAGCCACGCCTGCTCTCTGCCAAATGACACTCCTCCTCGCGGCAACAGCTCCGCTCGACGCGTCGAGGATGGGCTCGTGCCATCCGCAGTGCGAGTAGCTGCCCACGGTGACGCAGGTGTAGTACGTCGTCTGCCGGAACTTGTTCTCGGCCTGGTCCAGCGCCTCGGCCGGCGGCGGCGGCGGCGGCGCGGGCGTAACGAGCGGGTCGGCCGGGTTGTTCTCGCCGACAACTCCAGCGGGTAGGTCGGTCTCGCGGGCTGCCGCCGCCGCCTCGTACGGCGCGGAGGGTGGGCGTAGGACAGCGGTCGGCAAGGGGTCGCCTGCTGCTGCGGCGCCTGTGAAGAGCTTCCCGTCGGCTGCGATCATGGTCAGCGGCTCTGGGAGCCGTGGACCCAGGCCGGCCGCTGCCGCTGCGGCTGTTGTCGACCAGGCGAGGATGACGGCCAAGATGAGGAAGGACGGAGAGGAAACGATGGCCAGCATCGTGAACTTTGGCGTGTTGGAATTACGTGAGGAATATGTTTCGTAAGGATGAATTGAAGAAAGCGAAAGGGACGGGACAGAACGATCAACTTCAGGATATCATAGCAGACTAAATATGTTAAAAAGGACAAAGAAAAAGAGGCAGTGGCTTTGCTGCCCAGCCGTGGAAACACCAAATCGCAGAGATATATTTGCAGCTTTCCCATCGCAAAGCTTGCTGGTGTCTAGCTGATTCATATACCAGTCAGACGAACTTGCTCGCCCGTTTAGCCTGCATCCCATGCATGTTGGATCATGGCATGGCATCGCCGTTCAGAGCAGTACCACTATCACCAGCAGCGCTCGCGCCAGCAGAAGAGAATGGAGGGGGGGGTATCAACGCCCAACCGATGACGCCCGGTTCAGCCAGAAACTTCGACAGTCACATCTTGGCAGACTTTTGAGAACCACACGGTTCTGCAAATCAGCCCCTCTACGGCGAGTGAAGCACCCCATGTTCCTCGTGGTGTGGTGCCTGTGACTGGCGACCACGTCGTCGTGCCGTTCAAGTTTGTGGTGGAGGTGGATGGTGGGGTTGTTACAGCTTTTGGATGGAGTGGTGATATCCCCTGAAATTGATTGGCCAGGTGTTCCATGCAGGGTCTCCATCGTTTCTTCAGCGAGCCCCTGGTCACCAATAGCTACGAAAAAAAGGAACTGCATGACATCTAGTCAAGAAGGGCCAAGGTAACAGACTCACTGACAGGAAGAGCAGTCGCGGGATGTAATCTTTTATGCATGTATTAACCACTCTTCACAATGGGTATCTAATGATGCTGTCACGAGCGGGCCACTAATACCAAATGTAATCTTCGCAATGCCATGTTCACAAATGGGTAAAAAAACACCAAGCAGTCCAGCCTCTCCCTCCAACGTCACAGCCACGTTTAGAACTTTGCCGACACCTTTCTCCTAGCATTAAGGACGCTCAGCGCAGACATGTTGGCATGCGACGACGAAATGGACCTCTTAGATCCGGCGTTTGAGCCCTGACTGCTTGGTGCCAGGCTGACTCGCTTCATCCGTTGCCTCCTTGGGGCACTCTTGGTCGCCTTGACCGGTGGCGACTTCGTCAGAGAGTACGTCTCGTCGACACTATCGTCGGCGTAGTTCTCCGTATACTCAGGTTCGGGCTCAGGGCTAGAGGAAAGGAGCGAGATGATCTGCGATCCTGCTGGGGGTTCACTGCCTTGTGACTTTGCTGCGGGCCGCTGTCGCCTTGTCTTGGGAACCGTCGGTGGTGTGCTAGACTTCTTCACCTCGACCAACTTCTCGGGCGATATAAATTTCTTCTCACTGGCAGCATCGCTCTTGGCTGATTCCTGTGTGCTGCGAGACTGGGAGGCCGATAGCCAGACCTCGGAAAGTGATGGTAGTGAACCTGGCGAGGAAGCCACAGATTCGATACCGGAAGGACGCTTTTCTGTATCACGGGTAGGTGTCTTGTTGCCGTCTACTTTTCCTTGATCAGGCCGTGGCGTCTTGTTTTCCTGGGTACTGAGGATGTGATCGCCCGACTGCAAAGACTCGGGCTCTACATCGAGGTGAAGGTCGGGATCGGGCTGCCTGCCACTATTGATGCTGTCTGCTGGCACGACTGGGTCGTCTAGAATAGGAGATTGCATATTATTGTTGTTACTAGTTGACGCATGAGGCGCCTGATTGATGTTGGGGTTGGGATCGGAGTCGACAAGAGGTTCGTGCGACGCCGGTTCGGATACCCAGGCCTGCGATGTCTCCTCCAATTGCTGCGATGGGCTGTCGAGGTCGGAAGATTCATTAGGCGCAGCAAGCAAGCTCGGAGAGTCGCCCATCTCGAGGTCTAGGTGATCCTGGTCTTGGGATATGAAGGCGTCAGAGGTCTGCTGTGCAGGCTGCGTCGAGTTAGACTTGGACACCTCGTCGTGATATGTTTCTGGGATGAGACCTTCTGTAGACGGGGCACTCATCGAGCTCTTGCCACCCTGCTTGCCCTGCTGCCATTCCTCAATTGCGCGGCTGAAATTAACAGCGTCGCTTCCCAAGCTACCCGCACCGTGCTGGCCTGTGCCGTTGCATGGCTGAGAGTCTTCAATCACTTCGGACTGAGAGACTGCCGCCTTTGTATGCTCGTCAGCAGGGGGTTGCTGGAGGACACGGGGCTCCATAAGTTCCGCAAAGGCAAGATCGCGTAGCCCGTCGTCCTCCTGGTCTTCTTCATCAACCTCGAGAGCTTCGTGCCGATCATAGACACGCTCTCCCGTGTCCTCGTCGTACGTCTTCTCGTCCCGGTCGCGCATTGCAAGGCGGACCTGAAGCTGCGCGCCATGGTCCTGAACACCAAGCACCATGGCGGTGAGATTGACCACCTTTGGCTCCCAGTTGGTTGCTTTCGAAAGAAGCAATTGTTTCCAGGTGATGATCATCTGAGGCTTGGCATCTCCCAGAGAGAGGCTGGGGAGCGAATCAACGCCGTCGGGGATGACGGGCAAATCTTCCAGATCGTCCTCGTGTTCCGCTGCGGGCTCTTCGTCGTCGTAATTCAGTGTCGCATCGGCATCTAGCGGCATCGAGTCATCAAAGCCAGCGAACTCCGAGCTTGCTTCGTAATCATCGACGGCGGTCCTCTGCTTCTTCGCTCCACGGGATTCGCCCTCCTCGTAGAACTGCGATTGGTTGCGCTGCTTGCGCTTCCCCTTGCCTCGGTTCCCGTGCCATGAGTACTGTTGCTGCGGATCCCACCTCTGTACGAATGGGAACGGCGGCTCGCTGAGCTCAACGCCTTCTTGGACACACTCAACCGCACTAAGGTTGATCTTCTTCCGCCAAGCTTCGCGGTCTTCGTCGACTTCTTCGGTATTGGACGGATCTGCTGTCTCCTGCGACTTTGGTGCGGTGAGTGGCCGGACATCCTTCATGAGATCCGAACGCAGCTTATCCTCGTCTGCTTTCGTCTTAGGGTTTCGTAGGCCAAGGGCACCGAAGAGCATCCTTCGGCCGGCTCCCATGTCTAGCCGCATGCGGCGTCGGGGTGTATCATCATCGACGGGTGTAGTTTCGACGGCTTCGGTCGGCCTGGGGCTGTCTGTAGGCGCAGCGGAAACTGACGTAGAAGAATTATCCATCCCCTTGGAGGCTTCTGGCTGCTCGGTCTGGGCGGAGTCCTTAGCAGGGCCACCGAGACTGGCAAGAAGCGCTGCTTTGCGAGCGAGAAACTCTGCATCATCACCGCTGGGTTTGGGGACTGTTTCAGAGGCTTCTGCTAAGGCAGTTCCAGTTCCATCTTGACCAGCTTTTCGTGCCCGCTCAGCTGCTCGTCTCCTAGCATTGCGCAGCTTGGTGCGGAGTTTGCCTTGGCCTGGAGTGACACCAGTGGCGTTGCTGTCATCGTCCTTGGGATTGGATTCGTGGGTGAGACTGGCTGATTGAGTGTGACTTGTGCTTCGGGACTCTACCGCCGACTTTTCCAAGCTGAGATTCTTGTGAGCTTTCTTGGATGACGTCTCCTCGGGCGCAGAGTCTGAACTAGAGTCATCTGAGCTATCGCCAGAGCTATCATCGGAGTCATCGTCGGAGCTGTCGTCGCCCGATGAGCTGTCACCACTGTCGGACTCGCCAAAGTCGCCATCACTGTCATCATCACTATCGCTACCCTCCTCGTCGCTGGCGTCTTCATCCTCCGAGCTGTCGCCGCTGCTGTCAGAATCCGAGTCGGAGCTCGAGTCTTCACTAGAATTCGAGTCTTCGCTGCTCTCAGCGGCGGTGTCTTGAGGTAGAAGTTGCGGAGGAGCCGGCGCTGTCTCCTCATCGTCATCCAAATCTAACCTCTTTACTCTAGACGCCAGGGGTTGACCGGCAGGTACATTCCGAACAGCGGCCATGAAATCGAGGGCAGTTCCGTTGGTGATTGACCCTGGTGGTAGTCCGTGGCGATCGAAATGACGAACGAGTGAATCGGCATCATCCTGATCATCTTCGTCGTCGTCATCCTCGTCCATGTTATCGTCCGAGCGGTTCTCTCCAAAACCACCCTCATCATCTTCGTCATCGTCGAGGGCCACGTCGTCCTCAAATCGAACTTGCGGTTCCCTCCGAAGGGACTTCCTGTAGAGTAGCATATCTTCGAGATCTAGGTCCGAATCGTGTGTCCTGGCAAGGTCTCGGTAGGCCTGGACTTCGTTGCCACGATGCCTTCGTAGAGCACCCTCGCACTGGGCTGTATCGCATGACTGAAAGGCCTGCTTCAAAGCTGTGATCTTGTCCAGCGTTTCTAAACCAATGTGAGCAGCGGGAGATGCCGTCTTCCTTCCTCGCCCACCCCGTTGGGGCTCGGCGATGTCCATGTCATCCTCTTCGCCCAAGTCTTCCTGAAGAGCCTGTAGTTCTTCCTCGTCAATATCAGAACCCGGACCTTCGAGGCCATCCTCATCGCTATTGTAGTCCGCGTCATCCTCATCATCTTCGTCTCCGCCTTCGAAATCACCATCTTGCTCGTCCAAATCCAGGGCGTCGGCGTCGTCAAATGTAGAGGTAAACCGGACTACAGAGGGATCCTCCGAGTCTGCAGGCTCTCCATACTGGGTCAGAAGCAGGGGCTCTTCGCCGCCCTCGTTCTCAACGTCATCCGGTTCCTCCTCGCCATATGTCACCCTCGCTCTCTTGCGGGGCTCGATTTGGATCTGGGGCCGGGCTCTTGGCCTCTTCAGCAAGGGACGTCCAAAGGGCACGCCGTCGATGAGGTGTTTGCCGTCGCTCGTAATCTGCAGCCTGCCGCTGACACGCCTTCTTCTGATATCGTCGGTGAGGAGCGGCCGGATCACGACCTCTTCATCCTTCTCGATCACGCTGCGCACGGGTTGGAAGTGCAGACACTCGAAGCTGCCGCGCAGCTCGACGGCGTAGTCCTCGAGGCCCCAGTCGGCGCTCTCGAGAGGTATCAGGTCGTTGACGAGCTCAAGGAGCTTGCTGATGGTGGGGTCGCCCTCCAGAGGCAAGATAAAGACGATCTTGGTCTCGGGAAGCCCGTGGCGACGCACCACGAGGCGGAGGCGAAGGCTGCTGCTCTCCGGCATGGCGGGCAGCTTGGAAAGCCTCTCGGTTGGTGGTTCTCTGTTCTCACGACTCCATGAGCGGTCGAGTGACGATGTGCGGGTAGCAGGATGAGACAGGAGGTGCTTGGCGAAAGTGAGAAAAGCGTGAAGGCGAGTTGATATTGCCTTCAGGGTCGCGAAAAGGAAATGACGAGGCCTGCAGATGGAGAGCCAAGTGCTCGACTGAAAAAGTTTAGTGGGTCGTCACTGATAAGGAGTCCACGGGGCGCCGATAAGCGCCTACTACTGATCTGCTCTAGGCTTCAGTTTTAGCGCCGGCCGCCTGTAGACCTGCCTAAATCACCATAAGCCCGCTGCCCAAATCTCCAAGCTTTGAAGTCTTCCGTTGAGGGTTCTCACTGGAGGTCTGATTCATTTACGATGAGGGGCTGTTCTCCCTTTTTGAAAAAGAAGGACGTATGCAGTATCAGATAGGCCAAAAGTACATTTGATGTAGCTATGGAGTTATCAGCGTGTACCGGTCCGTCAATCACCAGACCGGAATTGAGCGTCGGACTGAAAGAAACTGAAGCAGGAAAACGCGCTGAAATACTATGTACGTAGTAACTACTTGAACAGTCGAAGTCAGGTTAACATTGGCTGACGTCTTCAGGGCTGTCTTGTTGACACCACGGGCGTTCGTCGCTACCCAGGCACTCCAGTTGAATGGCATATTCAGGGGTTGGCCTGTCTTGTCAACTGTTAATGCCGGGCTGCTTAATTAGATCCATGCTTTCTTAAACTTCGGCCAACTTCCCAGTAGCCTCCTCCTTGAGTCCGTGAGAGGTGCTGAGAATGGTCTGAACGTTCATTGGCTCCAGACTCTTCTTGACCGGGTTGTTAGCCTTGAAGACCTCATCCAGCTCTTCCAGTGTGCGACCCTTTGTCTCAGGCCAGAAGAGGTAGATGACAACAAGTTGAAGAAGGTCCCAGCCGATGAAGACAAGATAGAAATAGTAAGTCATCTTCTCAAAAGCAGGGGCTGATCCGTACTGGATGATCGTCGAAGCCGCCGCAGTGAGAACTTGAGCGAAAGACTTGCCCTTGGCACGAGTGCTCGTCTCAAGGCACTCCACAACGTACATGGGCGACAAAGGTGTCCATCCCACCGCGTACGAGATGCCGAACAGGTAGATGAAAGCGATAGAAGTGTTGGCTGCCGCAGTATTGTCCGGATTCTGCGCTGCAATCTTGGAAGCCGGAGTGACTATGGCGAAACAGACAATGCAGGAAGTCAAGGAGCCCATGAGGAGCTGTCTCCGACCCAGCACATCCATCAACTTTGCGCCCACAAGGCTTGCAAAGAAGTTGATGATGGGAAAGATGGCGTTGAGCATGAGCTTCTTGGATTGCGAGGCAATACCCGCAGCCTCTAGTGACACTGGTAGATAGTAGGACACAACCGAGTTACCACACCACTGGGCAAAGACAGCCATGGTGCAGACGCAGAGCAGCCGACGTCGAGCAGCATGGTCCTTCCAGAGCTCGTGGTAGTCCCACCACTTCTTGTCGGAGGCATCGGTAGAGATTTGAAACTCCATTTCCGCCATTTGAAGCCTGACAAGTGGGTGATCAGGGTTGCCCTCGCCGTGGAACTTGGTCAGGACCTTTCGTGCTGTCTCATTCTTCCCGTTGGCAATCAACCATCTCGGACTTTCTGGGAGAGTCCAGACAAAGATAGCCACAATGCAAGCAGAAATGAGTTGGCAAAAGAGAGGGATTCTAAAGCCATACTGTCCCTTGTATTGTGCGGCATAAACGATCCATGACGCCAGGATAGAGCCGATCGACCTGACAATAACAAGTCAATTTACGACTTCATGACTCCCGAACAGAGCAACACTGTCCAGGAGATTCTTTGGAATTGCTCAGACTTACCAAAAAGAGTTGTAAATACCCATCAGGACACCACGCCAGACAGGGTGAGCCATTTCTCCAACGTATACGGGCGCCGATATGTTGCAGAAAAAAACGCCAAAGCCGAGGACAAACCTCGCGCCCAAAAACATTTGCTCACTGCTCGCAAGCCCCGCCACAATAGCACCGATGATGACAATAATCGAGCCAGCGAACATTCCGGCCCGTCGGCCGAGGTAGTCGTTGGTCGGGCCCACGAATGGAGTAGCGCAGATAGTACCTAGAGACTCAAGTCAGCGACTGCCTCAGAACTCTCAACACTCTTCCGCTGGGGCTGTTACCAATGCCATAAATAGCGAAGACCAGTCCAGTGCTTGCAGAAGCCGATTTCCTGAATGGTATCAGTCAACCAAAATCTTGCTCAAAGTAGATGGTACATCACCCACATTCCAAAGTACTGTTGATAGGATACCATTGCGTTCAAGCCTCTGGATAGAGAGTGTTAGTTGCCGAGTTGTACTGTTTCGGGAGGAATCGAGACAACAGTACCCCATGACGGAACCGTCAAATCCATTCAAACAGGCGCAAAAATAGGCGCACAACAGCACGCCGTAGAGGCGGAACATATGCGGTGTCCATGGCGAAGGCTTGACATGATCGACCTGGTCTGCAAGCTCGACTGCTTCACCGACGGTTGCGTGGCCAGCGGCGACAGCCTGATCGTGGTCTTCGGCAACGGGCACGGGGTTGTCTTTGGGTGCCATGTTGGTGTGCCAGGTAGGGTGAGTATTTGGTTACAAAGATTCAATAGAAGCCACAATGAAGAGAGTGCGAGTGAGATGTGTCGAAAGTGTCGTGGTTTGCAAGCGGCCTCTTCGATGGCTTATATATCTCGCCTCGTTTCAGCCCACCGAAGACTGCGAGTGCCATCAGACGATGTAGGTACGCCTCCTCCCCAGCTCACCCCATTGAGATTTCTATCACGCGTGGCGCTAACAAGAAATGCCCGGGGTAAATGCGGGGAGACTTCCCCCTGTGTGTGGTGAACAAGTGAAAGGGTGACAAGATTCTGGGGTTTGCGATGCCTGTGAGAAGTGATCAGGCTCCGATCCACATTATATCCGGGTGGCAGACATTCGTGGATCAATGGTGGAGTTGTTTCCGAGTCAATACGAGGATCCGAACGGGGCGAGCGCCGTCGATTTCGGCATCTCGATGTTGACAAACCCCTACCCCAGCATCCCATCCCGCGTGCATAACGCGAGTGATGGCACTATGGTAATGAACAACGGACATTAATACCGATCTCGGGACAGTATTTGTCAAGGGCTGAGGCAGTTCGGATATGCGGCTGTGAAAATTGCTATTTCTTATTACGCGCTACAAATCTGCTTGGTGCCCACTAAGCTGGTCCGATGCCCTCGAGTCCAACTTGGCTAGTATGTCTAGTAACTGCGCGAAGAGGTCTCTGGCGTGCTCTGAGATTGCGGCATGCTCCGTGTTTTGAATCAGCTCCAGAAGAATAGTGCCCACGCGACGAATCTTCTCGACCTAGGTTCGAGTCAATGGCTGAAGGTGAATAACAAAAGGACTTGAAAGACTTACTGCAGCTTCCCCTTGGACCTTGAAACATAGGTATGGTGCTACTTGAAGTTCGTGGAGAAAGTCTCTAACAATCTCAACCTTCCTCATCGCCCAGGAAAGCTCTTGGTTGTTCAAGCCCAGGACCTCTGGGATATTGGCCTTGATACAATGATGGAGGAGGAGCAGTTTAAGTAGGTGAAACGAGGTCATGATATTGCTCCTCTGTGCCCAGAAGGCATGTCGTCTGATATGCTGCTACCTCCAGGTCGATAGCATTGAGGTCTTCAGGGCGTTGTAGCCATTGCGGGAGTTTGTAGATGAGAGAGGTGAAGTGGAGGTTTGCTTCCTGCATTGCCCCTATCTCCTGCAAGTCATAGCCGTCAGCATTGTGCTTCCACCGTTCCTTTGAGAATGACTGAATGTTGACAATTAATGCCGTTCCCGCAATCCATATTTGGCGCTCAAGATGGAAGCCCAGAAGAATTCGATCCTCTAAGTCAACCTCGTTGACCTTTTTGTCTTTGTCAAGAAGAGGCCGATCGTAAGGTCCCCTTTCACAGAGTGTCAACTCGTCCTTCGATATTAGCTTTCCAAGGACTGATATCCGAGCGTCCAAGGCCAACGCAGAGACATCTGCAAGGTGGAGGAGCCAGAAATTGGCGCGCAGTAACTGTGCTTCTATCGTCTCATCCCGGTCTAGAGAAGCCTCATCATAGAGTCTCAAACGCATCGCCAAAAGGGTTGCCTCAGCTTGGTAATGCCATGCTGCATCAGCACGCCCGGTTGTGTTCTGTAGCGCTGTCGAATGCCACATACGAATGCTCAGGGAGGTAGAATCGGGGTGCAACAGATCTTGCTCCTCGTAAAGCCTCAGCATTGCTTTGGAAGCCTGCAAAAAGGGCATTGCTAGCACATCGCGTTGGGGGATGAGAGCGTCCGGAAGCACTGAGATGACCACAGCGCATAGTGCTGTGACGAGTGTGAAGGATTTGATGTATGACAGCCGCAAGTGTTTTCCCTCAAAGAGGGTTGAGGAGCCTAGGGGCTGAAAGCATGAGTTGGCAGCTGTGCGAAGAGTGCCCTCGTGAGCGACTGGAGTGTTTGGGAACAGATGTTGGAAGAACAAGTCGATGCATTTGTGGACCAAGTCAACAAGAGACACTGTCTCTGACAGGCTTTGAGCCAGAATGCCTTCAACTCGATTGACTAATTGAGAGTGAACCTCGTCAGCCGTATAACCCAGCCCCAGGTTGAAGATCACCGAAGGGCTCGCCGCAGATATGGACAGCTCGGTCGGGACACGGGCGTGGCATGGTGATACTACGGTGGACTGTGGTGTCGATGCCGGATGAGCCACTCCCTCTGAGGCTTCATCTCCGAGCAGGCCCTGATCCCCAGCGCCCGGCGTCAGTGCGATATGTATTGATGACGCATCCCGAGTGCCTGCTGGAGGACTGTTCGACAAGGGAACACCGTCCGGACTGGGCAAATCAATAACATGGATTCCGAGGTGCAGAGAAGGGGAGGATGGTGTCAGCGATGGTGAATTGAGGTCAGGTCGACTTGGAACCTTGGGACCACGCTTTTTCGACGGGGTACGATACTCGCAAGTCAGTCGAGAGAGATTGCAATTCGCGCAAGAAGGTATACACTTGTTGCACTTGACTTTCCGTGCCTTGCACGAATCGCAAGCATGTGAGGCGTACATGGCCGGCCACAGAGACGGGTCTGAACATTTGCCAGCCAGGGGAAGATGGATGTAAGGCAGGGTGTTCGGTGAAAATATGGGAACAAAGATGGAGGTGGTCTCCGGGTTTATTATGGATTTCCCGGGGAAATTCTGCTCTCCACATGAACCACCAGCCCACCAGCCGAAGCGATGGCGGCGTCTAAGCCGGCCCAAGCCAACGGCGCGGCGGGGACTGGCCCCTGGCGCTACTTCGCATAAATCGTGGGTCAGACGAGAAGCATATTCGGCTTGGAAGTTCCTCTGCGTGTAACAGGCCCATTCTTAGTCATTGACAAGTCACAGGCACTACTTTACGTGTTGTCCATCCATTTACAGCAAAATCGATATGGCTTTTGGATCCATATATAGCATAGAGTTGAGCATTCGTGCTCATCAGGGGAAAGCTCTGGCTTAGAATTACTGTACCTTGTTCGTTCACATTCATCATGGCGCTTGACATCGAGAAAACCATCGCCGAACTTACGGTGGCTGAGAAGTGCCATCTACTAGCAGGTGCAGGCGCTTGTAGCACCAATGCCATTCCTCGTTTGAACATCCCCAAGCTCCAGGTGTGCTTCTCACTTCATAATCTGACTATGTTCACCACTTTCAAGCCCCATGACAACTGACACTGGCATGACTTCAAGACTTCAGATGGTCCACACGGGATCCGAGGAGGCGGTGGCCGCTTCTTTAACCCGGTAACAATAACACCATGCTGCATTCCAGTTTGCATTCACGGGCTGACATAGTCTGTAGCCTCCTGGATATCTACTGCCCTCGGCAACCGCCATGGGCGCAACTTTTGATACCAAGCTGCTACATCAAGTCGGCAAATTTCTCGGCGGTGAAGCAAGACGCAAGGGTGTACATGTTGCACTCGCACCGACCGTCTGTAGTAAGTTGTCTTTGACAATGGAGTGCTCCATGAGAACTGGGGCTTCGACGGATTGACCCTCAGCGACTGGTGGGGGACGTACAGCACATCCGACGCTTTGAATGCTGGTCTCGATCTGGAGATGCCAGGTCCACCCGTCTTTCGAGCTCGCGCGCTTGCCGAAGCTGTGGAATGCCGCAAGGTTACTACCAAGACGCTCAACACGGCTGTTCGACGTTTGCTAGAACTCATCAACCGAACGAAGGCGTGGGACACGAGCGATGTGCCAGAAGAATTAGGAGCCGACACAGACGAGTCTCGCAGACTGATTAGAAAGGTCGCCTCCGACTCGATCGCATTGCTCAAGAATGACGAGAATGTGCTGCCGTTAGACAAGTCGAAGAAGCAGTCTTATGGCCTCATTGGAGAGCACTGGTCGTATCCTTCCATTTGTGGCGGCGGCAGTTCGGAATCAGCCCCTTTCTATGTGAACACCCCTCTAGACGCAATGGCAGAGGCTGTCGGCGAGAAGAACTTGAAGTATCTTCCAGGACACTATTGTAAGTGACACTTGATTTAAAAAGAAAGGGAAAGAAGAAGAGGAAAAGGAAAAAGAAAGAGGAGAAACGGGGAAAGGAAGAGACTTTCTCTTCTCTTTCTTCTGATCTTTTCTTTTTCTTTTTCTTCTTTCCTTTCTTTTTCGTCTTGAATTCAAGAAGCTTACTGACCATTGTTCTTGTTCTGTAGCGTGGAGATGGACACCCCTTATCAAAACTGGACTTACCCTTCCTGGCTCTTCCGATCCCGGCCTTCTTCTCGAGTGGTATGGCGAGAACCCCAGGGATGTCCCCGACTCAAAGCGTATCCGATCCGAGACAACGACAAGCACCGTCGCTTACTTCAGCCAACTCTTTATCCCGGACATACCCCCGGTCCACTTCGTCCGGTTGCGCTCAACCTTTACAGCTGCTGAGACAGGGCAGTACAGGTTCGGCCTGAGCGTATGGGGCCGCGCCCGTCTTTACATTGACGGCAATGAGGTTATCGACCAGTGGACGAGCGAGCCGGAAAAGACTGACGAGACACCCATGTTCAACAAATTCACCATGGAGCGCTTTGCAACGTTGCCAGTTGAGAAGGGAAGACAATACGACATCGAGATGATCCTGACAAACGACACTGGAAAACCCAGAGCCGGACCCCCTGGGGCGGGAGGTATAAGACTAGGCGGCCACCAGGTGATTGATGAGGACCAAGCCATCATTGATGCCGTGGAGCTAGCACAGAACGTCGATGTGCCCATCGTGATGGTCGGCCTATCCTCAGACTATGAATACGAAGGTACTGATCGTGCCGATCTCGCTCTGCCGGGACGTCAAGACGAGCTGGTGCGGCGAGTGGTGGAAGCCAATCCCAAGACCGTACGTTGCGCCCATATGTGACCAAGGAGAACTTCTAAGACTGACTTGCGGTGTCATAGATCGTGGTAACACAGTCCGGTATGCCTATCTTGATGCCCTGGCTGCCCTCTGTCAAGACCCTCGTACACGCGTGGTTCGGCGGAATGGAGACCGGACGCGGCATCGTTGATGTCCTTTTCGGTGACGTCAACCCTTCCGGCCGTCTCTCCGTCAACTTCCCACAGGCGATCGAGGACACGCCAGCGTTTCTCGCCTTTGGCAAAGCCGATAATGTAATTGTCTATGGCGAGAGCGTTTTCGTGAGCCATCGGTACTTTGACATGGTCAAGAGAGATCCCATGTTCTTCTTTGGCCACGGGTTGAGTTACACTCGATTCGAGTACTCCAACTTGGTGCTGCCAGACACTTTTGCGGCCCAGAGCGACCATGTCCTTGAGTTGACCCTCGAAGTCCACAACACTGGCTCGCGAGGTGGGGATGAGACAGTTCAGGTTTACATCGCCGACCTCAAGGCGTCCGTCCAGCGACCTCCAAAGGAGCTCAAGGCTTTCACCAAGGTTTGGGTCCCGGCAGGTGAAAGACGCACGGTGTCAGTAAGCCTGGACAAGTATGCTGTGTCATTCTGGTCCGAGCACTGGGATCAGTGGGTGGCCGAGGCTGGCGATTTCCAAGTTTTAGTCTCTAGATCTGCCAACCCACGAGACGTAGTATTGAGCGGTACCTTCACACTGCCACAGACCTTCATGTGGAACGGTTTGTAAAGAGGGATATCAGGGTTGCCTTATGTAACCTGGCCGGCGGTTCTGGATGCGTACGAGCCTTAGAATCGCTGGGAAATAACGTAGAAATTGGTCCGTACGAGTAGATCTGAATAAAGCTTGGGAAGTGAGTAGTCCTCTGGTGTCGCATCAACTGCAGTCATGTGAAGCAAAAAGCACTTCAACTGTACATTCAACAAAGATTGCACATCAAACTCTGGTACTGCGTCGAGCGCAAGTCGGCAAGACTGAGGGTGATGCAGATCTATTGTGTCGGTTATATAGAAGCATTGATGCACATGACCTCCAAAGCCTGCCTCAATGGGCCTGGATGCGTTCCGCTAATGTCACATATATACACCAACTCTCCGTCATGACAGTGAGCCCATATCGAGCATATGTCCCATCTTCTCGATCTGTAGCAACGCGTCGAATTAGTCATAGTCCTCGTTGTATGGCTGGAAATCGTTGAAGCCTTACCTTTGTCTTCAGATAGCCCTCCACCTCGCGGCTCCGGAAGCCCCCGCGGCCTCTCCATGACAGCGGCACCATCGCCACCCGCTCCCTGACGACGACCTCTCTGTTGGGTCCCTCAACAGCACGAATCTTGTCAGGGTTGTTTGTCAGTAGCCTGACATCGTGCTGGCCCAGATCCAACAGCATGGCGGTGGCGAGACCGTAGCTTCGCGCGTCAGCAGGGTGCCGCAGTAGCAAGTTTGCCTCGACTGTGTCTGATCCCAGATCCTGCAGATTGTACGCCTTGAGCTTCTCGCCCAGGCCGATACCTCGGCCCTCTTGCCGCAGGTAGATAATAATACCACCCGCCTTGTTGCTGGGGAGAGCCATGAGCCGCGCTGCCTCGTCGAGCTGCTCGCCACAGTCGCAGCGCGACGACCGGACAGTCTCACCGGTGTAGCATTCGCTGTGGATGCGCACCAGTGGCGGTCCAGGGTCTGCTGCGGATGGTTGCGGTTGGCTACTGCTTTCCTGCTGTGTGCTTGCTCCCGCACCGTCCGGGTCGATCCGACTTGAGGTCCGCCCCGGGTACAATGTGCCGGTGTAGGCGCCACGGATCATTCGATCCATCTCCGTCTCGCCCTCCCGCGGCGCATCCAAGCTCTTACTTCGTATGTTGCCTCCAAATACGATTGCCAAGTGTTCCTTGTTGTCTACATCGTTTGTGTAGAGGTGGAGGAACATCTCCGAGCCATCGACGGTAGGGATCCTCGCGCGCACGATGCATTCCACATTCGGTAGCCGCTCAAGTAGCTGGGGTTTCTTAGTGCCGCAACCGCCGGCGGGATCACTGCTGTCTACGGGAACGCTGCGAGGCTCGTCCCGCGATTGGTGGAAGGGACCGGACGATGTCGGCGTGGCGGTACCGGGAGTGACTGGTGGGGTGAAGGCGGGAGAGAGGAGGGAGGGCGGTGGCGGCTGTACGGGGAGGGAGGATGGTGTCGAGGATGTCGTGGGCGGCGTGCGTCCGTCGGTCTGGTCTAGTCTGTTGCTGTCGGAGACCTGGAGTTGTGCTTGTGACTGCGATTGCGATTGCGTGCCAGAGTGCGGGGCAGAGATGTCGTATGAGTCGACGTCGCTGTTGTTGGCGTCGCCTTCGGCCGGTCCGGTGCGAGGGGAGTAGAAGGAGGGCAATTGGCTGCCCTGCTGCCACTTCTGGCCTCCCTTGCCGTCCATATTCGATGTGAGGTCGGGCATCGGGTGTGTTCTCTATGTTGGCCTGCAGGCCGAGGGAAAGCGGGGGAGCTCGGCGCTCGGCAGTGCGATCGCGAAGCCTGGCCTGGACTCGAAAGGAGGTCGCGGTCTGTCAATTGATGTTCCCAGGCGTTGAGAACTCAACTTCAAATGATCTTGTCAAAAAGGAGGCTTTCAGAGCGATATCGGGAAGGAGAAAGAAGTCAAGACTGAATGAGGTGTGTGACTCGAGTTGCGGAAGCAAGCAGCCCATGATTAATGCTCATGTACGCATTAGTCATCTCCAGGCCAGGGCTTGCTTTGGTTAAATTCCTCACGCTTCTCGAATTTTGGGGCAACCCCGGATCCGAAAGTGTGGGCCCTTCTCTCTTCCGCCCCGCCCGATCCCGACATCAAGCTCATTCCTAGTCTTTTTTGTCTTCTTCGCTTTCACTTTCATTGTCTTCTCTTTGCTATCCATCTCTTCTCCGCTTTCAAGTTCATGTAACTTGTTCCCAACAACAGTACATGTCTCCAATCAGTTCGGCTAACACACCCAAACCTCGACTCTTCCTTGTAGCTCACAACACCATGCCACTGCTCGTTCCCTGACTACACAAGACTAAACCAAAGAAGACGTCATAGTGTCCGGTCTCTCCCTAGCTCAGCTATCGGCTACTGGCTGTCACTGAGAACAGCCTTCTGTCGGCCACCCGTTCGTGCCTCCTCCTCCTTCCGCTCCAAGGCTCCCGGCTCGCTTGCATCAACTCCCGCCCTCATAGCCTCCATCACCTCCGCAGCAGGCCCTTCAAACCACTGTTTTCAACGATTAGCCGAGCCATATCCTCACGGAACTGTGCGTGTGTGTGTGTTCAGCACTTACCCTGTGAGCCCAGACAATCCATGTCCCGATGGAGCCAATAGCAATGATCCCCACAGCTACTACCGTGTAGTTCAACGTTTGATCTGTGACTGGGTTTTGAGCGGGCAGACAAAAGACAACCACAATGACCGCGATCCAAGTGCACGCAGCAGCGGCAATGGGCCGTGAGAGAGCCCGTAGGTTGAATGGTCCTTTCATGTTGACAAATGACTCGTGCCATATCATGCCAATCATAATCGGCAGCCCATATGAAATGTAGAGGCCGATCGTGGCAATGGAGGTAGCCGCTGCGAAAGCCACGGAAGATCCAAGTGATGGAAGAGCGAGGATGAATGAGAGCGTCGCACCGAGCCAGACAGCCCGGATCGGGGAGCGGAACCTTGCGTCGACCTTGTGGAAGAATGGGTGCTGTATAGAAGTCAGCATTCGCTACCGAGTATGCAAGTGTAGCTCTGTCAACTCACAATACCGCCGTCGCGGGCGAAAGCAAACATCATTCTGCTGTTACTTGTGAGTGAGAAGAGTCCACAATGCCAAGTGCAAACTGCAAGTCGAACGAGTTAGCTTGAATGTCGAGGCTACTCATGCAGTCGCGGTCAAAATCGAGACTTACCGATGATCAAAGTGAATAGCGCCAGAGCCCCGTCCTCCCCAAAGACATCAACCAGAATCTGCAATACAGGCTGTTCGTACTGCGAGTTGAGCGTTCTGTCGAAGTCCTGAATTGAGAACAGCATAGCCATGAGCACAAAGAACCCGAAGAGTGCGCTGAAGCCGACACTCGACACAACACCGATTGGAGCGCTCCAGCTGGCCTTCTTCGTCTCCTCGCTGAGATGGGCCGAGGCATCAAATCCTGCAATATACTTTTAGTCCTCTTGAGCCATCTCAGAGCATTGCAAGGGTCTCACCAGTCAAAGTATATTGAGACATCAGGGCACCGCACATGACCACATATGCTGCGCTCGCCCGCCCACTCCAGCCTTCACTGCCGTCTGCTCCGGTCCCATCGTAGAAGGTACCAAAGACAAACTTTGCAGGTTGGTGAGACGGCGCTTTACTCAAGATGGCGACGCACAGCGCCGTGATTCCGGCAGAGTGCAGGATGATCGACGAGTTGTTCAAGTAACGCAGCACGTGTACACCAAACGAGTTGATGAGGCCGTGAGACACAAGCACGGCGGCATAAATACCAATCGTCTTGGCCGCCGTTGGCTCGTAGTCGGGATACTTGACGGTGGCAATGGTCGCAATGAGCCCGGCACAGCCAAATGAGATGCCAGTCGTGACGGCGACCTGTCCCAAGAGGTTGAACCACCCAGTCACCCAAGCTGCGAAGGGGGACCAGCGCGGCGGCGCCAGCAAAGCCGCCCAGAAGTAAGGCCCTCCTCTGTTCGCCGATTAGTATCGAGAAGCGCCGCGTAAAGGGTAGAGCAAACTTGCGAGGTCGGAATCGCCGAGACCACTTCCGCCATGGCTATGGCGACAAGCAGTGTGAAGAACGAGACAACGATCCAGCCGATGGACATCACTGCGCAATAAGTCAGCAACGATCTCGACTCAATCTCGACTCTTGAGTCGACGGGTCAAATGACGTACCGGCCGGGCCTCCTGTTGTCAAACTGAGTGCAAAGTCTTGTCAGTATCTGCAAAGTAGCTTATGCGCGTATGTGACGAACCCATATGAAAACAGCGTAGTGAGACCGGTAATAACACTCTAACAAAGTTGCGATTTGTGTTAGTCCGTATCCAATGTGGCTGTGAGTTGAGGCCGAGCGAAACGCACAATAATGGAAAACGACACGCCAAAGTTGTGCGCCAGACCCCAGTCGCGACGAAGCTCCTGCTTGTAACCAAACTGAGCCAGACGGTTCTCGTCTTGCTCATCGACCGTCCTCCCGCGCTCGGCAACGGGAACTTCAGACATCGTGAACTAAGCGCCTCAAAGCAGGCGATGCTGGACTCAATGTAATTTGATGGTATTTATTGCCGCGCGCAAATACAATGAAGATCACAGAAAAGCGAGGGGAAGCTGTTGGCAGCGCATGACGGACGTCATATGCAGCTCTTCCGCTTTCAGAGCAGCGCGTGTCGTACCACTGCGACTCTGCAACCCTGGACAGATATGGCCTGGTCGAGCCAATGAGCATCAGCTCGATGGAGTGTCGCGAGATAAGAAAGTGGCTGCTCCCAATGAAGTGCCCCCGGCTCGAGCGCATTTTCAAAGGACGACATACCGCAATCGGTATGGTATGGATCGCAGATCGAAGAAAAAAGCATGACCGAGACTGCGAGGGCCTTTTGGTCGGTCGTTGCCTCGGCACTCTATGTTCATTCAGCTCTCCATCATTCAAGCAATCAGAAGCCTTTGCCGTGCGCTCAAGATAAAGCCTCCGCCCCGCTTCCCCTCATTGCACAGCGTGCCAAACTCAATCAAGCATGGAACCGTCGCGTGTGACTAGCTTGGCACTCGTGATTTGTGTGGTCGAGCGCAAACATTCCGCAGTCTGCCGTTTGACAGGTCTTTCTCGGTGGGGAGCCGCAAAAGGACTCTGCGAACGTCCAATGCAGTCGACTTGAGCATACTCACCAACCATCTGTGCCTTCTGTAGACACAAGAGATGCTTCGAACCGAGCGATAAGTTGAATGTCACAGCATTAATAGCATATCGTCAAGTTGAAGTGGATTTTGCCGTGCTTTTTACTTGAGAGCTTAAAAGAAGAAAGCCGAAAAGAAAGAAAATAACCAATAGAAAGAAGAAAAGGAGAAGAAAAGGAAAGGGTTGTTTTCATCTTTTTTTTTTAAAACAAAAGGAAAAAACTGAGGTAGGAAACCACAATATCATATGTATACAAAAGAACACACAAAAGTCACAACTTGATTTGATGTGACCTCAAATGTGGTTGATTAGGGGAACGAGATTTCTTGCGCTTTGACAAAATCATACCATCATATAGCCACTGACGTATGTAGCATTTAATAATTTGTATAGTGGTAATAATTCGGAACTGCATGCCTTAGATCAATGAACGCAGACTGGACTATTGATCAGGAAGACAACTGTCTGGCTATGCCCTTTCCTGCAACTGATTGTTGGTAGCGATATAGTTTATGAAAGGTGAAAGAAAGTTTGGGAGGCTAAACCTATATATAGATCCAAATGCAACTACCCCTCGTCCCAATTGCGCTCAACCGGGCTGAAGCGAGACGGTATTAGTGATTTGCCTATATGCAAGCTGCCGGTACTAATTGTGACAGCCACCCAAGCCGTCGGACTTGCAAGCTATAAGCCTACGCGAAGGTATCACCGAGACTAATAAGGCTGCTCCGAATGCCCGTTTCTGGCCTCTTATATGTTGGCAGACGTCATTGATCAGGAACAATCGAGGCCGGATCTATGGTAACAGCACCGTGGTTACATCCGCGCAACTCAGACGGGACGTGGCGCGTAGTTATACTTGAACTTGAAGTAGTAGGGCTTCTGCTATATAAGAGTATCGTAGTCTTTGCCAGGGAAAATCAAGAAGACAGACCAGATATGACACTTCCAATTCATAGACTATTAGTCTACTCTGTCGCTAGCCTAGGATGAGACACAGCAAGATGTCTTATTCACTTTTTCTGACATGGGCAATGCTCATGGCCTCAGTCGCCTGTGATGTCTGTTCCACCTTGGCAAACCTCACCACGATAGACATGAGCTACCCTTTGTCGCTGTCTTATACCGCCGAGCAGTCAACTTACTGGTCGACATCCTCTTCCAACTTGAAGCCGTCTTGCATTATTCTGCCGCAGACAACCGAAGAGGCCATAGCCATCGTCTCTGCCCTTCGTGACCACGACAACGAGACCTTTGCCATCAAGTCCGGAGGACACAACCCCAACGACAACTTCTCGTCCGTCAACGGTGGCCCTCTCATTTCTACCAAGAATCTCAACAGAAAGATCCTCCTGGACCCAGAAGCACAGACGGTTCGCCTCGGCCCTGGGAACAGGTGGGACGAAGTCACCAAGGCCCTCGACGGGACGGGCTTCTCCGTCGTAGGGGGCCGGATCGGTGACGTCGGTGTCGGTGGGTTGATCTTGGGGAACGGCCTGAGCTTCATGAGCACGGAGCACGGCTGGGCGGCCAACTCGGTACTCGAGTACGAGCTCGTGCTCGCCAACGCCACCGCCGTGACGGTAACGGCATCATCGCACCCGGACCTATTCCTCGCGCTCAAGGGCGGCGGCAACGCCTTTGGCATCGTCACTTCGTTCCTGCTGCAGGCGTACCCACAAAAGACAGACATCTGGGGCGGCATGTACACCTTTGCCGCGACGCCAGATACAACAACGAAGCTGCTGGCCGCCGTGCGTGACTTCACGACCAACTACCCGGATCCCAAGGCAGCAGTCATCCTGACAAGGCAGGCGGCAGTCTACGGCACGGTGCAGACGTGGATCCTGTTCGTGTACTACAACGGACTCGAGCCACCGGCAGGCGTGTTCGACAACTTCACGGCTGCCGGCCCGCTGCTCAGCACGTGCCGGACGCAGAGCATGGCGTCGCTGATCGCGGGCAACAACATCGTCAACGTCAAGGGCAGCGCCTTCACGATCGGCACCGAGACCGTGCCGCTGCCGGCAGGGGACGCCGAGGCCAGTCTCCGGGCTCTCGAGGCGATTACAGACCATTGGGAGAACGTCACGAGCAGTGTGCTGGGAGTGACTGGCATGATATCCAACATCGCGTTCCAGCCTATCCCGAAGGGGTTGACACGGATTGCGAGGCAAAAGGGCGGAGATCTCCTAGACTTGGACGACGATGTGGATCGGATCATGCTGGATCTCAACTATGCTTACAGTCTTCCAGTTGACAGGGCGGCGATAGATGTAGCCATGCAGAGGACCTATCAGGGCGTGAGGGAACAGGTGCAACGTGATACGGAAGCAGGTATTTTGGATCAGGCGTATCTGCCGCTGTTTATGAATGATGGGTACTACAGGCAGGATTACTTTGGCAGGCTGAGACCAGAGAGGGCGGAGCTGGCAAGTAGGGTGAGGGACGAGGTTGACCCTGAGGGCCTTTGGAGGGATCGTACTGGAGGATTCAAGTTGTGACACGAATAAAAGCTAGTCAACGAGTGCAGATACCTAGATCTCGAATGCAGTGAATAAGAAGTCAACAGTGTCCAACCGACATCAGCATTGGCGAACGATCACATCTGACATGTGCACAGCGCGCCCAGTATGATGAGATCACCTCGAGCGGCCAGGTAGTGGACAAGAGCCCGCCATTACATGGTTTCGGTGCGATCAAAAAACTGCACTTTGCAGATATTTTTACAATCGAGGTGCATCGTGCGTGAGGGCTGATCAACATCCACAACCAATGAAGCACTGCAGGTTCGGGCGATCCAGCCAACTGGAGCCACGTCGCCGTCGTTTTGTCGGCGATTTCTGGTTGGGCGGGTTAGGCGCCTGTCGCTTGCAGCAGTGGAGATGGTGTGAAGAGAGTCGCTGGGCTTGGGGGTGATCTGGGCCCCATGGCTGCAGACCAAAACAGTCACACCAACGCGGGCCGGTGCGGTTTGGTCGGTTCGTGGTGTGGCCGCGAACCCTTCAGGCCCGACAAGACACCACCGCGTAGGCATGCAAAATGGTTCGTCTGTGGTGGCTTGTTGATAAACTATTAAGCGCGCTCGAGGCCTGGACGTGGACTGGACAGGCCAGCGAAATGTGTAGGCGCGTCGACAAGCCCAACGGAACTGAAGATCATCTCGCTTGGAGCCATTCGATCATGACCACTGGTACACTGGTACTTGAAATCGAAAAGAGGAAGATGTCTCACTAGGGGCACTAGCCGTCTTGACCAATTGAGAAACACAACGGTGGTCCCCGCGTCCTGTTGCATGATGAGCATTCCAGCTAGGCAAGTTGGACAGGCATGGGAAAGATGCCATGAGAATGTAATGTGAGTAAGGCTTTTGGAGGCCAGCCATATGGTTGAGCAGACATGTACTGAGCTGAGGAGATCACCTTTTCGCCCGAATCAGAGGCCCGTGATACACAAATCTGGTACGGAGTACGTGCAGCAGAGGAGAACACACGCGGCATTCTCAGGACATTTCCATCTCCATCCCCACATGGACGGAAGCAGAGAAGGGTGGTGGGGTCTTGAAAGTCTAGAAACGCGTTGTGGTCGCGCTTCTTCCCGCCGTAATCTAAGTGAGCATGGAGGAATGTAGAAAATTACGCCAGCCGCCTTAGGAGGCTGCTGCTGACTTGAGTACACTCATTCCGCTTGGTGACGCATCTCGCATACCATATCAGTCACGATCAAAGCCCTGCGAGCAGTTCAGGTCTTGATCCGACGAGCTGGTAAATGAGCAACGGCAGAATCTGGGGCAGCAGCAGGGGATTGGGAGTCAAGAGAACGAATTGAGAAAGAAAGGAAACATGGGAAGGGTTTGCCGACCAGGCAATCCTGGAAAGGGTCCGGAGCTTGAAAGAAGGGCTCCGTAACCCGCTGTCCGTTCTCCGGCTGGCTGTTTGATGGGCATCAAGGTCAGGGCTCAGGCCTGCTGAACCGGGGAGCGCTGCTTGCAGGCTGCAACCATGTGTAACGAGCCAGGCACGAAGTACTCCGTACGGAGTCGAAATGTTACTGTTTGAGTGTGCTCACACGCTCACCTCACACACACGCATTCCGCTTTGGGGGTGCAGTGGTGGTGTTTTCAGGGGTTTGTCTCAGGTATGCTCCTCCAAGGGGCTGTTTTGTACTTTACTTAACAAAGTACGCCCAAGTAGGTAAGGCTGTGCTTGTTCCTTCTGGGCGATCTGACCCATGTCCCTTTACCAGCCACCATCATCAGCATCATGCGAACACTTTTTCGATGCTGCTGCCTCTCGGGTGAGCAAGCAAGGAGATGAGGAGAGATTGGAAAGCCAGGCACACCACCACCCCGTCACCAGCCTGCGCACCGCAGTGTCTAGGCATTGAAGTGACTGAGAACATGAATAGCAAAGATAGACAGTCGCCGCCCGATCGGCAAAGGTGGCAAGGGTTCGGCAATCGTGTGACAATGGATTGGCTGGTCTGTTGATGTGGGGTGACCCCTGCATTGCAGGCCGCGCAGAGCAGAGAGAGAACAAAGAGACCGCGAAGGGCCAGAAATGTACCGTGTTAACACGGTACTGAAGATCAGGGTGTACCTACCTAGGTCTTGCTCATATCTCTGTGTCAATGCAGCTTGATGCGATCCATTCAAGCTATTCTACGTAGGTACAAGTTGGTGCTCTGCTCATGTGCCGCGCCTGGAGTGAGGATGAGCACTGATGGCGTAGGCTAGGCTGTGGCTTAATTTCCCTCTGGACAGGATGTGCCCTGTCGTAGTGCTCGCCGAGGCATGTTTGACCGCGCTGCCTGCAAAGGACGCGGCCGGCTGACGGCAAGCCCAAGGGCTAAGAGACGCGCCGTCCCTAGGATTTAATTAATTGAAAGCCAGCTTTGGTGCTGGAGCGAGCTAAGATATTGACGGATAGACTGGGTCTGGAGCGACGAGCAGAGTTTTTTCCCTCTTTGCGGGTATGCGTCTCTTGGTGAAGAAGACCGAAAAACCGTTTAATAATGTGACGAAATGAAATGTGACGAAGGATCGGATCTGTGAGAACAGCACGCATGGCAGACATGCATCCATGCCAGCATGCCAGCACGCAAGGTAACTTGGCCGTCAGAGTTACAGTGATACATGACAGACAGAGCAAGCAAAAACGGCTTGAGTGGCTGGTTGCCTGTCGCCAATCACATCGAGCAGCGAGTGTGATTGGCTCGAGGACCCCTGACATGGGCACACTGGCCGATCTTGAGTGTATTCTTTCTGCTGACCATGTGGCCCTTCAGGGGTTTTTCTGGCTGCTTTCTTTTGGGGCCACTTGCGGGGGCGCCGTGAAATGCATGTACACTTCATTCATGCTCTGGCGAGCAGTACATTCGTGATCGATCCGAGCTGCTTGAGGGTTATCGGACTGTCAAACTGCTCAGTCGGATACCCCTGGATTGTCCAGGATGGGTTTAGCAGCCAGGAACCCTGACAGTGTCGACAGGAGAGTCCGTGGTCTCGTGAACCAGGAGGAGGGAAAACGCGGTACGGAGTACACAGCCAGACAAGCAGAGAAGAGACGAGAGCAGAAGAGCAGACGTGGTGGTGGTGTGCAGCAGAGAGGAGAAGCCCACTCGGTCGACCGCACATCATGACACACTGGCAATCTCAGTGGCCAGCTATCCGCTGGAAACAGACCGGGGCCCTCCACTACCCCCTGCAGGTGCTTTGCCTCTCCACCCAGACTGTTCGCCTGACCAGTCGTTTCGCTTCCTTTGCACCACCCTAGACCAGCTTCAGAGCTAGCTTGGGCCGCCGACGACCCTCCCTAATCTGGATCTGGGATTGATGAGTGGTGGCTTGCTGGTGCTCTGCAGAGAGACAGAAGAGAGAGAGAGAGAAAGAGAGGGGACTTGCTGTTGTAGCCGAGCCCAGCCCAATTTGGGGGCCGGCGTGCTGGCTTTTTGCTATCTCTCAGTGCTGTTCCAGGGGCCATCAGCATCCACTGTAGGGCAGACAGAGTGGAGGAACACCGTACTTGGTAGCGTGCCCGGATCCACCATCATTTTCCCTCTTTCACTCCTGTCTCTCACGCACACGCACACACACACACACCACCACCCGGTGCTGGGCCCTGGTCTCGTTTCCCCTGGCTCGACTTCTGGCGCGACTCCTCAGTGGCTCCCAGGCGTTCTCGCTCACTCCATCCACCCACTCCAGTCAGTCCGTCCGTCCTCCATTTCCGAACTCTTTGGTCGATTCCCTTTTCCACTCTTTTTTCTCCATCACCAACACCTCCTCCACCACCAACACACCGCCCTTCCTTTTCCATCTTTCTTCCCTCTCTCACTCTCTCGCCTCTTCGTCCCCTCTCTCTTCTTTCCTCCCCCGCGCGCGCACTTTCTCTCCAAACCCTTCGACTTGGTCGTCGTTGTCGTCGTCGTCTGCTACATCTTTTTCGTAGTTGCCTTCAACCCTTCTTCACGCGTTTTTTCCAACTCGCACCAGATCAAAAAAAGAGATACACACACCATTTTCGTTGGACGAAGAAATTCCCACACATTTCGGAGAAAAAAGACCCAAGATCCATCAAACGAGGCTTCTTCCATTTGGACACAGCTGGACCTTGCAACAATCACAACCTTAATACTTTGTACTTTATCGCATATCGATCACTTGCTTTCTCAGTTTTCACCAGACCCTCGACGCTGTCCCTGCCGCCGTCCATCAAACCCAACGCTCTCGGGACGCTCGCAGTAATTCTCGAAGTCGGATAACCCGCTAGATTGAATCTCGGCCAGCCCAGCCCAGCCCAGCAGCTCGCAGTTCGCATCGCTCTTTCTGCTCTGGCAGTCTTTTCTCTCGGCTCCTCCGACTCCTTCCCTCCCGGTCCCTTCGTCGACAGCGTCGCCCCTTCTGCAGGCATCACCACGCCCTGGTTGCATCCGTCACTCATTACAAAAACGGTCTCTCATTGCTTCGAGACACCAACCTAATAACAGTCACGCAATACCCGACCGTCAACAGTCATTTCGACATTTTCTCTTGTCATATTTGCACCCTCAAAGTTTGACACTGCTTTTTCGACGCTCAGAACAAACATCGTACCCATCTCGGCTCTTTGATTCTTCGTCTTCTATTCTCTTGTAATTCACAAGCTACCGACTATCATCATTCTCGGTTGTCTTCGACACAACTTTTCACGCCTGGAACTCGCTTTGACAAGCTTGATAATCCGAACTTTCGGCAACTCTTCCTTACCCGTTCTAGCAACAGCATTCTGAGCAAATGGACGCAGGCGGTCTTGCTCAAATGTCGC
Source organism: [Phialemoniopsis] sp. UDSM-2020 (assembly GCA_018873225.1). NCBI lineage: Eukaryota > Fungi > Ascomycota > Sordariomycetes > Thyridiales > Thyridiaceae > Thyridium > [Phialemoniopsis] sp. UDSM-2020. Next base: position 3,981,474 of record JAEILZ010000007.1, read on the forward strand.
ACCAAAATTTCTCCGGCAGGCTTAACATGCCCGCTTCAGCCGGTGGCCTGGCTTCGCGCCGGGGCGGCCAGAACATCAAGCCGCTCTCCTTCGACAACATGAAGTCGCAGCCCGTCGCTGACAACGGCCTCCCGACTCCTCGCACCAGCCGCTCCCACCTCCTTGCTGGCCTTCGCACCGCCCCCAAGTCGGCTACCGGTGCTACTTTCCCTGCCTCGCCCACAACTGCTGCTCCTGCCAACCAGATGAGGAACCGCAACTCGGTCTACGGTAACAACGACAACATGTACAACGGACCCAAGACCTCGATGCCCCGCTACAACCAGCAGCAGACGTTCAACAACTCCATGCTGGCTTACGCTCAGCAGCAGCAGCAGGCACAGGCTCAAGCTCAAGCCCAGGCTCAGGCTCAGGCTCAGGCTCAAGCCCAGGCCCAGGCCCAGCATTATTCAGCCGACCAGGTCCTGGCTCCGCCCGAGATCCAGCTCGAGGACCAGGCGCTCGAGGGCATGGACCCCAACCTGTACGCCCAGCTTGTCGCCACCAACATGTACCTCGCCCAGCAGCAGCAAAGGCTCCAGCAGCAGCTCATGAGTGTCCAGGCCGCTCAGCAGCAGTTCCAGACCATGAGCCTGAATAGTGCGCAGCCCATGCAGCAGGCCTACCAGAACCTCTACCAGCAGCAGCAACAGGTCAACAACCTCCAGTCCATGGTCACCTCGGGCATGTCTGCTCAGGGTGGTCTCTACTCGCTGTACGACCCCATGACCGGCCAGCAGACGCTGTACGTCAACCAGGCTGCCACGCCCCAGCTCAACAGCCAGTTTGTCGACCAGTACAACTTGGCCCTGCAGCAACAGCAGCAGCAGCAGCAGTCGATCAACACCCCTCGCGTCCAGGTCTCGCCTCCCCCCGCCGAGTCTCACCAGAACAGCTTCAGGAACCCGTCGCCGCCTCGCCGCTTCGAGTCACCCGCCGACCAGACCACGCCTCTGCCGCCCCCGAGTGCCAATGCTTTCCGCCGGGGCCACAAGAAGTCGTCTTCCCTGGCCAACGTCACTAATGGTGCCCTGTCCGTCTCGACTCAAGATGCCGTCCCCAAGTCGGCGGGCCCTAAGAGCGCCCACTTCCCTCTGGCTGGCACTTACGGGCCCGGTCAAGGCCGTGCTGGAGAGCACCCGGTCCGCCAACCCCACGGCCCGCCCAACCTGGATGAGCTTCGCGCCAAGCCGACTTCAAAGCACGAGGGCAGCAAGAACTTTGCTACGCGGACTCGTCGGTCCGCCGTGCACAACCTCATGCGCGCTGGCATCACTCGCCGTCAGGTGATGGGTACTGGCAGCTCCGGAAGTATTAGCCCTATTTCCGAGACGGCTGAGGAGATCACGGCTCCCCTGACGGACGACGACTCGGACTCTGGACGTAGTGGCTCGGGTAGCCTCAACGGCGACGATGTCGAGTGCTCGCCGCCTAGTTCGCGGACCTCGACTGGCAGCTGGGGCGCCATCGGCTCTGACCGCCCGAGCTCGCGCCAAAAGGCTCGCGGCGCTAGCGACTCGGTTGATGGGATTGAGACCGAGACTGGCCCGGGCAGCTTCGCCAGCGTCTTCAAGAGTGCCAACAAGACGCCCACGGCCGAGAGCAACGGTCAGCGCAAGGCGCCGATGCTTGTTCTTACGAGTGCCGAGAAGCGCAAGACCGGCGCCGTCATGGTCGCCTAATGGCGCTGCCCCGTTGGAGGCACGCCTCTTATTTTGCTTTAACGCAATTACGATTATGTTCATGTCTTTCATTTCACGGCCCGCCGTGCCGGCGACCGAGTCGAGGTAGATCCTCGTCGCTCGGCGCCAGCACTGGATACGGATACGAACGATAGGGTGGTTGGTAGGCTTAGCAAGGCGAATGAGATTTGTCTTGCTTCTCTCCGTTTCTTTCGGTCACAGAGATTGACCGCACCGACTTTTTGACGGGATAGCAATGAGCTACATTTATCGGATGGCGATAGACTGGCGCGTATGCGCAGTTGCGCCTATTGGCTTCTCGGGTTGCTCTTGGATTCGATCTTCGCGATGATATTGGGTGGGACATGGGCTCAGTTCGGGCCTTTGGCCTGGTTCGGTTCTCATGACTGCGGTTGCCAAGACGGTGCGGCCTGTCAAGTGTTGGAAACTTCACGGGGCGGTTGGCCGATCGTCGAGCGTTGCACAGGCGGGAACGGATAGGCGGTTGCACAGTTGGCGTGCAAGCAAGACTGAGATCAATGGGACATTCATTACCAGCAGCAGGGAGATGAGACATCCAAAGAGGTTTATAGGGAGGGCGGCGATCCGGGGCAGGAGGACCGCCCATTACATTCCATGTGCATTCTTGCTGACTGATTCAAAATGAATAAGAAACTCTTTACAAATTAGGTAGTCTAGTCAAATACGATATGACTTTGCATTACAGAAGGAGGCTCAACGTTGATCCGGTGAAGTTTGCTTCGTTTGACTGGTGCCCACTTCAGGTTGATGTGTGGTTCGTTCGCCCGGAGCGGCAATTTGGTGTGGGAGCTTCAGTGCGTGCAGGTGTTCTCTGTACTTGTAGGTAGTTAGCGGCACTTTAGCGCCCGCTGCGGGGCCCACTGGCCGCCATCGCAACCCGAAAAGGGCAATTTGCAGCCCCATGGCTTGGTCTTATAGAAGACATTCCGACGACACTTCAGCGCCCGAGGGCCAGATTGGAAGCTTCGGTTCGGACTCTTCAGCTCGGGCAGTCCAGTCCTTTCAGTAGCACTCCAGCCTTCATCGTTCAATCCTGAGTACTTGGGCGTTTGTCTCTCTCGTCGGGTTTCTCACGTCTCACACCACTACCAATACCTATACCCATACCTATCTTCCCCCCCTTCCAGGCGATTCCCAATTCCCACATGCATTTCCTTCCTTCTCTTCCATCCCCTCCGGCCAGCTCGATCCTCTCCAGCATCCCATATCGATGATGGCATCCGCTACCAACAGCCATGACCCTCGCATCATCTGCATCTGCGGCTCATTCTTGTCCCCCGATGGCTTCCACCTCGCTCGCCCCAGCACCCGCGCCCATGCGAAACGTCAGACCAACAACGGCCAAGACGCCGGCCTGCCTGCCGTGTCGCTTCCGCAAGATCAAGTGCAATGGTGCTCTGCCTGGATGTAGCACCTGTCTTGCTGCCAACCGCCATTGTGAATACGACGAGAACGGTCCGAAGCGCAGGTGAGTCTTGTCCTGTCCTCCTCTCTTCGCTCCTAGTTCCATCCCACAGTAACGCTCGCTCCCATCCTGTGCTCAGTTGCACAGACTGCCACTCACTTGTCTTTTCTCGGGAGAAGATGGCTGTTTCTGCCCAATCTCTACCCTATCATAGAGTATTGCAGTCCCCTCTGGCTGACCGCTCCTTGTCGTCCTCTCGCTTCTACAGGAACCGTGTGGAGGGGTCGCGCCGTGACCGCCAGGACAAGAAGAAGGCCGCCGCCGTGCTTCAGGCACAAAAGGCAAAGCTCTACCGGGACAGAACTGTAGCCCACAGCATGTCTGACAGCTTCTCGTCGGACCGGAACACAGCCCACGACCGCTACAAGGGTTCGTCCTCGCCAGACACCGCTGACGGCATCGTGCACCCTCACCCTCACTCTCATCGTCACCCTCCCCGCGAGTCCAGTCCCGTGACCTCGTTCCCCTCCCAGCCTTGTGATACCCAGACCACCCGCAACCCCTCTCCCGATGTCGATGTCAGCCAGCACGTCATACGCAATCCCACTGGAGCTGTCGAGGTGCGTGGGCCAACCAATACTCTCTACGAGTCTCCTGGGAGCAATACTCTGTACGAGTCTACTGGGAGCGACCATGGTAATCCCGACGCAATACGCCTCCGACGGTCCGACAGCGCCGATGTCTACTCGGCCGCATCGGCATACCTGACCAAAAACGCACTTTACGAGCGCGAAAACGAGGTAGGATACCGCAAGACGCTTCTTGAGCAGGGCACCATAGACGGTGTCCGCGCAGAGCTCGCCCTGCACCTGCTCGACATCCACTTCAACCGCCACCACTTTTTCTGCATTACCTACCGCCCAGTCTTTTTCCGAGACATGGCCAAGGGTGGGCGGTTCTACTCGGCCCTGCTTCTCTACGCCCTGATGGCAGTGACCTGTCGCTACTCGGAGCGAGACGACCCGGAAGTCGGCGGAGGCAACCATGCAGATCATTCGGGCCAGAAGTTTTACGAAATGGCCGAGGAGCTGCTGAGGGCGGAGCTCGGCAAGTCCAGCATCCCGACAGCGACGGCTCTGCTCATCATGGGCAATGCGTTGATGTCTGCCGGCCAAGTCGATCGCGGCTGGGATTACACCGGTAGGGTGACCGCCTCCGGCCTTGTTGTGACAGGCTGACAAGAAAGGACAGGACGAGGCATCAGAATGATTACCCAGCTTGGCTTGTATGTCGAGGCCGACCCCCTCAGTGCCAACATGCCCCCGCAAACTCTCGAGTACATCGAGGTCTCGCGACGCCTCTTTTGGGGCGCCTTCGTGTCTGAGAAACTTCAGAGTCTGTACCTGGGGCGGCCCATTTTCATGCACGGTCGGGACTGCCACGTGCCAAAGGTAGGAGGACCTCTTTCCCTCGCTTCCTCTCCGAGACTATGGCTGAGACCTTGCAGAAATTCATGGATGTCTCGGAAGAAGACGAGATGTGGCACCCTTTCCTGTCCATCCCGAATGTGCACCTGCCCCCCATGGCCACCAACGGTGTCAGCAACTTTATTGAGCATTGTGCTCTCAGCGAGATCTGTGAAGAAATTATGAGTTCCTTCTACCAGGTACACGCCAAGAGAACGGCCAGAGATGAGTTGCGGCTGCTGCGGGATCGCATCAGGGGCAGGCTGCGTCGGTGGGAGGAGAGGTTGCCGGACAAGCTGCGCTTCGAACCCGGGAGATTCAAGAACGACTGCCGCCCAATGCATACCATGGTGTTGCAGTGAGTATCGCGGTCCTGATATGGCGTTGGATTCTTTCAAGGGCTGATGATTCTTTGCCAGCACAATCTATCAGTCCCTGGTGGTCCTCACGGAACGACCTTTTGTTCTGAACGGCCACCTCAATCCTGGCAACGAGTCTGGGGATGGCTGGCGCCGGTGCACAGAGGCTGCCGAAAAGATTGCCAAGATACTGGACTCTTATCGAACGTTCTATTCCTTTCGTCGCGTACCGTACCAGCTGTGCTACGCCACCTATGTCGCCAGCACGATCCTGGTCAGGAATGCCACAGGCCCGAGCACAATGAGCGGCAGGCATGTGCCCGAGGTAGACCTTCTCTGGGTTTGCTTGCGAGGATTCGAAGAGATGAAGCTGGCCCATCTCGGCGCGGAGCGCATGCACGAGCGGATTAGGAATCTCATGGCCAGGTTGGAAGTCACCGTACGGAATCCGCCCACTGCCAGCTACCCCGCTGGCAGTCAGCGTATGTATTCCAACCCTTCCCCGCGAGTCGATGATATGACTGATGGATTGCTTCCTCCAGTGCCGCACTACCAAGATCAGCCACCGCATCTGCCGTCCTCGTTGACGTCTCATGCCGCACTGCTCCCCGACAGGACAGAGGAGTACCAAGAGACAAGCCAAGAGACAGCACCCAGCGAGCTGGCCCACGCATCCCTCCCCTTTGCCCCGGGTCCATATACGACTGGTCTCCAGGCCTCGATGACGCCTTGCGTGCAGCCCGAGAGCGGCGACTACGGCCTTATGAGCCACCAGATGACGACAGAGCACCATGCGGCGGCGTACATGGTCCCCCAGACGCAGATGACGGGCAGCGTGTTTGGCGGCGAGCCCCTGTACTACTTTTCCATACCCGGGGCCAACGACGATATGCTTTTCGGGCCGGCTCAGCCGGAATGGGGTTGACATCGCGGGTGATGGGAGTCTTCTCGAGTTTGAGTCTTGATTTCCTGGTCCTGGCTTCGTTCAGCGGTCCTGTCCTTTTAGAGGACACGAATGATGACAGTGTATGAATCGTGTTTGATACTCTAGCTTGGGCGTTCGGGTGTTGGTTCGAATTTTGTACATGAATGAGTGTTTGACGACGAACGCAAACGGCCGAGAACCACGATACTTGCTTGGTAGGCTGGGCATGACATGACATGGCGTTTTCTTGCGAGCACGGCAGGATACTTCTCAGGGCAGTGAAGGTGTGAATCTTTGGATTAAATATGACAAAGGACTTATTGAATGTGTCCAGCCAACTGCTCTCTCTGACTTTTGGTCTCGAGTGTGCTATCTCAACGCCAAATCCTTCCCATACCATTTATGACGCCCCCCAAAACAACATATCTCCAATGTACAAATGATGGAGCAGCTTCCCAACAAAGCTAGGCATATACAGGGGTCACCAGATGGCTTTGTTGCTGCTACCCAGCCATGTCCATGCCGTCCGCCTCGACCAGGCCTCCTCCGTTCCGCGCCACGTCGGACGCCTCCTCCTCCATCATGGCAATCATGTCGTCGACGTTGTCGTCGAGGTTCTGGGCCTCGGGGCCCAAGCAGCTCTTGAGCAGGCGGCGGTACCGCTCAATCTTGTCGCCCGTGCCGACGGCCCCGAGGGCGTCGACGTAGTCGGCCTCGGCCTGGCGCTGGTCGGCCAGCAGCCGGCGCAGCTCCTTGGCGAGCCGCACGCGCTCCTCGTAGCTCTCGTCGCCGGCGCCGTTCTCGTCGTGCATGCCGGCGCCGTTCATCATGGACGCGAGCTCGGCCTCGACGTCGCGCTGCACGGCGAGCCGGTTCTGGTGCGTGACGAGGGCGAGGACCTGCTTGCGGGCGGTGGCGACCTCGCTCTCGATCTGCGCCGCGAAGGCGTCGGGCTCGAGCTGGGTCTCTAGCGCGGCGATTTGGGCTTGGACCGTGGTGAGTTCGGCTTGCGTATTTTGCAGTATCCTCTGCGCTTCCCTCTCTGCTTCTTCCTTCTCCTTCAGCTCCTCGTCGTAGCTCTGGGCGAGCTCCTGGAACTTCTCCGTCACGAGGGGTGTGATGCGCGCTTGTACCGTCTTGGCTGCTTCTGACTGGTAGGGCATGGCGAGCCGATTGCCTGGGTCGGCCAGCGCGTCTCGGAAAGGGGTTCGCATCTGTGAATCGGGCGCGAACGGGGACGAGGACCTCTGGGGGGCGGCACGAGACTTCTTGTTCGCGTTGAGATCGCGAATGAGATCTTCCACGCGTACGCCCTCGTTGTTGGAGATGTGTGTGGAAGCGCCGCGGCCTAGCAGCGCGCGGACGCACTTGGTCGCGTTGCGCATAGCAGCGTGGTGTATGGCGGTGTTACCTTCGTGGTCTTGCGCATCGAGCATCATTTGAACAAAGTTGGGGTCGTGCGTCTCGACGAGTTTGTTGAGGATGCTGTCCAGGTAATACCTCGAGCACGACTGGCTCGTCACTCGCCCGCCCTTGATGTTGGCCGCGTGGTGAATGACAGTACAGCCGGATAAATCCCGGGCGTCGACGGTCTCGAAAAGCTCTTTCAAGACGGTCGGGAAGGTTTGCCTCTCGTAGCAGTTGGTGAAGTTGACGGCGCGCATGAATGGAGTCTCTCCCCGGATGTTCTGGGCTGAGAGCGTGGGGCCAAAGCGCTTCAATTGCTTGATGATGTCGACGTCGCCCATGGCTGACGCCCAGTGTAGTGCCGTATGCCGCTCCGTATCGATGGGCCAGTCGGGCTGGAAGTTTGTCGGGGGATCAGGTCGAATTGCAGGTTGCTCGTTCCTAGATAGCAAAAAGTAGTCCAAGAGCTCGTCGCCGTATACCGAGTGGTGCGTCTGGGTCATGTCGTGGATCAGGTCCTCCCGTTTCCTCTTGCGGTGACCCGTAGAGAAATGCGACATGTCCGGCCTATCATCTTCGGCAGCATATGAAGCGGATGCGACGGTCAGGTTGTCGGGCGTGTCATCCTCGTTCATAGCGAGGTCGGTGCTGTCGAACTCTTCGGCGATTGGGGCATCTTGAGTTGGCTTCGCGTTAGCGATGGAACTGGCACCAAGGCGAGCATGCGACTTACTGCTCCACTTGGGAACGGCAGGCTTCTTGGGAGCCTTGGGTTTGCTGGTATGCCGGGGAGCAGGGGGAGGGCTCTCATTGCCGGCGACGAACTCGAAGATGGGCCGTAGGCGATCGTAGACGTTGTTGCGGTGGGCGAGCGCCTCGCCCATTTCCAAGGGAATCCATGTTCCTATCGAAGATCAGTATGGGCCGACGAAGCAGAGACTGGGGGATGTGGTGAGGCCAGCGGGGACTTACCCTGGTATTTTCCGTAACCACCCTGGATCTTCTCATGCGTCTCCTTCTGGACCTCTCGCTCGAGGATCCTGGTTCTTGCTGGCTTGTCGAAGCCGGCGGCCTTGAGAATATGTGTTGCGTTGATCCAGTTGTCGTGCCTGCGGCGCATTACATGCTCCTTGAGGTCGGTACCGAATTGGAACTCGTACACGGGGATCTGGGCTGGGTTAGTCATGTTGCGGGCCAGAGGCGAGCGGCAGGGAAGGGGGAGTTCACGTACGCCGCTGTATGTAGCACTGTAAATTCCGGGCCCGGCCGGGACGGTGGGAGCGGCAGCTGCCTTAACCATGGTCGTGGAGGTGTGCTGCGACAGAGGGAGGCGGCAATATCAGAGATGTTCGGGGAGGCGGAGCAACTGGCTCAAGACGACGAGGCGAAGCGGCTCGGTGGGAGGGTAATAGCAGTCGTGACAAGGCTGTAGGGTGTCGAGTGTATATGAGGACAAGATATGACGGCGACCGGCGGCATCAATTGCAGTCGCAGTCGGGGGAGTGCGGTCTGACCGAGGTCAGAAACTTCGGGTGCTGTGAAGCATTCGCGAATCGGATTGACGATATGATTGCACACTGCTGCTGTGTTGTGTTGATTGGGAATCGCCTGGCTGACAAGAGAGGTGGAGTGGTGGAGATGGAGAAACCAGACTTGGTGATTCTCGTCGTGGTGTTGAGATCAAGTCACGGTGAATGCGAGCTGAGGCATGACTGGGGGCGGCGCGTGCTGAGGCAGGACGAGAGGGAGCACGAGTGGAGGAGGAGTGGAGGGGGCGCCAACTCCGACGCGTGTTTTTTCGCGAAAAGGCATCCCTAGCACAGGCATTGTGATCCCTGCACGCGCCAAAAAATCAATTAAACTCTTGCTGCCTGAGGCCCGAATCTAGTTAAGCCCTCCCACCCACCGCACCGCCCAAGCAGCCTTGGTTCGACCAGACAACCTTGAATCGCTAAGTGACTTCATTGATAACAATTGGCTCTTGGAATCTCTATGGATGTACCGGGCGTGTACAACTCAGTGTCTCCGTGACTTTGGCTCCCCTTCCAGCTTTGTGTCATCTCCTCAACTCCATCTTGTGTGTCTGATGGCTTGTTTGTACATGAGTACTTAGCCATCTTCATGGCCTCGACTCCCTCCAGACTAGACTGTGAGGTTCATTGTCCCGAGCTAGCCCTAGGTAGGCTTCCCCGCTAAACCCATCCCGCAAACCTGGGATGACCTCACTAAAGCCCAGAACCGCGCAATGGGCAAAACTACCCCACCTCTGGCTGGCTGGTCTACCTAGGTACCTTATCACCACGTCCGTCCAAACCTCCAACATACTTGACAAAGTCCTTGTCTCAAACACTCAGGCAAGCCCATACATAAGTCACTTCATATTATACAAACATAGTATCTCAAGATGCCCCTCGTAGCCCAGGCTCCCACCGACAGGATCATCCTGGGTGAGTGATGAGCTTCAAGTCGCAGTGCTCTGCCAGCTGACACTTTCCGCAGGGCTCATGACCTTTGGTACCGAAGAAGACAAAGGCGCCAGGGTCACCGACATCAACGAGTTCAACAAGGCACTCGACCTCTTTCAGGCTCGTGGCTACAATGAAGTCGATACTGCCCGGGTCTACGTAAACCGTACCCAGGAGAGTTTCACTCGCGAAGCCAAATGGAAGGACCGGGGTCTGACCCTGGCCACCAAGGTTCAATACCCTTCCACGCCCGGTGATAATACTAGCGACAAAGTCATCGCATCCGTCGAGACCAGCCTCAAAGAGCTAGGTACTGACTGTGTCGATGTAAGCCTTCCCGGACGTTGGTGTTTCCCACCTTGAACATGACTTGACTAATCAACTGCTGCATCACTCAGCTGCTTTATCTCCATGCTCCTGTAAGTAATCGTCGGCTCTGAGGACCCCTGGATGACTATGACTAAACTTTCTCGGTTTGCAGGATCGTGCAACTCCCTTTGCGGACAGTCTTGCAGCCTTGGATAAGCTGCACAAGGCCGGCAAGTTTGTACGCTTCGGCATCTCCAACTTTACTGCTTTCGAGGTTGCCGAGATCGTCTTGACCTGCAAGTACAATGGCTGGGTCCGGCCTACCGTTTATCAGGGCTGCTACAACGTCCTGATGCGGACCATTGAACCCGAGCTTGTCACTGCTTGTCGCCGATACGGTCTGGACATTGTTGTCTACAACCCCATCGCTGGTGGTCTCTTCTCAGGAAAGATCAAGAGCAAGGACATCGTCCCCGAATCTGGTCGCTTCTCGGACACAAGCAGCACTGGAAAACTGTACAGAAAACGCTATTATAAGGACACCACCTTCAACGCACTGAAGAAGATCGAGGAGGCCGTCGAGAAGCACGGTGTTAGCATGATCGAGACCGCTCTGCGCTGGGTCGTGCACCACTCGGCCCTGAAGATCAAGGACGGGAATGATGGAATCTTGATAGGCATCTCGAGTGTGCAGCAACTGGATGAGAACCTCACACACCTCGAGAAGGGACCGCTCCCCGATGACCTGGTGAAAGCCCTGGACGAAGCATGGCAGATTGCCAAGCCTGATGCTGCAAACTATTGGCACCTTGACCTCGAGTACAAGTATGATACGCGGCAGGCCCTTTTCGGAGCAGGTGCCAAATAGTTGAGACTGGGGATAATGACTAAACATTCATTTGACCAAAATGCCATTATCCTGCTGAACCACTCGTAGCTCGTAGTAGAGATTCTTCTCCAATGTTCTTGGTGTTAATGCCGTCGCCGTCTGGGTAGACCGATGCGGGTTACGGTGATGTGTTACGTAATCTCAAGTAGTGTCAGAATTTCCACCCAGCCCAGCTCTCTCACTAGTCGCGTCTGCCTTTTCTCACCGTGTCAGGGAAGAAGCAAAGTCCGCTCACGGTTGCGCAGAGGATGTCAGTACGACATGGCGCCGCAGGGCAACCAGGCCGCCAAGCCGGTGAAGCAGAGGCGAATCACGCAGGCCTGTGACTTTTGCCATCGGCGCTCCATCCGCTGCCGACCTTTGGTGAGTGGGGATGGCTGCCAGAACTGCCACGACTTTGCGCAGCCCTGTACGTACAACCGGAAAACGCGCAGGAGGGGAGCGCCTCGGCGACAGGCCCCGGACTCCGTAAGCGGCGGGGATGGTCAGGAGGAGGAGACCCCCGAGGGACCGGCACCACCGCTCCCGGAGGCGGGCCCTCGGCAAAGTTCCATCGACCGGGCCTCATCAATGCGCTACGCGAGAACTTCCCAGGCAGAACCGGCCGTGTCTAATATCTGGAAGGCTCCTTACATTGCTAGTCAAGGAATGATCATGGATCTTGTGGAGCTCTATTTCGAGATTGTCTACCCAATCTTCCCACTCTTCCATTCGCCATCCTATATTCGCCGCATCTCTCGCGGTGAATACGTACAGAACCAGGGCCTCTTCGCGGTCACCATGGCCGTTTGCGCTTTGGTAAGCAGTCGTGTCCGCGATGGAGGCGTGACCAATCCAAAATGGGACTTGCTTTCGCTCAGCGAGGCAGACCCCATCACTTTCTATGCCGAAGCCAAGCGACAAGTCGCGGATGAGCCCCAGGCTGACTTGAATCTCCTGCGTGCTCATGCGATCCTCGCTATCGCGTCGATCCAGAATGGCAACACACGCGATATGCACCGTCATCTGGGGACCTATCACACTCTAGTAGCCATGGACGGCTTGCATGACGAGTCAAACTGGCCAAACAACATTGGCATTATCGAAAGGGAAGAGAGGAGGCGATTAGTGAGTACTCTTGACTTCACAGTACAATGGCATGCTCAAAGAACTAACAATGAACAGCACTGGTCCATCTACACTCTAGACATCTATGCATCTGTCGTGTGGGGCGGTGTCATCCGGTCTCGCGAACAGCAGTCGAATGTGGCGTACCCCTGCGAGTGCGACGATGAGTACATTGACGATACGGGGATCTCCTTCCCGCAGCTTCAACCTAGCGAATCTAGCCCACTCGATAGCAGCGGGTCAACTGCCGCCGCAGGGAGCTGTTGGCTTACGGGATGGAACTTCATCACCGACCTCTACAGAGTCATGGAGCATGCTCTGGTGCGGTTTCAAGGACATCGCTACCATGCTCGGTCGTTTCTGCGGGACATCTTCGGCGAGCAGTCGACCGCAACGCAAGCGTCGGTACGTGACAAAGTCCTCGATATGTACTTGAGACTGCCGCGTCACTTCAAGGAAACGCCTCCCATGACCTATGATGCAAAGAAGGACCGCTTCGGCTTTCAGGCAGCCAACATCACGGGAAGCGTACAACTACTGCGCATGGTCCTCTTTGCAGCGGGGGGCACGAGCATCGAGGAACGTTGTACTATTGCTCACGAAGTGGTCAATGCATTCATCTCCATCCCAGTATCCTACCTATTAGCGATCAGCCGTCCTCAACTGCATCATCTTGGTAAGTTCATCTTGGCCACCTTCGAAATTTTGTCATCCGGCTACTAACCTCCCAAACAGGTGGGATTGGCACAATACTTGGCTCCGTCTTTGAAGAGCCATTGACAGAAACGGACTACAACAACCTTCGATCGATCATGCTCTCCATGGCTCAATTACTTGAAAGCCTCGAGACAAGTCAACGTGGCGATAGGTTGAACAGCGCCAGCGCTAAGCTTCGGTCCCAGATCGCTCGCATTGACGCTTACATGGCCACTCAACGAGAGACGACGGCCCGAGCTGCATCAGACGCCAATCAGCTGGGACTTGACCGGCTGGTACAGCCCAGCAGTAATGCTGTTGAGTTTACAGATGTGGACGGAGGGATGGCAGGAACGGAATGGACTCTTCAACTACCCCCGGATCTACTTGGCGACTTGACGTGGAATTTTGACTTTGGGTAAGCAGTACGCAGTGATAGTCTGAGAAGGATAGGCTAAAAAGTCAGTGGGCTTGCATGATCAAAGTGTATCAATCAATTGTTCTCTTATCAGAAGACAATGCATTGTCAGGGCATCTACATAACATGTGAACTACATGGGAAGAACATGCTGGAACCGCACAAATAGTGTGTGGATGCAATGTAACTAAGATGCGAGTACAATGTAGTGTTTATGCTATGCAGGTGCACATACAAATGAAACAGTGCGAAAAACACATCTGCGACATGTAACATCTATCTTCTTCGAGAGTGAGAGTTTTTAGACATTGTCTAGATTAGGTCATGGCACTTGTACCAGATGTAGTTCGGCCCTTGCGGCGTTCAATAAGGGAGGACCTCAGCAGTTCGGGGCTGACGTCCTCAGCCTGATGGTTCGCCCTTCGGTATATCCCGTCCTCGCAAGCCAGATTTTAAGACCTATACCCAGGTCAGCTAGTGTAATCTTTGCTCCTCCATCATTCTCATGATGCCTGTAGGTGATGATTCTTGCAATGACTGTGCTGGACTCCATGAAGTATGGCTTGACATTTGGGATGTCCAAGACTGCAGTGACGAACTTGAATAGCTCGCTGATGCGTATAGCATCAGAAAGTTTAATGGAATTGGGACCGGCTGGGGCCTCAGGACATCGAATGTACACTCGTGTGGAGACGGTTCCGGTTCCGTGTCGCTGGTGTGCGCTCAGAGTCGCTGATAATTCGCTCTAACTCGCTCGGCTGCTCAGTGACCACATGCACTCTCCCACTGGCGTCTCAGCACGACCTGCCTGCTTGGAAACTCTATATTCTGATGACGTATCCTCTCTGCTTGAAGACAGCTTCGACTTGCCACTTGTCGATGTCTCCCCTCCAGACGGTGCGTCCTCCGACGAGCTGGTATCTGGCATGATGCGGCGCGATGCTCGTCGGGACCCAACCGGCGGCTCGACGCCGGCACGAATTCTGGATGCCACCGTTGGCATGAGGTATGATGCTCTCCTGGGCTGGGCAGTCTTGCTGACTAGCAGTCGAGGAACGAGAGGAGATGAGCCATGCGTAGATGTGGGAGCCGGAACTCGTGCCTTCTTCGGAGATAGCGCCAACTATGCCTACCATGACGGAGTGGCAGACAAGCGGGGAGCATCCGAGATTTGTCGCCGCCTCTTGAGAGCGGGCCCGGTAAGCTCGGGAAATTGGGAGGCCATCGACGTTACCACTCCGCATTCTTCTTCAGCAGTGCTCGCGTCTTCTTGATGGTTGCATTTTGCGATTCCTTGGTTGTGCTTAGAGTGAGCTGGAACATGAGCTTGTCCGCATTGATGGTGGAAGTCTCGTCACCCTGGATTTGACGGGATAGAGTGAGAACGGTCGAGGCTGGCTGACTCTTGCTCTGCGGAGGCAAAGAAGGCTCAGTACTACGGCTCTTTGTGGCTCAGATTGTGCCGTGACTGGGGCAACACCGGAATGATGGCTGAAGACTTCAACTTCCAAATCTGGGGCCTCTGCTGAGATCTGCTCCCGAAGATTGTCGTTCTCGATCCAAATAACAATCGAGTCGACACTTGAGGTCGGTGTCTGCAACAGGGAGTACCCAACCCCACGGGTGATCAAGCCGAGCATGGCATCGATGCCATGGGTCTTCTTGTACCACTAGTACAAGACCAGGGCGACGTGGTCATTGAACAGGTTGGCCTCGTCCGTCTCATCGATCTCGGCATTCAACTGGCGGACTTGGCTCAGCAAGTCGCGGACCTCATGGGGCTAATGTCTCAGGTGAGATTTAAGTGATGAGTTTATCGAATTTGTTTCTTATATATAGCTCGATGCTGATACGAGTTGACTGGTTGAGGTGTAGCGCCAAACACGAACACAGCTATATCCTCCTCATCCGCAGATGAGGAGGAGGATGATGAGAGCAGAATGTGTCGAGAAGATATGCTAGTATCATGTCATCATTTGCTGAATCGCACTGAACAATAGTTAGTTAACAGTGGATGATAGATATTTTCAAGGTAAAAGGTTGAAGAGATGAGCGTTTCAAAAGCGAAGAATTGAAGGTTGAGAAGTCAGTGTTGAGAGGGTCGAGGGCTAGGAGTTGAGAGGAGGGAAGTTAAAGGGAGGGTCTGGAGGGTGATGAGCCGAGTGGGAAAGGTGATCGATACTTGCGCAAGATAGACAGTTGAGAGGCCAGGAACTCACCGTTTCAATACTTGTCAACGCGGGCTGTCGATGCGGGAACTAGTCGTCGAAGATAGCTCTGCGCTGAAGCTTCGATCACGTTAGTGACAGCTGCAATTGAAAGTGCTGGGGTGACGTACATACTAAGTAGGTTGAGGAAGTCCGACTTATCAGGTAGCAGAGGCGTGATCTCGGTGATAAAAATAGTTAGGAAGGCAACGTTGATGATCTTGAAAATCGAAGAGGTGAAGTTGCAAAGGTAGAGGGAGATGTGAATGAGAAAATGCGAGGATGGGCGCGCGACCTTTGGGCAGATATTTGTAGGCTTCGCAGGTGACACGTCTACCAAACATTTGTTTGGGATGAAACGTTTGTCAGGGGAAAGGTGAAGTGTCTCTGATATCGCGGCGAATGCTTACAGCCATGCAAGAAGAGCATTTTTGGTACCTCTGTGGCCACTGTTAGGAGAAGGCGAGCCTGGTTTGCGCCCATGACCATTCCCAAATACTGCAAACGTAGGGTAAACACCCCTGTCTGGGGGCTACACTGCTTTTTCTTCATAATTGAATTCCAGAAATCCGTCATCAACCTGAGGAAAAAACAAGCAGCACGGAAAATTCATGTTGCTTGCCCTTCCTTTTCCTCTACGCCCTTTGCCTCTTCAAGTCTCCATCCACCCAATGAGAGATTATTTGCCCCCTACCATTCGGGCAATATTACACGCGTTCGTGTCCGCAAGCAAGAGTAGATGAGTACTAATGAACCACTCTAAGGCCCCGGCTACGCCCACTGCGATGCGACCTGTCAACCGCGACCTCGGTCCGCTCGGCCAAATCTTCGATGCCTACTACCTGACGGCCTGGGACCATGGTGACAAGGGAGAGTACGAGAAAGCCAACAAGATATGCGAATGGCTTCTCCGCCAGCCTCGAATCGGCCGCGTGCACGCCGCTGGGGCGCACTTGATCCTGGCCTACTCCTGACTGCTACGTCCAGCATGCTCGAAAGGCTCTCAAGCTTCACTAACAATTTATAATTAACACAGATGATTAAGCACAACAGAAGGCGTCCTTTATTGAGCAAGCCGAGGACGCACTCCGCATAGTCGAATTCGACTACCAGAAATACTCCGAGCAAGCACTCACCGAGGAGGAGTGGGATGCAGCCATAGCAGAGACATCTGAGGCTTTTAACGAACATCAGAGGTCCTGGAATCTTAAGGGGGACCTTGGAGAGGATTCAGAAGAGGCACAAGAGGATGACAATGGCGGTGCTGCTGTTGGAGGGCAAGGCAAAGGCAACACGGACACGGGATTGCCAGGACCTGCGGGCACAAGCGGCTGGTAATCAGCTCCAGAGAGCTCCCAAGCTGCCGTCTTCGCGCGGGATTCTTTAGTCGTTGAGAGCTCGCACTCTACCGCGACTGCGCACGGATAGGCTGTTCCCGAAGCTTTTTGCTGAAATGAGCTGTTGATTGGTTGAATAGCGCTTGATTAACTGGACTTGACTGCCATGGAGAGGTGGGAGACACTACATCTAAATACAAAGGTGTGAATAGCCTCAGGTACCGGTACTTACAGTACCCCCGATTTCGGCACTTTTAAACGTGTTTGAGTTGTAAGATAGCTTTAGCCTTCAATTGAGTACGAGACTACTACGTGATAAGTAATATTCATTACAACTTCTTGGTCTGTCTCGGTGGGTCTTCAGTGCAAGTGCTTGAATGCACAAGAAGGGGAACTTGCACATGAGTTGTATCTGGTTCCTCAACCTAAAGTCGCCAAGTATAACATTGTCGCCATGGTTCCCCACGAATTAAAGCGATCCGCTAGAGCATATCACGATGTCTCTTAGATCGAGGGAGTTTGCTCAGTGACCTGTTGGGTGACTTGGGCAGTACCCTTCTCCTCGCTCCGTGCAGCAGGGAGTTGACCATCCACCTCATCCAGAAGCCTTCTTGCTGCAACAGCCACTTGGCCGCCTGCCTCGTCGAGTCGTCGCTGGTACTCGTGCATGTTCTTGGAGACGAAGGGGCTGTCGCTAGTGAACAGTAGGTTGATCTCTTCCAGGGTCCGCTTCGCAACTTCAGGAAAGAAAAAGTAGACGATGGGCAGGGCCACAATGTTCATAGCGCCAAAGAAGACGTACGTGGCCCATCCTAGTCGGTCCAACATGATGGGGATGACGAACTGAGTCATACCGCAACCGATCGCCCAGCCGAAGATCGTGAAGCTGTAACCTTTAGCACGGATCTCCTGAGGCCAGATCTCCGTGCCGTAGATCCAGCATGGTACGATATTGAAGACAGTGAAGCAGATCAAATATATGAAAACGAAGGACGCAGCGGCAGTTCCTAAGCGAGTCGACTGGGCCATGTTGCCAGCTGCGGCGGCATCTTCGGATGTCTTGATCAGGGCGGCCACGAGGAACAAACAAATGCCCTGGGTGATAAAAGACACTAGCAGAGACTTGATACGGCCCATACGGTCGATAACGAGAGCTGCGGCAGCAGTACCGGGGATTCCGAAGGTGTTGACCAGGCCTGCAAGCCAAAGACTCTTGTATGAATCGAAACCGGCCAGGTGGAACTAATGCTCAATGTTAGCGGTGTATCGGAGATGATTTTGGCTTGTAGTAACGCACTAGTGTTCCAGCCCAGGCCGCAATAGCCAAAATTCCAGTCCATTGCTGGATCCACTGCAAAGCTAGACCGAGAACTGCTCGACGGCCAAGATGAAGACTTCCCGAGTAACGGCCACCTAGAACGATATTGATAAGATGGTTTCGTTTATGCTGTGTGCTTTCGACAATTGCATCAAGCTGTTCGACTTCGGCAGTAATCTCGGGATCATTCGGGCTCAAGTCACCTCGCAGCTTGCACAAAATCGCAATAGCTGCCTCTCGTTTGCCGTTGGCAATGAGCCATCTAGAACAGATGTGAGTCGCTGGAGTGTGAGTTGTGTTCTCGATAGTGAGAAGCATACCTTGGTGACTCGGGCAAGAATGGCATGCATACATCCACGATGAGGAGCGGAATGCACATCCAGGCCAGAGGAAAGCGCCATCGAAACTCCTCGTTGCTTTCACGGACGCCGAAGTTGATCCTTGGCTAATTTAGTTTCCCGTCTGCTTAGCGAACGAATGCGACAGAGTCAACTCACCAGTATGCCTAAAAAAGGGGGAAGATGTCAGAGCCACGTCGTCTAGGATTGATAAGAACACTCACAAAAAAGATTCCAGCGTAATTTGCCACGAAGACCAATGAGAAGCTGGATCCACGCGAATGGGCTGTTGTAAGTTCCGAGACGAAAGGAAGGAGGACCGAGTTCAGGATGCCAATGCCCAGACCACAGATCACACGAGCAATTATGAACATTCGCCAGTGGACTGAACCTGCCATCATAGCGGCACCGACAATCCCGAAAACTGTAGCCAAAAGGACACCGCGTTTGCGGCCGATTTTGTCACCAAGCCAGCCTGATGGACAGGGTTTCCCGTCAGTCTAGTGTCTTCCAGGAGGGTTAATTCATGTACATACCACCGAAGAAACAGCCGCCAGCTGCTCCAGCGTAGTAGGCAGCGATCAAGCCGCCAACCTTTGTTGAGTCGGTCACCACACCGTCCGACCCAACTTCCGCCATCTTGATGAAGCCTGGAGTGGAGCTGAGACTCCCCATTACACCCTGGTTGTATCCTGCGCGTTTTTAGATGCTACTCAGTTGAACGGACTCTCTGCTGGGTCGAGGAATTGGGTAGACTGCCGTACCTTCGAAAATCAGGGCAGTGGCGGAGACAACGTTGATCAGGAAGAGCAGGATCTTTCCTGGCACGTGCCGCCAGATCTCAAAGGCCGACATGATGCCTAAAGATGAATTAAGGGGGTTCAAAGACGATGGGCCAGATGTGGTAATTATTGAAAAGGGGTTGCTGAGTTTGGGGGGAAGGTGGGTGCGATCATGCGCGTTGGTCGTCCATCACTCCCACTGAAGACAACGGCGAGATCAGCGGGCTTTTATAAATCTTAAGCGACACGTTCAAGACCGATGCAAGAAGCTAGAGAAAAGCTATCCCGGCGCATGTCGGTAATTGTTTACACAGAAGTTGCCCCAGGTTTGGAGAAGTGTGGGGAGGAATGCTCCCCAATACTCTAATTTACTCGGGTGAAAATATGCTTAAGAGCTTAAATGCTTAAATGGTTATCGTTGCTGGAACCTAGTCATGACTTGCTGAGGCAGCGAGATGACCCGCGAAATTGGTTAAGCTTTTAGCAGTGTAACTTTTAGCCGCTTAGCCGTGCCCAGCCTTTCGCCCCCCCGTGACCAAATAGGGATCACGCTCGTATGATGGACAGACACTTACATCAAATACCTAGCGCCGCGATCGTTTCATTCACTAATCTAGTCCGGGCTTGACTCTCATTAAAGCATATATTGAGGCGTCTTCTCTTCTAAGAGAGGTGTTGTGCACCCTTCCAGTAATATCACATCATCCCACATCTTCAGCACTTCTCTCAGACTACACCATGGGTTCGGTAGACCCTCTCCCGCAGAGCAACATGGATGCCCCTCTGGACATCACAGTATTAGGGATGAATAGCGGAACATCAAGTAGGCAATCTAAAACCTACCGTCTCATCCAGATGTGGCTCCCTAACGTGTTCCGCAGTGGACGGTATTGACTGTGCGCTCTGCCGGTTTAGGCAGTCTTCTCCAAGCGCACCTATGCACTTTGAGCTGCTGCAATACGATGAAGTTCCTTTGGAGCCAAAGATCAAGAAGCGTGTCATGAACATGATCTTGCACAACTCAACTAGCCCGGAGGAACTGTCAGAAGTAAATGTGCTCCTGGGCGAGACATTCGCTGATGCGGTTGAGGTGTTTACAACCCAGCATGGAATTCCTCTTTCTTCAATCGACGCTATTGGATCCCATGGACAGACAATATGGCTGCTGTCCATGCCGAACGAGACGCAGACAAGATCGGCTCTCACAATGGCGGAAGGATGCTTCATCGCCTCAAGAACAGGCATCACATGCGTAACGGACTTTCGTGTCTCGGACCAAGCCGCGGGACGTCAAGGCGCACCACTCATTGCCTTCTTCGACTCGCTCGTTTTGCACCATCCCAACAAGTTCCGCGCATGCCAAAACATCGGAGGCATCGCCAATGTCTGTTTCATCCCGCCTGACGTCGATGGTGCTCTGAATCAAGAATTCTTCGACTTCGACACGGGCCCTGGCAACGTGTTCATCGATGCCGCTGTGAGGTACTTCACCAATGCAGAGCGGGAGTACGACAAAGACGGCGAGATGGGCCGGGCCGGCAAGGTTGATCAGGAGATGGTTGATCATTTCCTTACCACCCACCCGTACTTCGCCCTCGACCCTCCGAAGACGACCGGTCGTGAGGTCTTCCGAGATACACTCGCCCATGAGATGATCGAGCGGGGCCTGAAGAAAGGCCTGACACCCAATGATATTGTTGCCACGATCACGCGTATAACAGCGCAGGCTATCGTTGAGCACTACCACCGCTATATGCCTAAGCAGTACGGACCGCTTGCCGAGATCTTCATGTGCGGTGGCGGTGCCAAGAACCCCAACATCACCAACTACATGCAACAGGCGTTTCCGGATACCCGTATTGTCATGCTAGACGAGGCCGGCATCCCCGCAGATGCTAAGGAGGCCATCACGTTTGCATGGCAAGGTATGGACGCGATCGTTGGCAGGAGCATAAACGTCCCCGATAGAGTTGAAACCCGCGCAGAATACGTTCTGGGCAAAGTAAGCCCAGGGAAGAATTACAGGCAGGTGATGAGGAAGGGCATGGAGTTTGGTGCTGGGCAAGACCATCTTCCTCCAGTGAGAGAATTGGTCAATTACGTGAACGGCAAGGTCTTCAATAACAAACAATAGCTGTCTTGTGTTAGATGAGTAAATGGAAAGATACTGCATTGCATGGCAATCATCATGAACAACCATGTACTCTCTCCCACGAGCAACAAAGGCCCATCTCTGTGACGTACAATGCCAAGTTGCCATGATGATAGAGGGAATGCGGCTGTATACACAACGTCACTGCAGTCAGCCAAAGCTTCTCGGGTATGTGGTCATCCTTTGTCAGGGCCACCACGCCCCGGGGTTGCTGCATCGACTGCAGCCACGCCTAGGTGTTGCAGGCCTCGTGATCATATGCACCAGACCCGACACAGAACAGGCCAGCGAAGCCGGAGACCGACACTTGCACGTTGAGCACCAACAGACCGAGATTGGTGTTGTCGTCGACACCCTGGCATTGCTACATCGCCGGGGCAGGTGGGTCGGGGCGCACACACCACGCATGGGACAGCCAGTCAGCCGACTGGCATATGATCATGAAGGCGATTGTGCTTCTGGCTACATGCTGTTGATATCTGATCAAGGCTAGCACCGGATTTAGTCATGATGACGGACTGGAGATGTGCGTAAACCATCCACTTATATGATGCCGGGACTGTGGAGGCCAAAAGCGATGTCGGGGTACCATCGCTTATGGGCAGCTGATTGGATCCCAGCAGCTCGGGCACGAAGTGATCCCATGGCAAACCATCAGGCTTCAGCTGCCTCGCGGACGAAGTGTTTACCGTTGGCGGAGAAATCGCCGTATCCTGGCCTGTGCTCAGACAGAGATCAATCACGGAATGTAAGCTGAAGTGTACGTCGAGCAGCTGACGGTGGTGGGCGCTCAACAAAGAAACGACCCTGGTTCGTGATGTGGAACCCGTCCATGACGAGAGGTGTTGGTGGATGCCCTGGACCTTTTTTGCAACAATCAATCCGCGAGATGCCATAGGCTCGAGCTGTTCGGCCAATCCTGGCCAGCAAGATCTCGTAGGGCTGAGCGACCAGTGTGCTGGCAAGGATGTGGGCGATCTCTGGGCGCCTGTCACAGGGATCGCAGTTGTGGCCAGTGTCAGAATCCGGATCGATTGGCTCGACTGGCTCGGTGGGATCTCGTCGCTTGCGCGGGTCGCCGAATGGGGTCAAAACAATGGCAATGAAACCTGGACAACGCGATTAGTTACTGCGGCCCCACGGCCGGTCCAGTAAAGGCCAGGAATTGGAGTGCCTGAACAAGAGTTAGCACGAAGGCACACCGCATCCCTCCAGCTGTACTCGATGACTGGCTTGGCCCCTTCTGGAAGCAGGCAAGTGGCCACAGCCAGTGAAAGAAACAAGGAGAAGAAGGCAAACAATACGCTGACTCTTGCAACTCGTAGCCGGCGAGAAAATTCATCTAGTTAAAGTGTGTAGCTTATTCCGTGCCCCGGGGCCCTCAACAAGTACGAAGCTGAAAATTCGAGTTTGCCCCAGTGCCGCAGCGAATGACAGCGCTACGAGCGCATCTGCTCAGCTGTTTCGTGTCCAGAGTGGTGGCAAAAGGCCTCGTAATGGAGCCGAGCTCTAACTTGGACGGGCACTTTGGCCGATGGAAAGGATGACTGGTTTTGCTACCAAATTCGACAGAAGCAATGGGATGGCAAAGTGCAATTCTTTCGGAGGCAGCGGGAACAGCCAGCCGGGCAGGTTTTCTGTCAATGACTGTTTTCTGCGAGCCGGCACTTATCCTCGGGTCATGATGAGTCTCTTGGACAGTCTGTCCCATGGATGGCGCTGTGGGGTTCATGACCACGCTGTAACTAACCACTAACGCAACATCCTGCGACCCATCGATGTCAGCTACGCTACTTGCTGAAAGTCCTTACCTACTTGGTGAACCCCCAAGGAGACACGCGGGTTGCATGTGCCCATTCCAGTAGCGGCATGCACGTAAGCAACAGGATCTATCAAACCTGCATCCTTCAGCTAGTTTTTTCTCGTGGGGTAGGTAGGTGAGGAGTTGCCTCTACAGCGTCATGTTGATGTCTGGCACGAGGTGCTAAAGCATCTTGGCACGTTGGGAGAGATCAGCGAGGCTTTCCCATGACTCCGAGTAGGCTCGCGCCTCTTTCCGAATCAGGCAAAAACAGCAGAAGAATAAAAGCAAGAACTCACCAAAGATGAAGATCCGGCAAAGATGATTGACAGCGGGCACCAATACCTGGAGTTCTACTTACTCATTCCTACTGGCGGAGTAGTAGTCTAGACTGCACTTCAGACGGTCTTGTTCGACACCAGTTCAGTGATGTCCGCGACGCCCAAGAAATCTCCCATAAATAAATCCTGCGACGAGCCGGAGATCCTTCTGCTGTTGACCAATGACTGGCTGTTGGGTGGTTCCGAGACTACTCAGCTGCCTGCAGCTCTAGATGGATGGCATGTCGGAAAGAGCATGGGAATGATGATGCACAGCTTGCAGGTCCTTTCCCTGCAGCTCGTGCGCAGATGTCGTTCTACTTAACCCCCGCGACTTGAACTGCTTCCGATTCGCTTCGCACGAACACCGGTATCGTATAAATCTAAACAGCCCATCTTCTTTCCTATCATGGTAAACAAAAGCACATTGATACCAGCTTGAGCAGGGATCGGCCCTCTCCAGAAGAAAAAAAAATCTGGACCGTCTTGCAGGACGTGGGCGGCTGACCTGACTTCAGCTGAGAGTGCTGCCAAGAGCTGCTAATCAGGTTGTCCTGCCCGCCATGATCTGCGCCCATGCATCGCCGTTTGGGCACTAAACACGCTTCGGTTTAGGGGCCTTGCTAGATATTCCAATCATGGCCAGAATCTCATGCGTCGCTAGGCGGAAAACGCCTGTTTTCTGGCCTGCATTCTACTTTGTACCTTTGGTGCAAGTCTGAAGCATGGTACTTACCCGAAACAAGCGACTGAGCCGCATGCCTTGCGTCTGGTCTGGGCAGATTCAGACTTTTCTCCCTGCATAACCATACTACATGTGGGCTCGGTCCCTCCTTCAGACCCTTGACCAACACGTCACAGGATCCTTTTTTGGTCTTCTTTGTACATACATGGCAATGGACACTTGCAAAACGTGCTCCTCGCCCTAAACTCCACTTGGCCCTGGGGGGACACCGAAGAGCTTCCAGAAAACTTCCTCGGCTCATCATGTTTTTTTCTCTCTCTTCTAACTGTGCCCCCTTCGCACGCGCCGACGATCCGTAAAAGGACGATTCCCCTCTTCCAATGAATGTCCAGAAGCGGCATGGTCCAGAGTTCCTATGACTCGCTTCACATCCCATGTCCCTGCTTGCTCACTATGATGCCAATCGGGATCATGATGGCTCTCTTTTGGCAATGCCTTTGAGTGGGCATGAGAGGCGATTAGGTCGCTGGATCCGTTCCCAAGTGCCGCCAGGGCAAGCCCAGGTACCTCTTGGCTTCGTGAGACTCAGCCCCCTTCCATGCATCGACTCTCGTCTCTATCATTCTGGGCTGCGAAGAGACTGACCGCCATCATGTCTCCCCTCGTCCAAACTTGCTCCAAGTCAGTGGTGCTGACAGGCCTAGTGGTGGCGGGTTAGGCACCCTGGCTCGTTTGTGTTAGCGCCAGCCCTGTCGTGACGAGGCGAGCTGACTGAAGTTTGGCTTTGTCATGTCCAGAGAGAGAAAGTTTTGGCATGCTTCCCGTACACAGGGATACGATACGGTATCTCCCTTTCGAGGTCAGGTCGTCCGTGCAAAGCAAGCTGCGTCGCGCGTGTACGCGAGCAAGATTGCCGCCACACCCTCGACTCAATCCACCCCCTTTTGGCGCACCCCTCAAATCATTGCTGGCTGCAAAACCCATCACACCCTCATCGTTATGCACGACTCAGGTCGTTGGGAATATAAGGGAGGTCGCATTCTTTTTTTTCTCATGGCGATAACTCTCCCTCTCCTTTGAGCAGTCTCGAACTTTGTCTGGATTTTTGGAGTCATTCTTCCCAGCAACGTTGGCTAAGCAGGATACACGCACGACCTTGGTCATTCGCGTAGGTGTTGCCCTCCCCTGAGTCTGCTTACACCTGAAATACCTACTCGCTTTTCTGTGCCCATCATCTACTTCCCTGCAACGCCGCTTAGTGTCTGGTTTTAACAAGCTTTATTTTTTCAGCTACCCGAGTTGGGAACTCGTCTTTCATGACACGGCAGAGAGTCGAGGCCACTCCCACCTCCTCTCGCATCCCGCGCCTCTCCACCATCCAGCGCCCGAGCTAGCTGTGTGAATCTGGAATAGCTCGGCCCTCAGGATCCAGACAGAACATTGAACTTTGTGCATGTCTACTCAGCTGCTTCTTTTTGCAACGATCTGCGCAGGATTTGCTCCTTGGCTCTAGAGAGTGAGTGAGAGGGTGTGGATTTGGGCGCGCGCTGGGAGGCGATTGTTCACGGGCCAACACCGGTGTCACTACCCAACCCCAGGCATCGCGGCGGCCCCCAATCGCGACTTTGCTGACGGGCTTCTCGTGCAAGAGAGCCACAGCGTACTCTGGCAACCGGTCTACATAAGTGATCGAGATGCCAGCCATTGAAGAGCAATTACAGCTGCCAAAACACACTGTAACTGTGACCTCACCACCACCGTCTGGTCGTCTCGCTGCTCTTGCTCCCCATGCCTTCAGCCTGTCACTCGTCTCGTTCGGCCTCATCATCGTCATCATCATTCTCATCCCGCTCATCGCAGCCAGGCGCATCTTGGCCAGTCATTCTTCTCGGTCTTTGGCCAGCAGAAACAGATTTTCCCGGAAGGATTACGATCAAACCACCTTAGCGCGTCCTAGTGGATTTGCGCCAGGGGACAGGGTTCTTCTGGGGGACCGTAAGCATCGGCAGGTTATTTGGATGGCGGCTTCGGATTCAACCATGGGAGGGTCACGTGGAGTCAGCAGTGATGACCCTGCGGCCATCTTAAGGACTCAAGCACCCACCACGCCCAGGGACGAGCTGAGATGCCCCGGCTCCCCCCCTGCAACAACCGATTCTGATCACACCGATGGAGCCGCTGCGCAAGACCCAACAATGGATGGCGAAGGCTGGTCCGGCATGCACACAGAAGCGGTAGAAAACACGCCGTCCTACGCCGGCGGCGTCGAGGCCGTTTTCAAGGGCCACCGGGCCGCCAGGGATGTCTCAATGCCCAGGCAGTTCATATATCGGCCGTTTCCGATGCCTCCCCCCTTTACTCCTCCGACCTTTGTTGATACTAGTGCCGCTAGCGGTCCCTATCCAGCAGGGTCTAGCTCCTCGGAATCATCGGAATACCATTCAAATATCCCCCCTTCCCTCACACACCAGCACAACGCGGACGGCATGCCTTCCTCATCTTCGTCCGCTGACAGGGGTGAGATGCCCTCTCTTCCCAGAAGGCGGAGCTATACGAAAGCGATCCCGATCAACATTACCATGCCTACGACCAGAGATCCAGATCAGATGGCTGCAGAGGCTTCATATCCCAACTTTGCTCCTGCTTCGTACCCCCCGCGCTCCCCGCTGATGCCGCCGCCGCCGCCAGGGCTTCATACTGCTGGACATCACGAAGATGAAGATCCCCCAAGACACATTGATGTCCACGGAGAGATCATATCGTCGCTGGACGAAAATGGCGTCGGCTGGACACGTCATACTAGGATTTATGGCGGCGGCCCATGCCTGGCTTGCGAGGCCGCTGGTGGCGGCGGCTTCTACGGAGCTACTGTACCCCCGGAGCACCGGCGTTAGGCAAAGAACCGCCATGGCTGAGAGTTGCCTTACTCAGCAGGCTTATTCAGGACTGCCTTCCGAGCCGAACAGGCTCTTTTCAAACCCGTTACTGACTGTGTCGGTCAGCACCCCTATCTGGTGGGTAGCCGATGTCCCGTCAGCTTCACGACGACAAGGGTGACGCACTGAGGGCATATCTAATGGCGTTGCCCACTTTGGCATCTGAAACACAAGAAATGAAAACCCGGCTCCTGGATGGCTGGAGCATCATTGGATCTGGCATTCACTTTATCATCTTGGCGTTTGGGTGCTCCCATCGTCTTACGAATATTACGAACCATGTTATGTTTATGAATCATCTTTATAGGAGGGTAGTTGGAGAAAACATGTAGCGATATGAATGACGTCTTTGAAATCCTTGGTCACTTGTCTTGTAAATCGAGACCAAATAGCGGCAGTCAGACGCACGGCACGCAAAAGACCATTGTCGAAACAAGCTACCCGTTTTGCGTACGTCTGCGACCGGCTTCTGACCCTTTTCTGTTGCTGCAATCACACCAGGCATGGCTAGCCAGCCATCCCTGTCCAGATGTCAGACTCGAACTTATGAGTCCGGGGCCATCGCCGATGGCCTCACGTCATGCTAGCCCCCCTTGAATATGTGGAGCTCTTTGGCCAGCTGGCATATACGAAGATGGCGAGGGTCACAAGCGACCATAAAGCAATGTTTGGGGTGTAAGAGGGACTGGCGTTCTGCAGGACCACATCATTCCCTTCCCCATATCAACAGCCACAGGAAGAATTTGCAACGTGGCAGCCTAGGAGATATCTCACATTCTGGGTAGGCTAATGGTCGTGGCCATGGCTCTGACTAGCGATTTCGAGCTGTGGTTGGCCCATTTGAGTCCCGATTGCAAGTCAAACCCCCTGAAATCTTGGGATGCTTGAGAAAGCTCCTAGAGAATGGACTTTTGTTGGCGTAGCCTATGTTCATCATGCTACTCGGAGCACGGCTCAACACTTTAGGCGGGCCGGGTCCTCTTGGTGTCCGAAGCTTATCCGCTCATTTTCTTTGAGGCTACCTGTATGGTAGGATTGTACCGTGGAAGGTCAATGGTAATCTAGGTGCCATGTTATGGCATGAAAGGGTGCCCCCGAGGCCAAGGCAGGCAGGTGTCCTCTGAAAGCGCTTAATGAATTACAAGCACTGGGATCTCCAAAGACTCTTCCACGTGATGAACGGGCGGTGGTGCTGCAAGTGCCGTCCAATTTATCTAGGATGTCTCTAGACTTGAATTCAAGGAAGCTGGTCTTTCGTACTGAGATTGTAATTTGATGAACCAATTTAGGTAAGAGCGTCTGCTGTAAGACTGGCCCCGTGTTGATGAGGTGCTGACAGGTCAACTGTGCTTGTCTTGTTCGAGATTAGCATACTTCATCTGAGTAATCTCCTTGACTAGACTACGGACTACTACCGTATCGAGAATGGGTTCGGCCAAAGCAGCCGAATGTACAATACGAAGACAAAGCTTGTAAGTGCTGGGAATTCCGTCCCCGCATAAGCAAGCTAATGACTTGTCAAGCAACGCAGCAACTCTGTCAATCTGGTGTGAACTGGATTCAACCGTAGCGTGACAATAAATGGCTGAAACGTGCAAATCATGCAAGTTCTATTATGACTATTGGAAATATCACATGTGGTGTATTTCAGAGCTGAAGTGTGCAGGAAGCCGATGGCATTTGGGTATCTAAGTCAAATGGAACCCAGGGTTCACAATATCACTCCACTGCGGGAGGAAGAGCATCTCTGACATCTCAGAATCGCTGAACTGCACGACATCACCTGGGCTGTTGCTCTCATTGCCAGGCCAGCAAGGTGCAAAAAGGCCCCATTGACGTAAACGCTGTGGCGACATTGGTAGCCTCTCAGCCGACTGAAAGCCGTGATCATTCGCCGCACCCATAGATGCCGCAGGTGTTTCCAAAGGGAACGAGTTGTCATTTCGAGCCAAAGCAGAACCTTCGGCAGGATTAAGAGCGGCTTCTTTGGCGACAACAGCCTTCTGGCGCAGAAGCGCCAGACATCGCCAGATACTGCTTCCTCCAGCATTATCGGCCTGTAGCGGGCCCCTGGAAGAAAATTGCGTGCCGGAAAGCACTTCGAAGTATCGGTCCGCGGCAGCCCAGCCCTGCTCAGACTCAGGAGTCAAGGGGAACGCACAGAGATAGCGCATCACATATGCGAGGGCAAACCACTGCGGATAAGTTCGGAATAACCAGGCAAAACGCTGCGATGTTTCGCCACTGACTATCTTGTAGCTGCTCTGAAGGGTCAGGCATGCTGCCAAGAAGCTTGATTTTACGAGTCCATCTGGAACACTGGCCGTGTCTGTGCCGTGCTCACGTAACTGCAGTGCAAATCGCATCTTGAGAAAAGCTGTTTGAAAGTGGGTGTAGGCTGATTGCTGGAGATCCGAGGTGCCAAGGTCTGGAAAGAACTCAGCATGTACTGCTTGCTCCTCTTCTTCCAAAAGCTTCCGCTTTTCCAGTACCTCTCCAGCGACCTCGGACTCATCAGTCGATCTGGATCCGGGAACTGCCAGGACCAGCCGCGTCAACTTGATTTGAAGAAGAGAGAACGACATCTGGGTCCATGTGTGTGGTTCGACCGGTAAGCATACCATGTCAGGGTAGAGATGGTCGTCATCTACGTTGAGAGGTGGCCGCAGATCCTGTACCAGGGTGTCAACACAATGCTCGAAGCCGTGGTCCTCGGGAGCACGGGAGTCGAGCAGACACAGGTGCCACCAAAGTCGGAGCCGGAATTCTGCTTCGAAAGGGCTTAGATGAAACGATGACCCATCCCGGTGAAGGCCGATAGATTGTGCTAGCCGGATGGCCGTTCCTATGAGGACCCATACCGCGCGGCTCATGTCATGTACTCGTACACTCGTCTACAGAAGTATCAGAGCCCTTGCTCGAGTTTGGCACGCTTGTTGGAGAACTTACTGCAAATATTGCAATGGCTTGGAGCGCACGAACGTCCGGCTTGCTCACAATGTTACCCTCAACAAGTGCCTGGTTTACCCCAGTCCGAAACCTATGCAGCAGCAACTGCCTGTCCTCCGAACAAATCTTAGATACTTGATTGTCATCTAGACTAGTTACCGCAGCGAAGTAGACAGCAAATCCCAGGGCAGTAAGGGACTGGTCGGCTTGTTTCGGGTTGGTGACCAAACTGATGATTGCAGACTGCACAGTTGGGATATGAAGAATCTTGACCACAGGATCCACATTCTCAACGAACGCCGACCATAAATGGAGAGCAAGTGGCGGATCAGGAAGTAGCGACAGTAAAGTTCCGCAGTTGTCATTATCGCTGGCTACGGGCCCGATCCCCAATAGAGGGAGGTCGCTTGCCGGGCTGGGGATGGTTGACTGCACGTGCGTCTGGGAAGTATCCATCATTTTTTCCTGTATGTCCGTCAGTGTCCTCGTTTGTGGTTTGAATAATCTGAATTTCCCTTTACATCTTGGAAAAGATCCAAAAGCACCCTGTTGTTTACGTAGTGGACGTTGCTTCCATCTTTGAGCAAGGCTTCGAACTGTGTTGGATGAGGCGCAGACTGGCGTGCATTCTGGCCACGTCTTGAAATTGCGCGGCGATCTGGTGATTTGTTCTGTTCGGCAGTCAAAGACGCCTCTGTCTGTTGTTTATTCAGAACCGCCGCCAAAGTTGATTCGAGCCGGATGAGCCGATCAGACATTTCTTGCAGCGAAACCTTGTTGGTAGGATCTCGTCTGGACCGGCTTGGATAGGTACATTGCCATTGAGCTCGAGCACATTGAGAGCAAGGCGATCGCTTATCGCATCGTACCTTTCGCGCGTGGCAGTTGGAACATGACCGACTGACCCGAGGCGCCTCCTCCTTCCCAGACTGGTCTTTGTCCACAACAGGAGCGGTACTATGAGCGGCCATGGACGCGAGAGGGGGTTGCAGAAGACCGTCTAGTTTGTGAAGACGAAATACAAAGTAGAACCTGCTTCCGCGACTGGAGATAATGATGACAGTCAGGGCACATACTTTGATGCTGCCGGGCTCAGTCCGGAGATAAAGGGAAATTGTGGATCATGATGTCGTAGTCAAACCACGCACACCAATGAGAACAAATAGCTCGGTGTTCCGGCGCCGAGCTTGTCCGAGCGTCAGTTGCCATCTTTGGGCTTGCACCAGTGACGATGGGGATGCCAGCTATCTCGGCTTGGTCGTCGACCGAAGTTGTCGTGTATGTTTACACATATATAATAGTATGTTTGACCTCGATTTAGTATCGACAATAATACTATGCAAAATACAAATATTGAAGTTTACAGTGATTGGACAACACGGCGGACAACATGACGACAGACTCAACATCCGAGCAGACTCGAGTCGATGCCGATCTGGGACTTGTAGCGTCCAATACGTTCACTGAGTCATATGTTGACATATACGAAACCATATCTCCCACTCACGCTCATGTACAACAAAACCCTGCTCCAGAAGGTGGCTACGGCTGGGTTTGCGTTGCGACATCTTTCTTGATGAATGCGCATACATGGGGCGTGAATGCTGTATGTCACCCCGAGCCGAAGACAAAGCGACTTATACTAACAGAATGTGGTGCTACAGGCTTACGGTGTATTTCTCTCTTTCTACCTGTCCGACAACACATTTGAAGGGACTTCGGCGCTCGAGTATGCATTTGTTGGCGGTCTTAGCATTGGTCTCGCCATGCTCGTTTCGCCGGTCGCGACTTTCCTGACGCATCGTTTTGGAGTTCGGTTCGTGGTAGCACTCGGCACAATCTTCGAGTCAGGGTCGTTCATCGCTACTTCGTTTGTCCAAAGGAACTGGCAGCTCATGCTGTCACAAGGCGTGTGCTTCGGGTTAGGGATGGGCCTTATCTTCGTCAGCTCCGTGGGGGTCATATCGCACTGGTTTGAGAGACGACGTAGCCTCGTCAACGGCATTGCTGCAGGTGGATCTGGAATCGGCGGGCTGACCTATTCCCTGGCTGTCGCTGCGATGATTCCTCGTCTCGGAATACCGTGGGCAATGCGTATCCTCGGCATCATATGCTTTGCCGTGAACCTCACTGGAACTATGCTGCTCAAGCTTCCTCATCAGGTTCATACCGCCAGCAAAAAGCCAGCAATGCGTTTCGCGGTTTTCAAGAATCCATCGTACGTTCTATTCCTCGCCTGGGGTATTCTGAGCTCCATGGGATACGTTGGACTCCTCTTTAGTCTGTCGAGTTATGCGGTGGCCGCCGGCTTGTCCAAAAGTCAAGCCAGCATTGCCAGTGCTCTGCTCAACCTGGGACAAGCTTTTGGCCGTCCTATGTTTGGTTACATCAGTGACTCGCTCGGAAGAGTCAACGTGGCGGTTGCTGCGACATTGTTCACGGGCGTCTTTTGCTTCGTGGCGTGGGTCTTTGCTCAGTCCATGGGAGTGATCTGCTTCTTCGCGATTGTGGTCGGCCTGACCGCAGGAACCATGTGGGCGGCAGCTGGTCCAATCGCCTCCGAGATCGTGGGTCTGTCTGAGCTCCATGGAGCCTTGGGGTTCTTCTGGTTCACATTAGGTGCGCCGATGGCTGTCGCCGAGCCTATTGCAGTTCAACTGCGTGGAGATGCGGCGTTGTCTAAGCCGTACCTTCGCGTGCAATGCTTCATAGGGTCGATGTATATCGGCGCATCAGTCTGTCTACTGATGCTCAAGTTCACCGTACGGCGGAGCAACAGGGTTCCAGACAAGATAGGGTAGTGGTTTCCGCCCGACTTTGAAACCAGAACAAAGGCCCGAATGTATGTACAAGAGACAATTGGAAGACCCCACGGACTCCTACCGAATGGGGAGATATCTTTCGACTTCCTGGTGCCCGGCTTTACCTACTCCGTATTGGGACCTGTGAAAATTGTGGATGCTGGCGGGTGGGTGGTGAAGACACCGCCATTAAGATCAAGTGCTCCGTCCATGCCAAGAAACCTGTTCTCTCCCCGACCAATGCTAGTGGAGTGAGTGACAAAAAAACTAGCCCTGTGGATTTGATCTGGGCGGGTTTGACACGCGTGCCATGTGGAAATTTTCGTGCGCCAAGATGCGAACTCGGATCTGATAAGATTATCTAAGCGGAAGAAGCATTCCAACCTCCGACTGAAGGTTCCGCTTGATACGGCGCAGCGCTTGGCACTGGAGCGAGAAACATATTAAGGAGAGACTTCTACCAATACGTTTGAATACAACCATACACTGCTCAACTCACAAAAAAATCTTCACGTTCAAGATGGCGCCGGGCCAACCAATTGTCATCCCGTCTGCTGAGACGTTCAACCTCACCAGCAAGACTGGTTATGAGTACATCGTCAACATTGGCTACCCACGAAAGTGGCAGTACGACAACCTGCGCCAGGAAGGGGAGATGATACCAATCATGTAAGCGATTCAACCCTGTGCTTTGCTGCCACAAGACATGAGCTGACCTCTGGGGAGATACGTCACTGATGGCAACTCGGTGTTTCAAAGCTCGCTTGAGGAGCTTCACCGGCGCCTTTCATTTGGAGTCGTCGGCTCGCGAGAAGGTGTGGTTGTCTCGATCGGATACCAGATACCTCCAGAGACGGGATTCTTGTTTGAGATCCGGCGATCATGGGACTTCACGCCAACCCAATCGTTAACTACTGGCCAGAAGGAGGGAGGCGCCGCAGAGTTCATCGAGTTCCTCGAAGGAACGCTCAAGCCGTTCGTCTATGCGCGCCTCGAGGAGAAGCGGGCCCTTAAGCCTGGTCGCGAGGCTTTGTTCGGACATTCCCACGGTGGTCTGTTCTGCCTCCATACCTTGTTCACCCGTCCTGATCTATTCGACTGTCTCCTCGCTAGCAGCCCAAGCATATCATGGCATGAGGAGTTTGTTTTGCGCGAGGAGGAGGCATTTGTTGCTGCATCGACAGACTCGACTTCCCGCAAGCCGTCGTTGATGCTGTTCGTGGGCGGGCAGGAATCCACTGCGCATCAGAGGCGGGAAGAACCCGACGAGGTCTTTGCAAAACGCAAAAAGGGACAGGAGACTCGCGGGGTTGTGGAACGTACCATCGCGATGTACGGCCGGCTGAAGGAGTGCCCCCGGCTCGAGCACGTGTCTCTTAATGTCTACGAGGCCGAAGATCATTGCACTGCTATCCCATGCGCACTCACTCGCAGCTTTGCGGCGTTTCTAGACGAGTGGTATTAGGAAGGTGGCGAAGCATCCCAAGGCGCAGCGCATCCGATATTCAGGCAGCTCACAGGTCCATTCAGTGGTATAACAGAAGGGTCATCATAAAACTATGTAATCTATGTCATTGATGATTGTTCAAGGGCATTCCCAACTCTCGGCCTGCTTTTCATCTCCGCCCTTGAAATGTTGCATCTTGGGATACACACACCAGGGACGTTGTCTTAGAAACCCGGCGGCAGGATCGGAGTCGTTCTTGAAGGAGGTCGCGATGAGCTCATTCACTGGCGTTCCCTTCTCCACCCATTCCATCAATGCCAGCAAACCGTTGTGCTTCGGGTCATCCAATTCGCTTGGCCCGGGCTTTCCTCGCGTCTGGCCAGCCCCAGCAACGTACCACGGCGCACCCACTGCTGTACCTGCTGAGTGTTGCATGCCAGGCGCCATGAAGAGCCGGAACCAGTCATCAAGCTCGGCCGTGTCAGCTGTCGCATTGGCAATGAATTCGCGCAATAGCAGTGACGACCCCGGAACAATCAGCCCGTCCGCCCATCCATGGAACATGATAATCTTGCCACCTCGCTTTGCAAATTCCCGCATAGCCTCGTAGTCGTCGGGTGTGGAATTGCCAGGATCTCGCTCAATCGCCATAGCAACGAGACTGTCGTCGTATTGCTCCCACGTCCAGTCGGGGTCGTCCAGGAGGAAGTAGTTGATATACCCGTTGATCTCGGGTTGATCGGAAACAACTGATGCAGGCCACATCAGCTCCGAAGAAAGCTCCATCGCAGGGTAGATAAAGGTGCCGTTGATAGTATAGTTGGTGTAAATTGTATTGAGGGTATTAATCTGGGCCGGAGTCAAGCATGTGGACGCGTTGGAGTTTGTGTTGGCGCATGACTTGTCACACGCAAGGGCGTTGACATCGAATTTGCAACTGGTGGGATCGGAGATGATGCCGTCCTTGAGGCCGTCGACTTCGTCGCACTGTCTCATAACCTCATTGGCGATCGTCTTCAAGGACGTGACGGGAATGTTATGAGGCGCGCCCAGGGGCAGATTGATACTTCCCCAGTAACTGCCGGACGATGAAAGGTGGCTCACCCACCACGCTGGGGCACCGAGAAGGGCTCCATCGAAGCTGTCTGAGTGTAGCTGAATTTCCTTCAAGCCTTGCCTACCGCCTAGGTTTCTCACGTGTTTAGCTAAGTCGCCACTGGAGCAAGGCCATGAGCAGAGTTAAACTGACCTGTAGACGTCCCGCTATAATAGGATTTGGCAATGCTTTTCGAATAATAGGCTTCCACGAGTTGCTTCCCGAGTTTGACTGAGCCCTCCATGGCCCGATAACCCCAGTCCTTGCGCTTATCTTCAGATCGGAATGCCCATGTCACATCCCAGGCGGTAGAATTGTGCCCCGTATCTGTTGAGATGACTGCAAAGCCGTAACGGACACCGTATCCCATGTCCGCCCAGTTGATGCCCCCTGATAAACCACCATTTCCTACGGCAAGGAATCGCTCATTCCAGTCCGTCGGCAAGAATACGCCAAAGCGGTAGAATGTCGTTTTGGAACTCCGGACGCTGACCGTGAGCGCACAAAGCTCTGGGAGCTGAGTTGCATTGG
This sequence comes from [Phialemoniopsis] sp. UDSM-2020, assembly GCA_018873225.1. Lineage (NCBI taxonomy): Eukaryota > Fungi > Ascomycota > Sordariomycetes > Thyridiales > Thyridiaceae > Thyridium > [Phialemoniopsis] sp. UDSM-2020. Next base: position 4,017,383 of record JAEILZ010000007.1, read on the forward strand.
TGGGATATGCCACATTACCTGGCCCTTCACCGTAAGTCCCTCCCGCCGGGACCGTGACAGCAGAGACTACCGAGGCATTCTTTGGTAGGACGTCTCTGAAGGCACAGATACTGCACGTCGACTGAGATTCAGCTGACCTAGGCGAAAGAAAGGCGTCTTGAGATGTGAGGGAAGATTCCACCCGGTTGGTAAAGACAGCCAATGTGCTGACGACGAGGCAAGTGAGCTTCATTGTGTCAAGTTCGACTGTGCTCGATGCGAGGTCTCCTTGACGAAGCCAAGCGTAGAGCCTGATTGCTGGTCATTTATTTAAAATACCACACCATGGGACTTTGACATCTGCCGATGCGGGCAGATCCTTTCAGCGCTTGCCGCTTGGCATCAGAGCTCTAACAAGAGCAACTAGTACGAATGAAGATCCACGAGCGTTGATGAAAATGATTTCCTTGCTTGCCCCATGTCACCTCCGCACTTGTGCCCCGCACGTTCTCTGGCTCATAATGCGCTAATCGGGACCAACAAACCGAAGAAAAGGAGCCGTGAAACTTCATGGAGCAAAGTTTAACAGGAACTGTGCCAATGAAGTCATGTCGGGAATGAGGGAGCTGATGAAGTCGGATGAGTAAGGTGCAACGTGAGTTACGACGGGAGGTTCCACGTACACGGGTCTCGCCCTCAACCCAGCTTTTCCGAGGTTCCGCTTACGGCACGGTCCTAGCTCAGACACAGGACTGTGACTCTCGTGTTGTCCACCGCCTCGCACTGGCGTCAATTCGCCAGAGATGTACCCTTCATCACCCAAGGTCACCCCAGATGCTGCTCTTGTTTGATTTGCAGCACTATATCGTGGAGACACAGCAGAGCAGGGTCCGACTTCTCATGAGTGGTTTCCAATGCTTCATAATGAGCCCTCAAGATATTGTTGACGGTCAAACAGATCAGACTCGAAGTATGTGCACACTTGGTAAGCCTTCATGGAGTGGCGGTCAGCGGTCTCGGACAGGCTAAGTTGGGATAAAAGAATATACGTACCGGTCAAAAAACCTGTCTGCAGACATGACAGTGCCAAAAAGCATCTCAAATTCACAAGCTTCTTGCACGAGTGCTTGCCAGCCTTGTGGGACTGGTGCCTTGGATACCACTTGCCCTGCAGCCACCTTGGAGCCATAGTCCTGGACATGGGCAACCCAATGCGAATAATGATACGAGTCTTGTGCGCTGGCAACGCAGATTGCAGACCGGCACGACAAACGCGTGGAATACAGAAGGGAGAAGTACCACGAAAGTCTGAAGATGTTTGTTTGCCGTACAGCTGCCGCCTGGAAAGCTGCTGGAATCTGAGCGTTCCATTCGTTGAGCAACTCGTATGTGCGCAAAATATTCGTGTCCCGCTCCTCAGAGCTACAGTGTTGGGCGGTGATCGAATAGACATAGTCGTACACTTTGCCCTGGATCTGTGCCAGTTGAACGCGGGCACGGAAGAAGTTCATCTTTGATGTATGATCTGCTGAGAAGATGAATCCTGCAGAGTCATCCGTCATTTCGTCTGGCGGTAGATCCAAATCCACGTCAGTGTCGCGTTGCATTGGTGCCAGTCGCGCTTGTAAGCTGATATCGCGGTCGATGATGTAGGCGAGCCAAAAGACTCTGTCACGTTGCAGAGCGAAAGAACGACTGAGATGCTCCGAACTCCTCTTCGAGTTCATCCCTAGAGAGTGAGCCAGACGCAATGCCGTGGATATAAAGACCAGCGCCGGTTTGACGTCGTCGGCCTTGAAAAACAAAAGAGAAAGCCCGACAAGAATCTGGACGTGAAGCAACTCTGGTTTCCGCGAGATGACTTCCGTCATCACTGACTGTGCGTTGTTGAGATAGGTGCTAACGTCACTGGCTGTTTCATGTGTGCGACAAGAGTCAAGCGCCAATGCGAGCACGACGTTGATTGCAGCCCAGACGACAGAGTCTCTCGTGGTAACATCTTGATACCATGTTCTGATCATGTGCAAGAGAGTTTCCGGATTGAAAAGAGGCAGGACCGAGTTAATGGTGTCGAGGTAGTGGTTGACCATTGACATGACGTGGTCAATGGGTGGCAAGTCGAGATCTCCATGGCTTTGAACGGGCTGCACCGCAGTGCCCAAGTCCAGAGTCTGCCTTGGTGCTCCCGTAGCCTCCTGAGTAAGCCGCGGTACCAGACCTTGTGCTGCCTGCTGCAGTTGCACAGTGCTTTCCACCTTGACAAGTCTTTGGAGCACGATATCCAGTTGATCTTGGAGTGCGGTGACCCGCGTCTGCAACGCAGTCTCGCGGTCGGTGGCGGCCTGTTTTCGCGACCGAGCCTTTCGGCTGGCAGCTACATATGTGCAATCGGAATTGTGAATCACACAGGAAGAGCATCGTGGGGTCTGGCCGTCGCATTTGATCTTCCTCCGATAGCAGAGATCACAGGCCTTTCGAGGAGGGGAGATCTGTCAGCACGAGGTATGCTATCTGACGCATGAAGAGAATACCTTTCTTGCGGGTTTGCTCTTTTCCATCTCCGATGGCTTGTACCAAAGGGGCTAGGAGCCGGCCAGCTCGATCGGTCTGGTAGGATGGGGCGGGGGGATGGACAGTGAACTGATTATCAACAGGCGGTGGCGTGATCCGGCATTAGCCCATCCGCATACCAAGCTCGGAGAAGAGAGGATTCCGTGAGAAGTGCAGATGTTGACATCAACCCGAATTTCCTTTGGGGTTGCGGATATAGGAGCCTGAAGGGATGATAAAAACGGTGGGGAGGACAGATTTTGTCAGTGGCCACTGGGCAAAGTGTGTGGTTCCACGGAGGCTCCGTCGATAAGCTTTGGGTGCCCCCACTATTTTGGTCTGTTGTGTCGTCTCTCGGCGGCTGACAAACCCGGCTTGGTACCGGCCGGCCGACGTTGAAGCTCCGATGCGCTTCGGCCAGACACTTTGAGCAAGTTTTAATGTCTAATGGGGTTGAAAAAAAAAGAGGAGATGAATAATGAAATAGAGGATTCATTCTTACAAATCTCTGTCGCTTAGACGCACGATAAAAGGCCTGCTTTGCTGAGCGACCTCCTGTTCTTGCAATGGATCTAAGCAATCTTCGCAGGCCGTCCCAGTTCGACATCCAGAAGTTTGATACACTCGGACAACTAGCACTCGCAATTGACTTCCAGATACAATTAACGTAAAAGCCATGTCTATTTTCGGCCGCGAAAAACCGGCGGATCCAGCCCCGGCGGACCCAGCTTCAGGTCCAGCCTCGGAGCCAACTGGCAGCAGTGACGAGAACTCGGTCGAAGAAGGAAAAACAGAGACGAGAGCTCTACATGGCTTTCGTTGGTTCCTGGTCTGCGGAAGTCTATACATAGCCACATTTCTTTACGGACTCGATACGACGATCGCTGCGGATGTCCAAGGCCCCGTCACCGTAGCCTTTGGCCACGTCGAGCAACTCGCTTGGGTCGGCGCCGGCTTTCCTTTGGGATCTGTCTGCTGCGTACTTTTACTTGGAGACTTGTACTACGCGTTGACGGCAAAATGGGTCTTTTTGACTGCCATGGTCCTTTTCGAGGGCGGTTCGGCCCTGTGCGGCGCCGCCCCTTCCATGAGTGCCTTGATCATAGGTCGCGTCATTGCGGGTGCCGGTGGTAACGGAATCTTCACTGGTGTCTTGCGTTACCTGGCCGCCATGACCACGGAAAGAGAGCGGGGATTCTACATGTCGCTCATCGGCATTACGTGGGGGACAGGTGCCGTCCTCGGCCCCATCATCGGTGGCGCGTTCTCTGTGTCATCGGCAACTTGGCGTTGGGCCTTCTACATCAACCTGGTTGTCGGTGCCGTGGTGGGACCGGCTCAGATCTTGTACCTTCCGCCACTCCATCCGGCCGACAACAACTCCTCCATTCGCTCTCGTCTGAGTCAAGTGGACTTTGTCGGCTTTCTGTTGGGTGCTGGGGTCTGGACCAGCTTTTTGCTGGCATTCACAATGGCCGGCAGTCAGTGGCCTTGGAAAGATGGGAGAACTATCACCACGTTTGTCGTCTTCGGAGTGGTCCTGGCTCTTTATGTGCTACAGCAATACTTCTCGCTGTTTACCTCACCTACTCGACGGGCATTCCCGGGCCATCTCCTCCGTGACCGAACACAGGTGTTGCTATATATCGCCTCCGCAGCTAGCATTACAGTCCTTTTTGTCGGTATTTACTATATTCCGATCTATTTTCAATTCGTCAATAACGATCAGGCACTCATGGCTGCTGTGCGTCTGCTGCCATTTGTGGTCGTTGCGATTTCTGTCAACCTCGCTACGGGCTCCCTGCTTCATCTGATCAAGTTATACATGGCGATATACGTTGTTTCGGGATTTCTCGTTGTCATTGCGGGTGGTCTGCTGGTGGTGCACCTGCATCCGGGCTCGCCGACAGCCACCATCTACGGGTTATCAGTACTCTTGGGCATTGGCGCTGGTCTCACGATGTTGATTGGATTTCCAATCGCTTCCCTTACCGCCAAACCGGAGGATGTTGGAGGCGCACTGAGCATGCAGAATATTGCCCAGATTGGAGGCCAGGTCATCGCTCTCGCCGTTGCTGGGCAGACATTCCAGTCTACGGCCGAGAAGAAGCTGTCGAGGGCATTAGCCGGGCTCGGCTACTCTGGCGAGGAGATACGAAGCGCAGCCGCAGGTGCGCAAAGTGCTCTGTTCAAAACCCTGGAAGGAGAAACACGCGTCAGGGCGGTGAAAGCCGTCACAGAGGCCATGCAGATGACCTTTGTGCTGCTCCCAGTCGCTGGAGGAGTCATTCTGCTCGCGGCACTGGTAATGAGACGGGAAAGGCTATTTGGCAAAGCCGTAGCAGTTGGGGCTTAGGAAAGCAACAGCGATTCTGATGGTATGCTCTCCTGATTTAGTCGCAGCGCCGACGCTGATCCTTTTATATGTACTATTACCCTAGAGATTATAGACGGTTCTCTGTTTCTATCATTGGTACAATGTTCTATAGACACACGTTTCTCATTATTTCTTTTACACGGAAGCCCCTAGTAACAGACAGGCAACCATGCTAGCGATCTGTGCCGTGAGTGGGTTCAGCACGCTGCCGGCAGAGGGTGCATCTTTGGAACCCGTAGCGACTCCTCCTGCCACGTCCGTAGGGGTATGAGAAGCGCTGGTCTCCGATGCGGTGTTAGTCGGCTTGTGGTCGCTGGACGAACTAGTAGCTGTCGATGACTCTGATTTTGACGAGGTTGATGACGCCGAGTTCCCCTCCGAATTCTCCCACGGCGCAAGAACGCATTTTGAGAACAGCTCGTTATTGACCCAGCGATCGCCTTGCCGACTGGGGGTCAAGCTCAGAACATAGGACTCCCCAAAGCTTCCCGCGCTCCAAGCCACAAGGCCAACATATACGTCAGAGTTCTCGTTGATGACTTTGTTCTGTGCGCAGAATGCAGTCATGCAAGTGGGATCACTGGACGCCCCTGTCTCGCTGACCATGCCCTTCCGTTTCTGCTTCCTCAAGTACTCTGCCAATTCCGTGAATGCTTCGGTGTTGTCTGTCGTGCATTTGGAGTGTTGGCCGGAGTTGTTTTCGTCAAGATACTTGTGAATGTCCAAGAGTAAACCATCAGTAGACCCATCCGGATTCGTAATCTTGAGCAATGCATCTGCACTTCCAGTCGACACGAGCGTGGCGGCGCTGTCAAAGTTTGTGCCTGGTAATAGGATCATTTGGTCATTGGCACCAGCCTTCCGAATGGCCGTCACCGCTGCTTGACAGGTATCGCTCCAGAGCTTCACGTCCAGATCGTGTGGCTCGTTCATCAAGCCGAAGACCACCTTTTTTTCATCTGCGTACGCTGTGGCCAACTGCGCCCAAAGGTCGCCGAACTGGTCATTTGTTGGGCCGCCCTGGCCAATGATTCCTCCGTCAAAGCGCGCAAAGTTGTGCATGTCAATCATGCAATACGCGCCAGTCTTTAAACAAGCTTGCATCAACTTGTCGTATCGCGCCAGGGCATCCTGGTCGAATTTGTCGCCGGGCGAATTACCATGCAACAAAAATTGCCAGGAAACGGCTAAGATCTTGTCAGTCAGACTGCGGGAAGCACCACAATTGTATGACTTTCGATGACTTACGCAGACGGAACATGTTGAGCCCGTTGTCTTCGACGAAATGCTTCATCTGCCCTTCACCGTCGCCACCGCCATACCCATCAAGGGGGAACGACCCGGAGTTGACTGGACATGTTCCCTAGAGATTGTCAGAAAAATGCAAGATATATCTATTGAAAACCGTGATCCCTCTACTCACGTCGATGTCGCACCCAAAGTCAATGCCAGCAATCGCTATGCCCTGTGGACGGAGTCAGCTTCAAAGCCTGGGTCGAAACCCCTGAAATGATGTGGGACCAACAAAAAATTCAACTTTCGCTTGCGCAACAGCAAATAACGCAGTCAGTAGAACCCATCGCCCGACAAACATGATGAAAATCTAAAGCGAAAGACGGCTAATCAACGAGAATGCAGATACAACCCAGACAAAATGATGATGGCGGGCGATGCAGCAAGCAGGGCAGATAAAAGATGCAAAGCGCACACACACACACCACAAGGGGCATTACGAATGCGTGAAGCACACCATATCCGTGATACGAGAGCCCCCACTACAGAAGTGACCTGTTCTCGTATTGCCGGCCAAGCAGCTGAGGCTGAACACAGCCTCAAAGCCAAAGAGGGTCAGGTGGAGATCTAATAAGAAATTAGGCGATAGCGCACCCTTGGATCTAAACAAAGGACAGTTTGCCCAGCATTTGCTTGCTGTCCAGCGGGTACCACCGCCGTTCCCGAGAGGGTCGTTGGGCTGCTGCCGCCGCCAACCCGGCGGACAAATGCACCAGTCCTCACGCTGAAACAACCATGAGTCTGGTAGATCAAATCAACTGTCGATCTCAAGCGTTTTGTCTTCCGACAGCGCAAATCTGGGTGGACATAATTAAAGCCTCTCAATCAATTGATTAAAGTAGCGAGCTTTCATGATCAAAGTCCCACGGAGGTGGCCAGTTCAGTGGTTCGGTGGCGGCGTCATCTGCCATTTCATACCGCCTTCTAGCCCGAAATGACGCACGAACAACCACTCCCGGACGGCCCGCTCCTAGCCCGAGACATTACTGAAAATCGAACATGCATTGCCCGCCATCGACCCGCCATCGGGAGTGGTCTTTGCAAACCCGATAGTCTGTCCCGGCCGACTAAGCCAAGCCGACCAAGATGGAGGAACCTCTATCTTGCCCAGGCTTCGGCCTACCTGTTGAATCCATGCCCGACCTCAAGCACAGATTTCCAACAATATTTGATGACGAGTGGTCAGCATCTACTCTGACGATTCGAGAGATCTTCATGCTTTGGCTCATTGAACAGATTACAAACAAACCCAATTGGCATATCAAGGTTTTCAACGATGACATTGTTCACAGGTGGAGGCTGGAAGTGGACAAAATTGACTGGGCACAAGCCATTGGCTTCCAGCACCAAGGGCCTTGCTCAGACCGAATGTGGGCTTACGTGCGTTCTCGAGACTACCTGATACAATCCTTGTGTGGCTAACATGTGCGTAGCATCTAGATACTCCAAGAGTTGAGGAGCAAGGCGCAGCTCTACGTCCAAACCTCCATGATACCTATTTTCGATGTCTCAGCTGCAGTCCTTAAATCAGACAACATCATATCTACAAGTCTCAAGGACGAATTGAAAGATGCCGTCACCCCTCTCGAGAATGTGTCAGAAGCTGAGAAAGACTGGCATCCTGGGAGCGACGGGAAGGTCCTCAATCTTGTCCACCCATCCATGTGGCCCCTCATGTATGGACGAACCCGTATTGTCTCGGATCAGATCTTCACGCTTGACAGTTTATTTGAGAACTGTGGCGGTGGCGAGGTTATTCCAGATCCCCCTATCGAAGAACAACACCAACACTTCGGACCTCTCCAGGGCACGCACCGTCCCTGGTCTCGACGCTTCCAATGGCTCCCGTGTGACGTTGAGCTAAACGGCAGCACGGCAAAGATTGTGAGCTATATAAATAATTTGCATCCAACAAAGCACCGAAAGCTCTATAGCGTCATTGAGAAGTTCATCGAAAAGGTTCTCCCCTTCTGGGACCTTATTTATCGATGGCCGAAGGACTTCAGCAGTCTCTGGATGCCCTGTCGTAGCGTGGGAAGGAACCGCACTGTGCCAAGCATCTGTGAGAAGAGGCGAACCTACAGGTGTCACCGTTCTTCACGTCCACTCAAGCAGGGCGAGGATAGACGGCCCGACGTTGAAACATATCGCCGCTTAGCTGAAGACCATCCACTTAAGTATGCTGACACGATATGGTTTGAAGAGACTCACCCATACGAGCAGCCCGAACCCCAACAGTACGAAGAGCACGAAGCTGTCACTGCGGACAAGATTCGCTACTTCAACTTCTTTCCAACCAACGAAGATGGGGTCTCCAGCGACCTAGGCTGGCCTGTTGATCGGATACAAGTCATTGTGAAGCTAGCCAACATTCATCTCACACCAGAAAAGCCAAGTTTTGCTGGAGGTGCTTGGCATATTGAGGGCCAGCTCAACGAGCACATCTGTGCGACAGCATTGTACTATTACGACGTAGAAAACGTCGCGCCGTCATATCTTGAATTCCGAGCACAGGCTAACCGTGAAGACCTGAAGACGCACTTGCGGTACGAACAGGATGATCATGACTCTATCATGAGTGTGTTCGGCATCGACTCCAAGGGTGCGACTTTACAAGAGCTCGGAAAGACACGCACACGTGAAGGACGTCTCGTCGCGTTCCCAAACTTATATCAGCATCGCGTTGCACCGTTTGAGCTCAAGGACAAGACAAAACCAGGACATCGCAAGCTGCTAGCATTGTTCCTCGTCGATCCCAGCATACCAGTCATCAGCACTTCCAGTGTACCCCCGCAGCAAGCCCACTGGTGGACTGAAACTGAGACATCACCCTCCACGCAAGATGCGGAGTTGAATCCGGACATGTCAGAGCCGGCCACCGCAGATGCAAGCTGGCCTATCTCACTAGAAGAAGCAAGGGTAACAAGACTTGAGCTGATGAGTGAACGCACAGCAATAGATGCAGACACGGAAGTAGGGCTGAAGCAGGACCAGTGGAACTTTTGCGAACACTAGCTAGGGCGCGGGCTTCCTTTCACATTTCCTCTCCATCTCGAAGCGGAAAGCGGAGGATGAGAGGCGAGAAGTCGGCCCGGGGAATTTGTGGTAAGGACGGAGACAAAGCACTACAGGAAAATTTTCCGTCGAATGCGCGACAGTCGGCATGTCTTGGCAAAGTTGGCTACAACCTTGAGCGCCAAGATATTAGCGCTGTGCGGGCCGCAGCATGGTAAGAAGTCGCTCTATCACCGTCCCCGTCCCAACCAACTTTGAAAGTAGTTCGCATTCTTTACAATTTATGTACTGTACGATGGGATTGCAACAGCGGTCTTTGGATAAGGCGATGCTGATGTCAAGAGGCTGAGATATATGAGGTCTGCTGTGGTTTGCCACTGACCACAGATGCTGTATTGAATAAGATGCAGAATGAACTCGTTACTTGGCCAAATCCCTTGATATCTGGTCAGTTGCTTGACCAAAACTATGGTATAGATCTGATTGGAGGCAACCTTGTTCGTAGTCATAGTTTTGCTGTTCCCAAATGCATAACAATCACGACCTAGTTGGTAGTCCGTTCATCCCGTCGTCCTTTTGTCCACCAATCACGCCAGGTATGGATGGACTACTAGAATACAGACATTGATATAAACAGCCATGGTTGAACATATCGAGATCTTCTTGCCATCACAACACATTTCACTTCAGATTTCTGTTTCGTCTACCTACTGCCTCCTCAAAATGCTCTTTTCCAAGTCGCTGGCCCCGTTTCTGGCTGCCCTACCTGCCGCCATTGCATGCAATGGATATACTGGTGGTGTTCCTGTCCCCACCAAGACTGTGACCAACAGCAAGGTCATCGAAGTCAAGGCTGGCCAGACCTACGACGGCGGCTGGGCCAAATATGACCGTGGTTCTGGCGCTTGCAAGGACCAGACTGAGGGCGGTACGTAGTGCGTCAAACGAGGTTAAGGTGTCTAGAGCTGATGATCAAGCCGCAACCAGGCGATGCCGATGCCGTCTTTTTGCTCAGAGCCGGAGCCACCCTGAAGAACGTCATCATTGGCAAGAATCAGGCCGAGGGCGTTCACTGCGATGGGCCCTGTACACTGGTAGGACTCAAGCCTACTTCTCTTGACAAGTAGCTGACTCAGCATGTGCAGGAATTTGTCTGGTTCGAGGACGTCTGCGAGGACGCTATCACGGTGGTATGTGTCATGCCCCAGCACGAGATTCTACCCGAAGTATCTAACGATCTCTATATAGAAAAACGACAAGGCCGGTGAACACTCGTGGATCATTGGAGGAGGCGCGTATCACGCTTCTGATAAGGTAGTTCAACACAACGGCTGTGGCACCGTCAATGTGAGTGAAGTCGATTGAGTTCCTATGACTTTAGCGGCACCTCTAATATGTTTTTATAGATCATCAACTTTTATGTTGAGGACTACGGCAAGCTCTACCGATCATGTGGAAATGTAACTTTCCCCCCCTTTGTTCAATTCTGTAGAGCCTACATTAACTCCGAGGCAGTGCAGCAAGCAATGCAAGCGCAACGTCTATATCGAAGGTGTCACAGCCAAAAACGGCGGCGAGCTGGCTGGTATCAATTCCAACTACGGCGACACTGCGACGCTCAAGAATGTCTGCTCCGACGCCAAGGTCAAGTGTCAGATGTATAACGGCTGTGCTGGCGGCTGTGAGCCTACCAAGTCTGGCGTCTGCTCGGGCTGATGGACCTTTGGCGAGATATGAGGTTCCAAGCTTTGAGGTTGGCCCTGATCACGCTGTGTGATGAGTGCTGAAGTTGGTCAACGTGTCGCTGTCAGTTTCTCTACACGCATGCGAATAACAAGCTGCATTGTCCGTTTCCTCATGTCGATGCAAGCGGTTTCTGTATTTAGCTATCTGCCCATGACAGGCCACTACCGCAAATCAAGCCAGCATAAATGTCGTAATAGATGTCAGTTTTCGCAACATTGAATATCCTGATCATCCACTAACAGCTCGGTGAGGCAACCACTGCTACTTCCTATGCCCTCTCCGCTCACGATAAGCGAATGCTGGCGGATACTCGCTGCCAGAACGCAGATGGCACTCGTGACTGGCAGCTGATGGTTCGCGCGCGCTCGCTTGAAGTGGGCAAATTTGGTTGCAGGGTTGCGGAGGACTTACCCACAGAGACATCGAATGACACTTCAGATGCTCTTCTGCATTGCGTTGTCCATAATTGCATGTACCTCAAAACGGAGACTCACTCCGCGATATTGTAGCTACAAACTATTTTCACAAGCATGAGGCGGTCCTGCCGATGAACACTTAGCTTTCTGCCATCCTGAAAGCTCAACAACAAAGCTTTATTTTGCCCAAAAGCCCGTGTCGAGGGTTACTTGCCGGGATGTTTTAGCCCCGGCTGAGAGTCCACGACTGGCATCTGGTCCAGGGTCCTTAGTCGGCCATGGATGCCCTTTTCGGCAGCGTGCATTATTGGATCAATCAGAGGGCGCGTTGCTGCAACGATCGCTCCGAAGCAGTCCTCAACGCCTGAGATGGTCCAGGCTTTGCTGGCACTGCATGCATATGGATGGGGTGGGGATGATCCTCTTGTTCCCACGTAATTCCCAGCATCACTTCGCTTACTTATGAGCCCCAACCCCTCAGTCAAGCAGGCCGTCTTCTCGAGAACTGCATAGCTCGTAGAATCGCTTTACGGATTCCCTACTGCTCTCCCTTCTTGCCGTTCAATCCGCATCCTCACACAAAAAGAAGATGGCAGAACAGCCGTCGTCAGAAAAGTCGGCGACGACAGCCGCACCCGCGACAGCCGCGACGTCCGCTGCACCCACTGCGTCTGGTGGGCCGACAGACGAAGGCCAGCTCCAACCACCAGAGCATTGGTCGGCACCGCCTTTGGAGGTTGGTTACCCAGCTAATGCCATAGTTACATGACAATCAACTCCTCGCTGACCGCAAAGCTATTATCGTAGGATGATGCAGACTCGGCTCTAGGCGAAGACGCAGCGAACTCGACGTCGTCAATCACTTCCAGCATCCTCGAGTACCGAACCGTCAACGGGCGGACCTACCACAGCGATCGGGGAAGCCAACACTACTGGTAGGGCGCTGCCGCTTCACATAAACTACCAGCGTTGCATGCTCGAGAGCTGAGACCAGGTGCAGGGGAGCGAACGATGACCGACAGAATGAAACACTGGACATTCAGTGAGTCCGTCCTGGATAAGGGCGTGGTATCGCACGCATCACTGACATGGGAGGCACAAGACATCATGTTTTCACACTTGCACAGGATGGAAAGCTCTTTTACGCGCCACTGAAACCAAATATCCAGGTATGTTACTAATCATGATGTTGCTGCGGATCAAGAGCTGACCGGTGCTTCAGAAAGCGGTTGATATTGGCACAGGAACGGGCATCTGGGCCATGTATGTCTGGTGGATCACAGCTATAAATCAGACCCGTTCTGAGCTGACCTTGCGCACAGAGATTTTGGCGACGCGTTCCCGGAGTGCGAAGTCGTCGGCACCGATCTATCCCCTATCCAGCCATCATGGGTCCCACCCAACGTACAATTGTAAGGGCCTATGTGTCGGTATTTTTCTGGCCTCTGTAGGTATAAGTAATCCATAACTAACTTGCAACTTCTGATACGCAGCCAGATCGACGATTTTACCCAAGACTGGACTTTTGCAAACGAGTCGCTTGACTATGTGCACACAAGATGGCTTATCGGCACCGTGACAGACTGGACAGCGCTTTTCAAGCAGGCGTACAGAGCGCTGAAACCGGGTGGCTGGATTGAATCCTTTGAGTGCAACGGTTTCTTCGAGTCGGAGGATGACACTGTCACGGAGAAGACGGCATCGGGGCAATGGGGCCACATCTTCCGCGAGGGCTCCAGGAAGATGGGATCAACGGCCTCGTTCTCCGTCGTCCGCGATGGGATACAGAAAAAGAGTCTCGAGGAGGCCGGGTTCATAAACATCCAGCAACAGCCCCTCAAGGTCAGCCTTTGTTCCCCCACGTAGCGTACCCTACAGTGCGCAATCGACGAGATCTAAATATGACTGATTTATCACTTAGATTCCTATCTCGGACTGGGCGAGTGACCCCAAATTGAAGCAGATCGGCTTGTATACGAGGGCTGCCCTTGAGAATGATATTGAGGGAACGATGGGGTTCATGGCCAATCAATTGGGCTGGTCGACAGAGCAGGTCACTGTCTATGCTGCTCATCTAAAGAAAGAGTTACGTCAACGAAAGGTGCACGCTATCTACCGTTCCAATGTGGCGTGGGCACAAAAGCCTGAGACCTCTGGGTAATATCGCTGCATATGAGAATATGCTGTCGAGGGGAATCTCACATGATCCCGTGTTAAGTTACCTCATAACGGTCGAGGTGAAGAAACTGCAGGAAATCAAGAACTGCAACACTGGAGACCATGTTTCAAGCAAAGAAACATCTCATTTACTATTCAAGACCCTGGCCAACCCGATTGGAAAGACATTGAAAGGTGATCCCAACATCAGTGAGCTAGTTTGTGAAGAAGTCGCCGGAAACCAACTTTGCTACAGCTGAGCTACTACATCTGCTAACTGATGAGGATGGAGGTGGTCTTCGGGTATTGCGTAATACCCCATACAGCCCAACCTCCGCCTGCCAAGGAAGTGGTCTCGGGTATTACAATACCCCATACTGGCCAACCTCCACCTGCCATAGGATCAATCCGCAAACTAGGCTGCGCTACGTTAACGGTTTGTACTGTTGCACGAGACAAGCCACTTAGTCATAAGTTGCTGGCTTCCATCCCTATATGATTCCGGAAACAACTGATGAAGAATGGAGGTGGTCCTCGGGTATTATATCTCCACCTCCCACAGGACCAGTCCGCGAGCTAGGCTGCGCCAAGATCATGGCTTGCACTGGTGCACAAGGCAAGCCACTTGGGCATAGGTTGCTGGTCTTTCATCCCCACATGATCCCGAATAGCGCGTGCCATGATTGCGACATTGCTCGATTGGAAGCGAGGACTTGGTACAGTGTAATCTCTCCACAGCATGGATCAGGCATGGCATTGTGTGACCTGCGGTGAGGCTTGCCCGGAGATTTAAACAACGGTATATTAGAACCCGTCTCATCCCCAGATTCCACTGCCCCGGCTTCACTTCCCCAGCATCCTTTCCCCAGGTTCTTCATCCTGAGATTCCACAGAGTTCAACACTGCAATTGCCGCCTTCTGTTCTGCACTAAGGACTCGAATTCAATATTTGTTCGTGCATTGCACTTCCCAATCATGGCCGAGGACACAAAATCAAGTGTTGAGCGCATTGAGGGAGACCTCGACAATGTTGAGAGGCCAGCATTCGACCCCGAACAGGAGAGGCGGCTTGTACGGAAATGCGACAGACATGTGCTACCATGCATGACTTTGGTGTTCTTCTTGTCCTTCCTGGACAGATCAAATATTGGTACGTGAAAATCGCGGCGCAGAGCGAGTCCCTACAAGGCTGACAAAACATTACAGGCAATGCAAAGATTCAGGGCATGATGGAGGATCTCAATATGAGCGATCGTGACTACAACACTGCTCTATTCGTCTTCTTCATTCCTTACATCCTCTTCGAAGTACCCTCCAATATCATCATTCGCAAGGTGAAGCCCTCGACATGGCTCGCTGCCATCGTGACTCTCTGGGGTATCGCAACAATCGGTCAGGGCCTCATCCACAACCTTCGGGGTTTGATCGCCATGCGGTTCTTGCTTGGTCTGTTCGAGGCTGGTCTATTCCCTGGTCAGGATCCTACGCTCACCGCCTGGTTCAAAGTGTCTGCTAATATGTCGTCGTCAAGGCTGTGTCTACCTGATCACCATGTACTATCAACGCTATGAGCTCCAGTGGCGCCTTTCACTCTTCTTCTGTGCTAGCATCCTTGCCGGTGGAGTTTCTGGTCTTCTTGCCTTCGCCATTGCGAACATGGGGGGTGTAGCTGGCTATGGAGCTTGGCGATGGTCCGCAATAATTCCTCTCACACTCAATGCTGACGACTTCACTTGCTAACTGTCTGATCTATCTTTGTAGGATATTTATCTTGGAAGGCTTGCTTACTGTACTGGTAGGACTTGTTTCCAAGTTCTTTATTCCGGACTGGCCAGAAACGGCCAAATTTCTCAATGCCGAGGAACGAGGACAAGTTCTGGCCCGTGTTTCCGTTGGCAGCGAGGAAGCAAAGATGGACCATCTCAATCAAAAGGCTACCAGACGAATCTTGAGGGACTGGAAGATTTATCTTGCCACGCTCATGTATTTCGGCGTTGTCAACACTGCATACGCCGGGTCGGTGAGTGGTCTCGCAAGCATTCATTATTCACGTCCACTGACTCGTCATAAGTTCTTCATTCCTTCAATCCTGCGTCAGATGGGGTTCGCGGCAGCGGCTGCTCAGGCACGCTCAGTCCCCATTTTCGTCGTCGCGGCTATCGCACAGCTCTCGGTGGCATACCTGACAGATCGCTGCCGTCACCGCTACGGCTTCGCCATGTTGGGCGTCTCGATCAGCACGGTCGGCTACATACTGCTCTTGAACCAGAAGAGTACAGCTGTCTCCATTGGCGTCCAATACTTTGCTCTCTTCCTTACTGTCAGTGGCGGGCTTATCACTCAGCCGGTCACAGTTGCGTGGCTGGCCAACAATGTGAGCGGACACTACAAGAGGAGCGTGTCATCCGCTATCCAGATTGGCTTCGGAAACCTGGGTGGAATCGTGGCCAGTCTTATATACTTTGAGCCCCCGTACTATACGGTAGGGTATTCTGTAAGCTTGGGGATGCTCTGGCTTTGTGGTGCGTGCTGCACTGCCATGTTCCTGGGGGTGATGCGGGAGAACAAGAAGCGCGATCAAGGGGGAAGAGACTACAGGTACAGTGAAACGGACATTGACAACATGGGTGACGATCATCCGAGTTACCGATACACCACTTAGGAGACACTTGCACTCTAGTCTCCCCTCCTCGGGTTTCGCAGCAGGCCAAATCCTTATCGGCCGCTCGTCATTCGAAGGAAAAGTCGTGTATCACCTAGAATGGCGCCGTAGTTCATTAGCTTGCAATTCTAGCCAGCTCGCCTCCCAGAACTCCCTTCAAGCGGTAGATCAATAAAATGGTACTGACATCGGTGCACATTTCAAGTAAATGGGCTAGCGAGGAACGACTCGTAATAGCCAGACTGGTAAAGAGCAATGAAGTTATCATGGTAGTCTTGTTCGGTGTGTGAGATGATCAAAATCAATCCGCTTGCCACTAAGACAGACAATCGATTCCGACACAGTTTATACAGCACAATGAACACAATGACCATATTCCAAGACAGAATGACGGTTTTCAGTACTTGAAAACACAGATATGGTATCTAACTTGGCCACTTCTGGCTCGAAGGCTTGGCCTCAGTTGACCGCGCGTGCGAATGCCCGGACTTGAGACCGGAGCATGGACTCTGAGCCGGACCATAATTGCCGGTTTGTAAATTTAATAAGACTGTGCTCGGTAAGCGCTATCCGGATGACCCTGGAGAAGATGGTATACTTTTGCGAACCTTGGGACAAAAGAATTCTTGTGCGAGAAAGAACCACGGCTACACAGTGATACCAGCTTGGGAAGGGAAAAGGGTATATCTCTCAAGGCGTGACCGAAGATGACTGAGTCATCCACTGCTCTTCCCTGTTGTCTATCCTCATCACGAGATTCGCTTTCGAGTCTCTGATTGGATTTTGGGTCGTAGGCACACTGCACGCTTCACCAGCGTCGCGACTTGAGTCGGGTACCCATGACGGCGCGGCCGGCGTCGCAAACCTCGTGATATTTACCGGCGCCAGGATGCACATGTTGGTTTGCGGCGGCAAACTCGTCCAATGGGAGCATACGCCCACTGGACAAAAGGTAGCCCGTATGTACACCGCTGATAACCCAGAGGAGCACTCCGACAGTGCTTTTCTTGGCTTCCCGAAAGGCACCCAACACATGCTCCGCAGATCTTTTACTCAAGTCGTTCACACTGCCGCGTAACAAGCGGGACTCGCGAACTCGTGCTGACGTTGGATTACAATCCACCCGGCGCCGGGATTATGAAATTGGCTCTTATCCAACAAGCCCTTAGATGTGGGCGTGGACCGACAGTCCTTACACTTTAGCCCGGCGTTAGAAGAGTTCTAGCTCGACGCATACTTGATGAAACTCTCTAGGAGACACCGCAGAAGTGGCTCGCTCTCAGGTCAAGAAAGTGAGCAGGGCAAGAGCAGATACTCAGTAGAATTTCTTGGTCGACAATGCAATGAGCGGTCGCCATTAACGTACCAATTTAGGTACTCCACTTGCTTACTCTCAGGATTTTGCTAGTGTTAAATAAGGCCTAGCGAATCCCCAGCAATTCCGCCGGAACCTTACCATCGCCTGATCCGGGATAGTGGGACAACGAGATTAGATTCTACATGACATATGCTTACTTCCAACGCTTAAATACCGGACAGGGAGAACTGCATTTCTCGACTTGGCTACGCTTCATTCCTTACGAACAGTCCGACTAATCGCAATGCGTCCTACAACAATCTCCACGCTTGCAACTCTCATCGCCCACGCGGCGGCAGCGGCTTGCACCCCCTCAGGCTGCCAGTTCGTCCCTTCCAGCAACGCCACCGATACCAACTATCCTGGGGCCAAGGCAAGACCTGGCGTCGTGGACCTCTACGATCTGAACACGCTCTCTGAAGTTCCTGTCGCAAGCGTTTGCAATGGTGCCAATGCAACCGAGAAGTTAGCCTGTGCGCGGGACCATATCGACGCGATCGATGAGCAGCTAGCATACCTGTACGCCAGACGCCTCGGATATGCCGCTGTCGCTGGATCCGCAAAGTTCAGCACGAATGCCAGCTTGAACGACCCGTCCAGGAACTCCGTTGTCGCCGAAGGAATGGCCCAGCGCGTTCTTAAATATGGTGGCAGTGCGGATGTTGGGAGAGTTCTGGGAGGCGAGGGCTGTATGATTTACGGCAGCTTACTCTATGAGGTTGAAAAGATCAAGGCGGACTGCGATCCCACCTTCGATGAGACTCCGGAGAGAGTATGCACATAGATGGACCGTGGCCGCAATTCGTTGTCTCTCGCTGGATATATTCGTCCATCTATCTGCTGAACTCATCATTGTATCATTGTATATTACTCAGGGCTAGCTACTATTTAGCATTCTTGTTGAGATATATAATACCTGATCTTTCTCTTCCGTCCCTGACTCAAATTCAACCAGAGTCGGTCTTCAACATGTTCAGAGTGGATCTGCAAAGGTAGTTCGTGTGTTCGCACAGTATACTACGAAATGCCGATGCTGCTTCAGCGACGACAAAGTACAGCTCCCTTGGCAAAATCTGTGTACACGTCGAATGCAGAGGACAAGCCTTGGTGAGTGGGTACTCGCTTGATTCGTAAAGCAGGTTAACAAGTCAGCGAACATCCTCCAATCCTTCGTCTCTGCTCACTCGACAACGTTTGATTGTCTATCTGACAGAGGACAGGGAGGGCAGCGGAATACACGCCGCATCCCCGGTACACATCTCGCTTATTACTACTGCTGATTGCCGTGCGAAATGTCAGCCTTCCTTCCTTGCTAGGGCGATTTTATTAATGGCTCGCAAAATCAGGAGCTCAATTGGGCTGTAAGTGGCATGAGTGAGGAAGTAGAAACACAGCAATGATTACTTGAGATCGTAATTAGGGAGAGAGGTGTCTTATCGACATGTATAAATAGACCTCATGAGTTCTCAAGTGTCAGGATTTGCTTCTGACAATACAGAGCCCTTGCCGTGATTAAATCACATGCACCCGAACCAACGCCTTACTTCCGGAAAGAGAAACGCAAAAATGAACTGCCAATGTCATAGCATCGATGGTGTCCACAATGTACAGCCTAGTGGAAACCTCAAAGAGTCAACGTGCCGGCCGCTCACACTCACAGCTGTCGACTATTCTGCTCCACCAATGTTCAATTCCTGGAGTTTATTCTTCACTTCTCATAAATCTCAAAAGCACCTTATTGCTGGAACCCTTTACCAAGGGCTACAACGTACTGTCTCGGACATTAGTTGGCTCGCTGGTACTTTCCAACCCGATGGTCACGGGGGCTTTTCAGTTGTGGTCAACCAGGATAGCAGCGTTGTATTCATCGTTCAAAGTCTTGACTCAAGCACCCGTGATTTCCCTTCGTTCGCAGAGCTCGAGACAGACCATTTCCGCAGTGCACGCACCGGAGACAAGGAGAGACTGTGGTTGGACGGAATGGAGGGTGGGAAGATTGCGCCACTGGAGCCAGGGCTGCCGGTCTTTGGCGTGAAGCTGAGCTTCATCGAGGGCGGGTGCATCCTCGTGATACACACACATCACTCCGTGATTGATGGAAGTGGCTTCTCGAATATTGTTCACCTCTTCGCCTCCAATTCTCGTGATCCGCTACGTGGCACATACCCAGATGCTGTAGTAATAGCCAGCAAAGATCGGCCTGCTATGCTCTCAAGCAAAAGAAACCGTCTCAAGCGAGTCAACGAGGCTTCGAACAACGGCATCGCTGCATCCAGGAGCCCGCACCTAGCATCCAAGGTGCCATTGCTCTTTCGGCTCCCTGCCAAGAGAATTGCAGAGCTGAAGAGATCGGCACAACCATGCGATGGAACGCACATCTCGACATACGACGCTTTCACAGCTTTATGGTGGAGGTTAGTCACGAAACATCGCCAGAAACTGTATAGCTGGGATCTTGCGGCATATGCCCTCTTCCACGAGGCTGTGGACGTACGGCGACGGCTTCCATCTCCTGGAGCGCAAGATACATATTTCGGCAATTGCTGGACGCGAGGCATCTCGACTAGTCTCCCAAAGGATCGTCAGCTCACTGTAGCCGGAGTCATTCAAGATCTGCCTCTGTGGCGATTGGCGTCCCTGATCCATGAGACAACACGGTCTGTATCCCAGCGTGGCCTACAAAGCACTCAAGGACATGTTTCCAAACATGACCACAGTGCAGTATCTTCTGCGAATGCCATAGCATTGTCCACGATGGGAGTAGGAGTGACCGACTGGCGACATACCAATGTATGCGAGGCAAACTTTGGCTTTGGGGCACCCACAGCTTTCAGACGTTTGTCCAATGGCATGCATGGCATGACAATTGCTGTGTACCCACCCCAGAATACAGGCCCGAGTACTGAAGGCATTGAGTTTGAGCTGCTTATAGAGGAAGAGATAGTTGATGCCTTCATTCAAGACCACCAATTGTCAGAATGGTTTATCTTCGTAGGCAGGAGATAGTGCGTGCGCGCCCCACGGCAGAGTATCACATCAGATGCGTGCTGTCATTCATACTTGGAATATATAGAAATAAGAAATCATTGCAGAGAAAGTTGCTCTGAAAGCTAAGCATTGGATGTATATCAATCTGCTAGCTACTGATCTCCCGCATCGACCATCTCTGAATCTTCCTCTCTCAGGAATTGCTCCAGACGATACTCACTCACAGTCTTTTTGATCTTGTCAACAGCGCCTGGATCGCAAATACGTTCAACACTCAAGAGAGGAAGCACGACCTGTTCACCAAGTCGGCAAAACGCTCGCACCTCGTCTGTGGTGACCGGTTTGAAGGCACGACTGACAACAAGGATGCTCCCAATTGCATCCATATCAATAGCAGGAATGCGCTGCGGTCTTTCCCATTGACCATTCGCCACACGTATCTGGAGACACAGGAGCTTCGCCAGAGGGTTGTCAGCACCAGCAGACCCGGGTTTGGAGTGGCCACCACCGTACACCTTCCACACCCATGAGCGATTGAAGATTTCGGGAACGTCAAGCGGGTTGTCGCCTTCGATATTGAACAGAGGATGAGTCAGAGGAACGTCGACATGCACCAGGTCTGGCTCGCCACGTGCTGTTTGATCGCCAAGGCAATTGATACGGACCCCTTGGACTTTGCCAGTCCTCTCGCCAACAACGACCTTGCTACGGTGCATTGAAGATCCTGGACCGTCATTCAGACTCCCGCAACCTTCAATGAAGCAATCCAAGTAGTCGAGCGCGTCTCTGTACGCTGTCAGGGTCATGTCTTTTGGACGGCTCGGGTCCAAGTCATTCCCTTCTCGTAGCGTAGCAACAAATGGGCCACGGAAGACAGTGTCGCCCCAAATTGTACCTATCAGGGGATCGGGAGTCCTGTGCAGGCACTTATTGGTTACAAGCTTGGCGCGGCCTCCAAGGTCGTTTAGGTGCCACAAATGAAGAAGATCTTCATTTTGCTTGCGACCACGTATGATATTCCCACGGACACAGTAGACAGCGCGGCTGATGGAGCGAGGGTCGCCAGTAACAGCAAGCGGCTGGTCCAGATCGGCAATCCAATGGCCCGGCGCGAAGCTCGGCTCCATGCTGTCAATCCAGAGGACCTTGGGCCGGGTAGAGAGCATGGGGAAAAGAATACCAAGGTGGTGCCTCTCTGAAGGTCGGGCCGACGACGCGATCTGGGCAAAGGTACGACATATGGCCCGATGAGCAGGCCAGTCCGTTTGCTGGCACTCAATGCTGCAGTAGGCTGCAGAGCGGCATGTTTGGCAGAAGCGCGCCTCTTGTAAGTTGCAGATGGTGCAGAAGGTATTTGAGGTCATTATGATTGTATGCACTGTAAAGAGTTTCAAACAGTGTGCATTGTGTGAAGGGGAGAATTCCGTAATTGCTGGTGTCTGTGTGCTTAAACTGTGTCGTGCTTTTTAATGTTTATACACAGCCCTAATTGAACTCTACTATCCTAGCTCTGCTGAGCCCTAATTGAACTCTACTGTCATTTAGTTGAATTGAGGGATGGACAGCAGAGTTTAGTTGTAATGCCTTTAATTGGAGGGCTTACTTAGAGATGTCAGCTGCATTGAGTTTTATAAGACTCCAGGTTGTCATGAAATCAAGGCATGGTACTGCGGGGTAGCAACTCAGGCGGTCAGGACCAGCAGAATAAGATAAGATAAGCTATTATATAAGATTAGTAATCCTATAGGAGAGGACTGCCTAATATATAGCACTTACCTATAAAAAAAGTAATAGTATTTAATATATAATAAATTGCCTATATTAGCTGCTATTATTAAATTAAAAGTAAATATAAACTAATACCTTTTTATTCTAGTTTTTATCTTTTTTAATATATTATTAAAATTAAAAAGCTAATATATCCTTATAATTATTAATTAATAAAAGGCTTTAAATTATTTTTAAATATAAAGTAATATAAAATAGTTATTATTTTATTATTATTTAAAATATTATTATTAAATTTATTATTACTTTTTTAATATAGCTTATTATTATAAAAAAAATAGTTATTATTTTAATTATTAAAAAAGTTATTATTAAAAAAACTTTATTATTATCTTATTTTAATTATTAAAATTATTATTATTAAAATATTTATTCCTTTAAATAGAAAATATAATTATATTAAAAGTATTATATATTATTAATATTTAATAAGACTATTAATTAATTTTAAAATCTTTATTAAATTTAATAATTTTATTTAATTATTAACTAATTATTTAATTTTTAAATAGTTTATAATAAGTTTAATTTTATTTATTTATTTAATTTTTAGCCTTTTAAGCCTTTTATTTTATATATTTAAACTAGTCTTTAAACTATTTATTATAATTATTAAAGGCTTAAATAATCTTTTTTAAATTATAAATAATCTTTTAAATATATAAAAAGATATATACTTTTTAATTATTAATAAGAAAATAACTAAAACTTAATAGAATTATATTATTTTTAAAGTTAAAACCTTTAATAAAATCTTTTAAGTTATTAAAATTAAATTTTAAATATATTTTAATTATTTTAATCTTTAATCACTTAATAAAACTTTATTATTATTTTTTATTACTTTTAACCTTTAAATCCCTAACCCTTAATAGCCAAATAATTCTAGTAGATTTGATTTTATTTACTAGGAGGGATAGTCTATATGTAATAAAGACAGAGAGTAGATTTAAATTTATTTTATAGAATAGATTTGAATTTAATAAACCCTTTTAAATTTTCTAAAATTTCTTATATAATAAGATTTAGGGTTAGGGTTAGGGTTAGGGTTAGGGTTAGGGTTAGGGTTAGGGTTAGGGTTAGGGTTAGGGTTAGGGTTAGGGTTAGGGTTAGGGTTAGGGTTAGGGTTAGGGTTAGG